>CAWUFW010000328.1:1800000-2352500 GCA_963921515.1 Calotriton arnoldi
GTGTCACCCCATGTGATGGTGTCACCCGGTGCGGTCCGCACCCCCCGCCCCCCTAGTGACGCCCCTGGTGAAAGCAACATGCTGTCACCTGCATCTACCACTTACCATCTCTCCAGTAGACCCCATAACCTGAAAGTAAACAGGGTCAGTTAAATGAGTGGTTAACAAGGCTACAGTAATTGCTTGAAAAGCCAGGAAAGGAGTATTATTGTTGTGTTAGGAGAAATCAATGTGGAGGAAAACTCAGTTTGTCCCACCACTAAACCTAAGTTTACAATTAGGCAAAAATCCGCTATACCCTCAGATTTGATCTTTTACAATCCTAAAATCACCACAAATCGTGAGTCTGTAATTAAGAAAGTGGCCTTGATGGGTACAAACAATATTACGGTTGGTGAATCTGGTCTAAGTTCTTCACTCTGACGACGGAGCATCAAGACGAATGTGTGTACCATAAGCATCAATGTAACTTCAGTTCTTCGTATTTTCCCCTTCCATTCTCCCCATCATTACTCCAGACTCCTCTCCTTCTCCCACTATCTCTAGGTGTACTTGAAAATCCTACAGTCTCCTTGTTTTGAGCTCTCCAACTTTATTCCACACTGTCCACCGAGCAATTCTCCCACTCTCCCCACCTTCATATCCACCCACTCACACTCCTTTCACACTCCTATTTCATCACTGCGCACTATGTGAAATTGCACATATCACCTATTCACCCGTACATCGACATATGGCCACTGAACATGACAAATTTGTCACAACTGGAAAAAATATAATTTAACCTGAAAGGTCAAGCAGATCAATTTGAGTCCACTTGAAAAGACGTTCTGGATATGTTTGATTTGTAATCACGATTTAATCTGATTGACAGTTTCCATGTAGCGTTATTTGTATGATTCTAAAATACTCTCCCAAACATAGTAGAAATGACATATATTTGAATGGGCATAAATATTATTATATTTACAATCTGAAAAAGTGGGAAGAGATATAAAACGGAATCTATTTTCCAAATGTGCTAATTAGGTGTTTAAACATGTAGACAATGGTTTTGAAGCACCTAATTAATATGCAATAAGAATAAATGAATATATTTTAAGTAACCCATTTGTAACAAATAATAATCCTGTCCAGTATATTACATTGTTACAGATGCATATAAAATACATATGCATTGTTTTAAGTAGTTATTAATGCTAAAATAATAAGCTGATGGATTACTTTACTCTTAACAAGATTGTGACTATTGTTTCCAACTTTTCTAAGCTTGAAAATCCGATGGTGAGAAAACATTATATTCTAATTTACATTAAATTTTAATTTGTTTTATCTTATTTGTGGGTAAATAATTTGTCGATAAATATACACAATAACATTTAACTAACTTGTTTTAAACAAGCATTGGCCATGCCAATAGGTCTGGTTTTAAAGGAATGTTTTTGTTTTTTACAGAGTTTTACATAGTGCGAATTTGACCCAAAGGTATCGGGTATCAGAACGCTTTACATGAGCACCAGTTGCGTTACACAAGGAGACATACACTTTTGTTAGGCACGGGGAGATTAAGTGATTTGCCCAGAATCACAGGATGTTGTGCATCGTTGCCGAGACTCGAACCCGGTTCCCCAGATTTGAGGGCGACCTCCCTAGCCATTAAGCCACATCCTCTCCCCAATGTTGTATTGCAATGTGAAGCATTACAAGTAAATAGCATGCAAATGGATATATTTTTGTGTGGAAGCAAAAACTGTAGAATAATGTTGGTGTAGGCTAAAAATCAGGTGACAGTTGCACTGTCAAGCCAGACCTAAAAGTCCATGTAGGTTAATAACTACCCTCCTCCCATCAGTGCTGCTGCCAGAGAAAAGCAACATAAATTATCTAGGTATCTAAGATACTTTAATAGCATTTCTTTGTCATTTGTTCCTAAAAGTTCAAGCTTAGGCAGCTGGACAAATAAGCAAAATGATCACAGCTGTGTGGAAGGCAAGCATTTTTTGTGTGGAAGCACGCACCTTCTGCGCAATCAAAACATGTAATTCTGGCTCCCAACATTTGGGCGGAGCCAAAGACCCTCTCTAGTGATGCTCATATAATTGTCTGCGACAGCTGCGCTGTCAAGCCAGGCCATAAGAATGAAGCCTGCCAAGCCTTACAATGGGAACAGTAACTACAATAACCTACCATAACTGTGTCAGTGCATGAACACAGTACAATACCTGCCAACACAAGTGATGCTTGTGTTTACCAGCACTGCACAATATCACCCATTTGTGCTCATTAACATCAGCACAATATCACCCAGCACATATGAGCTGTACGCATCAACACTGCAAAAACTTGTCATCACGTGATGCAGGAGTTCATTGACACTGCACAAAAAAAAAACCTGATGGATTTAACCCAGATCTGTGACTGGGGGTGAATGTTTGATTGGTTCAGCATTCCATCCATCATCTCTTCTTTTTGCATTTGTCGCCGTAAGTGGGAAGGGTATGCCCAGATGTGGGTCCCGTGCACACTACGCCACTAGATTCGAGCTAGCCTGGCTGATGAGGGGTGAAACCCCGAAACCAGTCCCAGGATGCTGGTTTCTGGTCCAGGGAAGACCTTGTCTGGCAGTTCGGGCTGGACTGTTCCAATGGGGAGCAGGGTCAAGACTGATTTGCATATGGCTGGGTCTAAACTGGAATGGCGTGGCATGCAAAAAAACAATGGATTTAACCCAGATCTGTGAATGGGAGTGAATGTTTGATTGGTTCAGCATTCCGTCCATCATCTCTTCTTTTAGAAACTGCACAATATCTGCCATCATATGTGATTTTGACGCTCAACAAATATTCACAATATTCATCAACACAAGTGATGTTTCAGCTTGTTATCTCTGCACAGTATGTCATCAAAAGTGACGTTTGACCTCATCAGTAGAACACTGTTCATAACACTTCGAAATATCTGCCATCACAATGATGTTTGAGCTACTCGCAATATTTACCATCACGAGGTGCATATCAACATTTCACAGTAGCTTCCATCTCCACTGCACAATATTTGAAATCCCAATAATATTTGAGTTTGTTAACTCTGCAAGATATTTGCCATCACAAGTGACATTTGTGCTTATCAACAGAAACAACTTATCAACAATGCATAATATCTACCATCCTGAGTGACGCCTTTGCATATCGACGCTACACAACTAGTCAGCACAGTAAACAAACTCCTTGCTGCATGTTATGGATCCTGTGTCTACTCACATCACGGATTCAATCTGTAACCTAATCTTGGTGTTTCATATGCACTACTGCATGTCAGCTCATCTGCATTATACCACATTTTCAACCATATCTGCAGTTTTTAATCTGTGCAGATTCCACAACCGTCAGGGCAACTGCCTCCCTCAAGGTCATTTACAGACATTATTAGCAGTCCTGGGCTTTTGTGTGATAGCCTAATGCATTCTGGGTGTTGTAGTCTAGTTTTGCTTCAAATGAATTAATTAGACTTCAGCAACAGAAACCAACAGTTTATAGATGAAAGGTTCAGTACTGGAGACAGTGCCTGTAATACCTAGGCCTGGGAGAAATTTAAATTACAGCTGCATAATTCGCCTCATTTGGGGATTTTTACATTACCCTATTACGCCACTTCATGTAATTATGCACCATTTGTGGTAAAAAAATTACTGTGAACACACACGAACAACAGAATGCGAGTGGCTTTTGTTTAAATGCATCCTTGCGCCAAAAATTCACAAGGCGACGCATTTTACGCTAAAATATAGCACGATTTGAAAGATTTACATTTTACATAATTATGTGTAATTTTACAGTAATTGCGCGAAAGCAATTTGCGCCAATTTCACAAACCTCTATTAGTAAGCTGGAGAGGTTTTCACCCTAGCAATCACACCTTGCCTGAAGTCCTGCAAATTTCATGCCTGACATCTATCTTCATCCAATCCTGGCTATTCATACATTAGAAAGAGCAAACTTTAGAAGCCTGAAATGCAGAGAGCTGTTGGATACCAGCCATGACTTGGCGAAGGTGCCTCTCTAGGCACAGGGCCAGGCGGTAGCTACCTTCACTCAGTCTCCTTACCAAGCTCCTCGTGCTTTTCCACTGAGTCTCTGCTTCTTTGAACAAGTGTAGCGAACACTTCTTCCCTTACAGGGAAAGATATCTGCAAGCCAGGCTCTCTCCTCCAACACCCCCACAGAAACTGCAAAGCAACACCATGCATTCTAAAAAGCGAAAGGGAGTGTGTCTGTACACGATTGTGTTTTCCAGGGACGTCAGCATCTGGTTGAATACTCGCAGTAAATAGGATTTTTATCCAGGAATGCGACAGATTTTAAACAATAGTTAAAGGAAATCTTAAAGCAACACATTGTGTGATATTTTATAATATTTCTGGGCTGTCTTTTAATGGGAGGAATTTTGAAACATCCAATGCGAACTCTGTGGGTCGGACATATCCCAATGAAAACTTTCACAGTAGGGCCAATCACTGATTACACAGTAGGGCGGGATATGGCATACATGGTAGGGTGAGACACTGTATATACAACTGGGTGAAGTACCAGACATAGCCCGTACAGAAGGCTGGGACATAGCTTCAACAGACTTACGTACTTCACGCTTGGCCTCCAAGGATGTCCATGCAATGTCCTCATGAGAGTGGTTGAATCCTGCGGCACTCCAGATTCATGACTCAGAGTCCGGGTCAGGTGTTGAAACCTACGACAAGAAGGGCTTTTACGTACCAATGCCCTGGTCCTTGTATCATCTTGATCATGGAAGGCATCTTCCCATTCTGTGGGTGTCTCACTATCCACCTCATCAAAGGGTGAGTGGGACCAGGTGGCCAGTCGTCTTCTTGCATAGGCCTTCGGTCCCATGACATCCCGTGGTTCAGGACTTTGACATACATGGGAATGGGCCGTCAAAGCCACTAACAATGACTTGGGAATAGCTCTGGCGATCCACCGCAAGTCATGACTACCACTGGCTGCCCCAAAGTATTGGTCATCGATAAATGGGCTAGAGATGCTTGGGCTCTTCCCATCATCACATCCAGGGTCGATGCATCCTGGTTCCTCGCTGCCACTTTCGAGGATTCGTGATTTTGTCCAATCGCTCCACTTCAGGCTACCAAGTTCTGTAGACCCAAACCTTCTTGCCTTCCTGCCCCTGACAGAGAAACGCGGGTTGACTTGCAGCGGGGCAGTGCTTGATTTCCGCCGCTCCTTGGTCCCTCTTCCCCAGCACGAGGACCGTTGCCCAATGGACTTCCTTCTTTGGGCCAAAAGCTCCAGAGATGCAATACCAACACTAGATTTTCTGCGGACCTTGGTTGCCGTCACTGCTAGACTGGGCCGTCTCTTTCTGTCAGTCCGACAAGGCTCTGGCGGCTGCTTCTTAAAATGACCACAGAATAACTTCTCCATGGTGCAGTGAAAAACAGCTCTCAAAAGTGCAATTGGTCAAGGGACACCGCAGAGCTCTCTTATTGAACAGGCAAACAAAATGGGTGATTGGTGATTTATTCGGGAACAGTGGTGCTGCGGTGGTGTTGTAGATGAGGCTTACTGATAAACGACATTAGATGGGAGGTAAGGTATGGATTAGACAATTAGAATGCACTGGGTCACTGATTCTAGAAACAGAACAACAGTTGTATTTTGGGGTGAGAGAGGCATGGGGACAGGGTATAACAAAATGATGTATTAGGGAAGGGAGAGTTGCTGGGTAAGGCTTAGGAGAACAGGGGAGGCTAAAATATGTGCTAGATGAAAGACTGTAGGTAATGTGCAGTGTTGGTTACTGAATCTGCATTACTCACAAAGGTTATTGATTAGGGACGAATGAGGATGATTGATGAGGGAAGCAATAGAGATTAATGAGTTTATAATTAAGAGATCAAAGTGGGTGGTGAGTGATTGATTAGGCGAGTGGGGGAAGGTGGCGGTTCAGCTACTCTGGGGTAGGTTGAAGGTTTTCAATGAATAACGTGGAAAGAAGAGGTTAGTAATATTGTATGTGGAAGGAACAGTTTAACTTCTGCTTGATTTGAGAGTTTTTTAGGGAGTTGAAGCTAGCAGCTCTCTGTTCTCTTTTTAGTCTCTCTCCTTTCAGGTTTTCCCTTCCTGTATTCTTTTTCCTCGACCTTTACAATATTGCTCCCCAGTGCCCCCACCTCCTACCTTTGTCCCTCAATTTAAACATTTTCCTTCCCACTCCATTTTCCTTCCCACTCCTTTTCACATATGCTCCTCAATTTTCCGCCTTGAGGTTCAGTCGCCCCCTTCAATGGCCTTCCTGTCCTCGCCCTTCTTTCCCCTTGCCTCTCTCCTCCGTTCCCGGTTCCCACGCTGCCTGTGCCTGCCTCCTGACTCTCTTTGGGGTCTGCATACCTCTCCTATCTGACAGGGCGGCTGGAATCAGAAGGTCAGTGTGGATTAAGGAACAGCTGGTGTGTGCGCAAACAGCACTCAGCCTCTTCACCCCCCACCTCCGTGTTCAGCCTCACTGGAGCTGCAGTGTAAATCTGGGGAGAAACTCAGGGAGCGCGTTCAGAGTGCCGCACGTGCTGTGCACAATTGTGAGTGACAAGGGGAGCGTCACACTCAGTTTTGCAATTTTACTGGTTTAATGGATGACATTAAAATGAATATGTTTAATGTGCCAGATTAAGCCGTTTTAGATGCCTCGATTTCCTTTGTTGATTAAGCCCGAGAGGCTTAGCATCCATCAGAGGGGTTGTTGAGGCTTCACACACTGTAGGGCCTGCGGTTTTAGACACAAATGTCGAGTTTTGGTTCCTCTCTGTACTGGCAGACTTAGGCAACGACCCAGCTCCATGCAATGCTAGTTCAAGCATGAGATGTGGTCTAGGGGTGAGGTTGATGGCTTCTAATTGGTGTGTTATCAGATGGCCCGTTTTCTAATCCTGGCTTCTCCACTTAAGCACGTTGTGTGATTCTGCACAATTCATTTTTTTCTCTAAATGATTAAATTCCGCTATTTGTCAGAATTGGGAGTGTCTTAAAGTGGATTACTAACCGCTAGGCTAATAACCACAATATTAAGAGTTTTATCAAAAAAACACTTAACATCTACATAGATCATGTGTTCCAGTTCTGTAGGGCTGGTCGAGCTCTACCACCGAGACCTTCCAATGGTGTCATGCTGTGTTGCCATTCCATGCAACACTGCTTCTGAGGCTTTCAGCAGTAGGTACCTCTTGCAGATTTCATGCTAGGATTTTGTCGTAGTCTCAGTTGTTGACACCAAGCTGTGGTTCGATACAACACTTGTGTTTTGGGGTTCTAGTTACAGCTCCACAGTGCTGTGCAAGGAATCCTCAGCTGTAAATAACTAGTTAGTCTCTTGTGATGGTTCTGGCTGGGGTTCTCAGTTGCAGTCCCTGGTGTCAGTACCACAGAAAGCTGGGCTTGGTGTCGTCACTTGTAGGCCCTAGTTACAGTCCCCAGCAGGGTTCGGTCTGGGGTGTGTCTTGCAGAACTGGGTCAGAACGGATCCTCAGTCTGTAGGAACGAGTTTCAGCTCCACAGGATGAGGGAATGAGGGGGCCCTCAGCTGTAGATACCTAGGTACATTCCCATGCAGCACTGGGTCTGCGGCCCTCAGTCTGTTGGCACTGGATAGAGGTGAACGCAATGCTGGGTCAACGGTGTTCAGATGCAGGCCTTAAGTACTGTCACACACAGTAATGGGTCTGTGGTTCTCCTCAGCTGCTGAAACCTAGTTACAGTCCCAGGCAGTGCTGGGTCCGGGGTACTCAGTTATAGATACCTAGTTACAATCCTGGGTCTGAGATTCTCCTCAGCTGTAGATTCTTAGCTACAGTCCCAGGCAGTGCAGGGTCCAGGGTCCTGAGTTGTAGGCCTCAGATGTTGTCTCACGCAATGGTGGGTCTGAGGTCAGCCAGGTATGGACCTTTGGCACAGTGCTTGCTGCAGTCTTCAGTCTCCTCAGTTGTAGGCCTAAGAGACATCCCACGCATCTCTTGGTCCAGAGTTCTCCTTTCTAGGCCTTAGGGACAGTCCCACCAAGCGCTAGGCCTGGCGTCCTCAGCTGCACACCTCAGGGACAGGACAGTCACACGCAGTGCCGGGTCCAGGGTCCTCAGTTGTAGGCCCTAGGAGCAGTCCTCAGTTGTAGGCCGTAGGAGCAGTTTCATGCATGCGGGGTCCGGAGTCCTGAGCTGTAGTACATTAAGGACAGTCCAAGGCAGGTCTGTGGTCCTCAGTTGTGGCCCTCAGGCACACTCCCAGGCAGTGCTGGGTTCGGGCTCCACAGCTCTAGACCTCAGGCACACTCCCGGGCAGTGCTGGTTCAGGAGTCCAAAGCTCTAGACCTCAGGCACACTCCTGGGCAGTGCTGGGTCCGGGCTCCACAGCTCTAGACCTCAGGCACACTGCCAGGCAGTGCTGGGTCCGGGCTCCACAGCTCTAGACCTCATGCATACTCCCGGGCAGTGCTGGGTCCGGGCTCCACAGCTCTAGACCTCAGGCACACTCCCGGGCAGTGCTGGTTCAGAAGTCCAAAGCTCTAGACCTCAGGCACACTCCCGGGCAGTGCTGGGTCCGGGCTCCACAGCTCTAGACCTCAGGCACACTCCCGGGCAGTGCTGGGTCCGGGCTCCACAGCTCTAGACCTCAGGCACACTCCCGGGCAGTGCTGGCCCAGCAGCAGCCCTCAGATGCAGCTGCAGCTCCGTCAGTGCGCTTCCGCTTTGCGTTCAGGGCTCCTCACTCACAAAAGCCCAGCTGCGGTCCCACGAGGCGCTGCAAGTTTCTGCACGCAGGGGTGTCTGTGACGGGACGTCCTGCCCTCTGCTCCTCTGAAGCTGTAGTCCCCCTCGCAAGCACCTGCGCTTCACACCCCGGGCTGAGGTAAAACGTCCCACACGCCCCGCGAGCGCCGCTTCACACTCTCCGCTCTGCCCACCCTCTCACAGACAGAGCCGCCCCGCTCTCCTCTCTGTAGGTCACAGCTCGGGGCTTGGAGGCTGAGAGCCAGGCAGTGCCGGGGGAGGGCCTCCAGCGTGTGTGTGGGAAAGCCCTGTGCCCCCTCCCGCCTCAGCGCGAGGAAGTCAGCACGGCAGCACCACACGAGATCCGGCCTCCCCGAGGGTTTCCTGTGCTGCAAGTTCTGCCGTCAGTCCCTCTTATTTTAGGGTTTTATGGTACGGATTCCTCAAATGCAGGCAGAGGCCTGCTTTCTGACAGAGTCCAGGCCCCTCCCTGCATTCGGAACGCTGCCCACACATTTTTGCTACTTTCCCCCTCTCATTCCTTTCTTGACCTCCTCCTGGAAGCCTCTTATGGCGAAGGTAAAAGCAGCTGAAAGTGGCATGTGGGGGCAACACACAATGACGTATGCACACAGCCTTAATCTGGGAAACTTGTAATGGAAGGAACCATATCATGGCAACGAAAGGCATCTCCAGCGTGAACTTCCTACTCAGACGCCGTGGCCTCGGTGAATATATTACTTAGGCCCGAAATTATCTCTCATCCTGTGGAGCTGTAACTCGTTCCTACAAACTGAGGACCCTTCCAGACCATTTGAGAACGTGTACGTTATGAAGACCTGGATTTTTTTAATCTGCTACTTCCAAAATTCCATACCTTGCTGCCTCTGCGCCGGGAAACCCCTGTGCGCAGCCGCATTATACATTTAAAAAAAAAAATGTATATATTTTGTCAACATCCACAGAAGGCAATTAGTTAAAAAAAAAAAAACTAAATCAGGTTAAAAAAGAATAATCTAAATATAGGAGTTACTACAAACAGTAGCGTATCAAGGATGCAGTGGGCCCTGGTGCAAGCCAGGAAAAACGGCCCCCTTGGCTAAGGTTGGGGTACTAAAATACAGAATTATCAGGGTTCAATGGGCCCCTCAGGAGTCTGTGCCCCGGTGCACTGCACCTGCTGCACCAATGGTAGTTACACCCCTGACTACAAAGCAGTGTCAGCCTTCCTGTCTCAACAAAATGTTTACTGCATTCCTGAGGGGGAGCGGGTGAAATTTTAGTTTATGCAACAGTTCCCAACTGGATATGCCCCCTCCCCCCACGCCCAGATACCTAGCATTTATTCACTTTATTTTTATAGAGTGTTGCGACAGCAATTGACATTCTTTTAAAATGATAGAGGGAATATAGACTCACTAATTGATAAACAGTAACAATATCCTGGGGATACGGTGAAGGTAAGTGTGATATATTAACGCAAAATGGACAAGGCGTTAGCAAGGTGGACGGGTTTGAGCTGAGTGTGACAAACTAAGGGAAAAGAGAAGATCAGGCTCAGTAGTTTTGTGATGATTCTTAGTTTATGTTTTTTGTGAAGAGGAAAGTTTTTAAGCCTCTTCTGAACGAGTGTGGTCTTTGTCTCAGGACGGTTGGTAGAGAGTTACCCAAGCTGGTTGGCCTCCCATGAAGCATCCGTTCTGTGCCTGTTTTGTTCTAGAACTTGGATGGTTTTGATTCCGTAGTCATCAGAATGGTTCAAAAAGTTTATCAGCTAGTTGGGCTTGCTCCGATGGATAGCTTTGTGACTTATGCAGCACTTACTTTGTAAAAAAATAAGTGCCAGTGCCAAAGCTCTGCTCAGAAGCCTGTGGCCGGTGCAATTAAATGTCGGCGCTCCGAATACCAAGGCTGCATAGTATTAAATCCATATCATGCCTTTTTAATCCACTAACAGACACTCCTTGCCGCTTTGTCCCTTCCTTGCAGGTTCCTATTTTCTCCCTTCGCGCCAGTTGTCCTGCCTTCCTCTTCCTCCTTCTTTCCACTTTGTGTGTTTTCCTTCTTTTGTTCTCCGTATGTTAAAAGCAAAACGACAATCGTGAACATTACCTGCGCCATCTTGTCTGGTGGAATTCTATGTGCACATAAGTTGCAGTCATTTTAATCTATCACAGCCATTTTGTACTCTGTTGGTCACCTTTGTTTCACCCTGCCCTTACTAGCATCCCTCTGACCCTCTGACCGACCTGGTACGTGTGCTGGGGGCTATAAACTCTATTTGCCGCAACAAACCTCAGCGCCACTTGCTGCCACAAACTCGTTTTTCCTCTCATCTCTGTTTTCAGGCAAACCTTTGGACACTCTACCCCTCACTGCACCTAGTTACACAAACAGGTTCCAAACACCAAAAAGACTCTTGCTACATGATTTATTGCACTGCAAACAGCAAGACTTGTTGTTACCAACAATGGGACCTGTTTTTATCAACAGAACGGACTCTTAGATCTGGCCGGTCTCACATGTTTTAGACCCTGAAGCAAGGTCCAGCTGCAAGATAAGATTGTCTGTTTGACCTGGGTGGGGACCCCAAGCTTGTGTAACCATGTTGATGAAACCAATGCATTGTGTCAAACCTGTATAAAAGGAAGAGCCAAAGGAGTTATCAGCAGAACACCTCCCTCAGACATCCCGGTGTCTGCAGTTGACGTGATCTCCTCATGAGAAATAAACCTTTTTCTTGTCTTCCAGTTTCCAGCGCTTGCCTCATTATTTTGATAACGAACCCAAAGTGAATTAGAGGTGGAACCCTGCACTGGGCAGCATTGAGGGTCTTAGAAGACTCGCTGCCTTTCACAAATACATTATTGATGCTGAAAAATAAGTGCGTTGGCCCCCATCGGCTACCACCAGTTCAAATTAAGCACTGGAGTTATGCAGCCAGTTTTTAATTTTATTATGTACTCCAGTGGGAGCCAGTGCAAATCATGCAGAACTGGTATAATGTAGTTGTGTTTTGTCTGTATTTAAAGTGTTATAATCAACAAAAGAGTGTGCCTTTATAGAAAAAGAAGAGCGAATGCGCAGAATCTTACTAGATTCTTTAGAAAGCCCTCACTCACCAACCTGGTTGGTGACATGCTTCATCATTGGGCCCCACCGGGGAAAGCCGAATGCCACCCCGGTGTGCTGCGATGCCAGAATTACTGCGGAGCTGGAAAAAATTGTTCTACCAGACTTTTATCTCAGGGTTTATTGTGGGTACAGTGGCTGCCCGAGCTGAATTTTAGTGTTAGATATGGGAGGGCACTAGGATTACCATAGTACACTTCCCAAACACACCCCCAACCCACAGAGTCCAAGTTTAATGTGGCCAAAGACCTTCATCATCTTGAACATGCACAAAGTGGGTAGAGTTGGCCTCAGGAACTTTTACTCCATGGGTAAGGGTGTGCCAGGCATAAATGTAGCATCTACAGTCACTCACTTCAGAACACTCATGGACCTAAGAAAGATCAGAAAGGGACTTGACCTGCTGTCTTTGACATGAGGGGAGCTTTGATTGACTGGACTTGCTACCTCTTATACCCAGGACAAATAAGTAGACTCCAGGGTTATAAGACTGACCTGCTGTTCAAGCTATATGGATACAGCAACCTAAAAGAGGCTTTTCCTGCAACTGCCCAGCTGGCCAGTGGCAACTGGACTTGGATTGGCTGGACCCTGCTTTTGGCCACTGCCTGACACCCTGTGAGTCTCTAAGTGCCTCCCCTTAGGTCCTGGAGGGCTCTAGAAGTGTACGTTTGTAGTGGAGTGGGACTTAAAAGACTAAGTCAGAAGGTACAATCTTTGACTAGGGTGAACTTGGTTAGTGTGTCCGACAGACGCTCTACCCCGGCCAGCCTCAAATAGCGTCTAGGTCCTAGTCTGCCGTTACAATGGACTATCATTGGCACTTTATGCTTCTTGACACTTATTGGGCCCTTACTGGATTTCTGTCATTTCAGTGTAGTTTTGTTTATGAAATTTTACTCTATTTTACTAACTCAGTTTGGGATTTTTTATTGTTTTGCATTTTGACTTTATATCTGTTTTGGTGCTGCTTAAATACTTTACACATTGCCTCTAAGTTAAACCTGTCTGCTCTGTGCCATTGTTACCAAGGAGTTGAGCTCAGGTTTATTTAGTGGCTTTAGTGGTTGACCCCGACAAGGGTTGTGATTGTTCCTTGAGGTGGGTATTCACCCACCCCAATTAATAATTCAATTTCTTAAAATCAGTGCATGTGTATTGGTTTTTAGTTGGTCTGGGAAGAAATGTTTTTTTTATTTTCTTGAGCATGTGTAAATAATAGTTTGGGGATTGTGCAATTTTGCCTAGTGGTGATTCAGCAATAGATCAGTGTTGATTTTGAAGCATAGTGACTTAACAGTCGATGCCATAGTAGGTGAGAAACCATTCAATTTGAGCTCTTTGTGTAGTTCTTGAGACACTTTGCTTTTGAATTTTGGTAAGATAGGTATGAATTCTGTATTCTGTGGACTGAGCATTAGGAAGTTTTCATTCATCCATTTTAGTAGCTTCTTCAGACAATATTAGAGCAATGCAATGAACTAGATGGTGGGGAGCTTCATATTTGAACCAGATGAGTTTGTGATATGATTGTAATGTTGCTGTACTGTTTTGATAACAGAATGTTAATATAGTTTATGCAGCATGCTAACTTTCGGTACACTCAAATTCTTTCAGTACAATTCTCAGTTCAGAAGTGGGATCACAGGAATATGTTAACAAGCATTTGCAATGCAATAGGTCTCGCAATGACATTATTTTGAGCTATTGACATTGTAAATGGCAATGCCTTCAAAAAAATTAAAAGGCATTGTTATTTAGAATACCAAAAGCAACACCTATTGCATTGCATAGCGCGGTGTCCGTGAAGACGGCGCCGCGTTTGTTAAAGTTAAAAAAAAAAAAGTGTGTTGGGGGGCAGAGAGCATTGGCATAGCCAATAGGTCTCGCTTTTGGGAACTTATAAGTTGTTAGTTATGCAGCACAATATCTTTGGTGCAACAACATCAACTGGTCCATGGCTAAACACTTATAAGGTCCCAAAGGCGAGACCTATTGGCTATGCCAATGCTTGTTTTACTTTCTTTTCACACCCACACAGGAGCTCTTCTGCGGTCCTCCCCACACATCCTTCTCTGCCCCCACCCCCAACATTTGCCCCTCTCCCAAAATGCGTTAATTAACTCCCAGCTCTTATCCGCTCAGTATCTGAGCTCGTAAAAACGTTCTTTAAATGTTGTGGCTGACCTCTGACAAGCTGACATCCGACAATTAATTAACCAACCCCCCCTCCCGAAGAAGAGAAAACCCTGATTTAGGAGCAGATTAAAAAGATGTTTAATGTGACAGAGGCGACATAAATTCCTCCAAAGTGGCACGAAAAGCTGCCAGTCAGAGGGCGAGCGCCCACCCGTCAGGGCTGCACTGAGAGCGCCTGGGGGTGGAGGGGGGGGGGGGGCAGACACCCATCTGCGCCGCTCGGAGGACGCCTCAATGAGTTGCTAATTAATGCTCATTGAGGTGCCTGGGATCGGATGGTCACCATAAAACATTATAAACATTTCCAATAGCATACATACTACAGCATGCCTCGCAGAGTGAGCAGCGCGCTAAAAATGTTAATAACAGTGCCATGCTGATGTCTGATAAACTTACGAGAGTCACACTCTCCATTGGGGTTGGGGAGGTCGGGTCTGTGTCCTTAGAAAATAACCACAGGGCAGAGAAGGCAAAAGAAATGGAACATAAGATCCGCCATATGTTGCGTTTTCAGAACAAAACCCACTTATATTTGTTTCACCAAAATAAAGTCTGTTTTGTTCAATAGATTAAAATGCAAAGCAGGAAATGTCACTTTTATAAGCAATGCCGTGTCTCTTCATATTATAATTGACGATAACAGACACGGAACGGTCTCCTGGTGTGTAAATATATAGTTTTATTATTGACCCGAACGAGTACATTCAATGTATAGTGCTTTGAAAGAATCAACCGTGGCAGGAGTCAAACTTGTAAACCCGAGGCCGACAGATCGTCACTGCAAGAACATCAACCCGCTGAACTATCTAGCTGGGAAATTCAAAGCATAGGCTTTATGCAGATCTATCCAGGGCACATTACGATACTGACCAATCTTGCAGTGATTTGAACAGGTGAACCGCATCTCACGCACACTTATCTGGAGCAGGTGCATTAACCTGCTGAGCAATCCTACTGGAATGGGTATAGGTGACATGTACAAAGCGCCCAACTATTGATCTCTGCAGCTCTCGGCCTCGCTGGAACTGAAACCTGTTGCGAGTTACAGACATATGTTTCCGTGATCTGCTTTGTGTACATTTACTCTTCAGCTTCCCACTCCAGCCTCAAATTGAGACCTGTTTTACCAAGAGTGTTCTTTCTGCTTGAAGGTCATTGCTTCCGGTCCACGGATTGTCCTGTCCTACCTCCACCAGCTCACAGATCTTCCTTAAGGCATAAAACACACTCATGCGCACACATGCATCAAAGACACACAGTCAAACGCACACACATAAGCGCTCTTACTGCGGTCACACAAACACACTGAAATGTGCACAAGTCTGCATACAGACTGTCACACAGACACACGTACACACCCGTAGCAAAGTCACACATACACATAAGCACTGTTACAGAAGTAATACAAACACTGACATGCACACACATCTGCACGCACGTCTCTCTGACAGTCAAACGCACATATAAACACTTTTACAACAGTCATACACACACTGAAGTATGCACACACGTGCACACAAACAATGTCACACACAGACACACATACACAAACATTCAACGGTCACACATAGATGACCTGTGCCCTCGACTTACCTCGTCTCTGGAGACCCCGGGCAGTAACTCCGCAGTGGTGCGCCAGCCAGACTCCTTGTAAGAGCCAAGCTGACCACTGGTCTGTGTACAGACCTGCCTGCCACGGAGGGCCCTGGAGTCTGGAGCGGCTGCAAGGTACAAAGAAACAGGCTGCAGTTCCATGACAACATTTTCGTTATGTCGTGTTTTAAAATGCTAACTTTCCAGAGAGATGGAAACTCCGCATTGAAAGATGTGTGATCTTTGTTGTGTTCCGCCTGTTTTTAAATGAATCCCTGACCCACCCACCCCGTGAGCATGCTGGCTTCTCGTGTGACGGAGAACAGTTTGGTTGCCTTCAGATAAAGCAACTGATTTCCATCTAGCAGGGCGGCCGGCGGTAAAGATGAAAGAGTGTTTTTAAAAGAGAAAGCGCAGTGTCTCTTATTGGCTCTGCTCTTGAGTCTCAAATAGGGTGGGTTGGTATGCGGGAGGATTGTAATGGATGCTAATAAAAACAAGCACGGAATTGAAACCTGTGGTGCGCGCGCACCACAGAGGAGCCGAACGCGGGAATCGAAACCAGTGGTGCGCGCGCACCACAGAGGAGCGGGGGGGCGAGGGAGCCTGTCGTCTGTGCCGCGCGTTGATGCGCGTCCTAGACACGGACGGGAATGGGCGTAGCAAAGGCGGGACATGCGCCCGCCTTTGCCCAATTGCGTGCCGTTTTTTTAAAAAAAAAGCACGCTACAGCCAATGCCAGCCTGTGAAAGCAAAACCACACGCACGAGCGTGTGGTTAGCTTTCTGAAGCCCATACAAGAGGTCTCGCGCTGCGCGAGCAGGGCTGTGCACTGCAACGCTAGGCGCGAGACCTAAAAACGTGGGGGCCATTTTCTAGCTGTTCAAGTTCACTGGATCTGATTCACAAAGGTGCCCTTTGGAAAGTCAGAAACGTATTCACCTAGGCTGACACCTACTTTCAGAGAACACAAATATAGTGTCACACGTGCTGCTCTGGTTGAATGCCCCCAGGCTTTAAAACTCAACTCTTTCATGGCCTGGAACATAATGTTATCAATAATAGGTTGGCCAGTGCGGGGGCAATTCTGAACACAGAAACGCCATAAGGACATGAATCCACACCATTATTTGTCATCATGCTCCTGCCGGGCAATCACTAGCGATTGACTCTGAGCCTACTTGGCACTCTGTGCCGCAGCTTGGCTTTGCCACATGGTTCCTCTCTAGGGCTATGAACACTGCTCATCTGGCTCCTCTCTGGGGCTGTGAGCACCGGCCTGCCTCCCCATCCATCTCCATCAATGTTCTGCTTGTATCTGCCTTACTGCTTTACAAGCAGCAGCGGCCGCTGCAGGTAAGAGCGGTGGGCCGGGTGGGGGGTTTTGAGAGACGACCACAAGGGAAAATTAAATAAATAATTAATTTTCTCTCGTGGTCATCTCTCGAAATCCTCCCCAGCCGGCCCCACCGCTCTTACCTGCAGCGGCCGCGGCTGTTTACAACGGCAGTGCACCTTTGCAGGCTTTTCTGACACCAGCAGTTCTCAGACGCTCACTTCCCAGACTTTCAGTAGTGAATGTTCTCTTTGGCTGTTGGTGACTTGCCCCTCTTCTGCCTGGGTGTGCACGGTTCTGTTGCTGCGTGACACGTGGACACCCCTTCACCAAAGGATATTTTGTCTCCTGGTGAGCTGGTGATTGTGCCTCTGATGCTGCCTACCCCTAGTTGAAGAGGGGGGGGGGAGGGGTGAAGTTTTCAATGGACACTTGCTGGGCCTTTGAAGCATGTAGGAGCTGGCATTTTTTGGCTTTTTCCTTCTTCTGCTGAGCAACTCAAGAAGAAAGAAAAGGATTATTGTGCACTGCTCACCTCTGACAAGTACCCCCCAAACCAGTTTTGTTTGACACTGCGTTTCCTTGCTCACAAAGTCACAATGGCTGGCATACCCTCAAAAATCATATTCGAACTTGTCAACACCACATCCTCAGAAGCACTCAAATGGCGGCGCTGGGTAGTCTAGAAAGTTGATGATCCAGTTAAGAGATAAACACTCATTCATATCACTAGTAATGCAGTTTTCAAGCTGTCCAGGTCCCTCAATGAGGTGGACTACCGAACATCAATGCCACGGTGACTGCAGTCCTCAACATTCATTTTGCCTCACTGGCCAACCCCCACTATTATAAGGCCAATTGAAAATCATCATCATCCATAGTCAGTCTGTCACAGCATTCATAGATACCGGTTCCTATATCAATCTGATGGCCAAATCACAGTTCTTGTTCCTCACACCTCATCTGACACCCCTTCCTATTGCAACCAGCAGCTTTGCATATTTTAATACATTACCTTTTCAGCTCTGGAGTGTCATTGTAACTGACATCTTACACAATGATCATTCTGTAAGATGTAAAGTATTTGTCACCGATTCATGTTCGAGTACTTTAATCTGCTGCTGCACTACAAAATGTCTCCGATGTATCCAGTTCGCCCTAAGTACTCATACATGCGAGCTAGAGACAACGCATGCTTATTCAGTGAGCTAATCCATTGCATAAGCTGCATGAAAGGAAATATGATCCAACGTCATATGAACAAGACCATCCACCAGCGACCCTGCAAGGGAGGTGTCCAACATGCAATAAAAGGTTGAAGTGGGCGTCGAAGGGCCACCTCATGGCTCACGAACCAAAACAACTACTCAGAGTGTATATATATATATTTAGGTAAGCACCTATCAAATACTCTGATATGCAGAGCGACACATCACTCCCACAGTTGATAATCTCATAGCTGAAGTGAAAGACACTCACTGACTTTATAAGGTTGATCTCAACTCCCTGCACTCACCTGCTGCTACTCAACCCAGAGCCACATTACCACCTTTTCAATGTACATGATTCCGAGGATCATAAAACAATATACTGGAGCACTCCAACAATTTGCTTAAATAATACTGTTTGGGGACAAATAACCAGAAAAGTTAGTCCATAAGTCTAAGGTCATGCAATATATTTTCATTGTCTTTATTGTGTTTACACGCTTCCAACCAAATAAATGATCATCAGCTGACATGTGTTTCGTCCCCAATGGGACTTATTCAAGGCATGTATGTGACTACAAACTGTATTTCTTATTCCTCTAGTAATAATAGATGAAGTAAGACGATATAGGTGACAGAGTACGAGTTTCTTCTTGGTATGAAACACGTGTCGGCTGATGATCATGTGCATGGTTGGAAGCATGTATACTGTGGTAGCACCAGCCTTTGAACAAGTATTCCTTCTGTATACTTTCTACCCTCACTAGTTGAATACTGTGCAACATCTAAGTTATTGTAACAGCTATCTATCTGTATTTAACGTGGAGCCTAGGCTGTACACGCCCTCAAAGGCAGTTTATCCAGTGCAGCTAAGATGTACCAAAACTGTGTCAGGGAGGTGCTCTCTGCTGTTCTAGGGGTAATACAGCATTCTGGACCACACAACATATGTTGACGAGCACAACATCAGAGTGAGAGCTGTGCTCCAATGTTTACAAGACTGTGGACTCATGCTAAATCACATGAAATGTGAAACCCTTGAAAACAAGCATCAATTTCTTTGCCTACAGGTTCTTGCCTGGCAGAGTTGTATCCAATCCATCGAAGGTAAATGATGTAAAAACTTCTGCGCCACCCACACAAATAAGAAGCTTCTTGGGAATGGTTATATACTGCAGGGGTTCATCCTCAATCTCTCCTCTCTAACTGGTCCTCTGGAATGCCATCTTCATTGGAGTGGAATGCCGAGCACCAGCAAGAATTCCAAGCCACTAGGGATGCACTATCTGTGGATACCAACATCTAATACTGTTATAAATCAAAGGAAAGTGAATTGAGCTGACGGGATACTAGGGCCTCATGTCATTCGTTTGTAAAAGAAGAACTGTGGTGTGTGGGATTCCATTGCCTACACTAGCACAGATCTCTCCACCACTGAACAAAGATACTCTTGAATAGAATAAGCATTGGCAAAACCCATAGTCCTGCCCTTGACAAGCTGGTGTGATGGTTAGTTTTTGATTTTTTTTTATTGTAACCATACACAAAAAAATAAAAAAGCAAGTAAATAATTAGCTTCTGTATATAATTTTTCCAGAATAGTATGGATACTTCCTAACCGGCAGATGCACTTAGAACAGATATAGAAACCCTTTCTATTTTTAATGTTATTCACTGAAAAATACTTGGGAATTTTACATACACACAGACAAAAACACCCACTCATCTCTGTTTTGAAGGTCTTAAAAAATGGTTATCGTACAAAACTTTGAGTTTTAGGTACCCTAACAATCTGCATGTTTCTCCATTTCCATCTTTCCTTAAGCCTCCCTCATGCCCTTTTTCTCATATAATGTATTTTAACAAGCTATACCAGTGTGATTGTAGGAAAATCTGAAGTCACATTCCCCAAATCTTACTGACCAAGCTAAGCCCCTGACCACAACCTTGGTAACCTTGGTATTCTGAGGGGCTGCTACACCCGGGCTCTTCTTCAGCACCTTTTTTTCTGATCAAGTGATTTAGCGTCTACTGTCAACTCTGTTTGACTCCTATACCCTCTCCTATGTTGAGTTAGGAATTGGTTTACATATTGCACCACAAGTTGTGTCTGGGTACATGAGCCGCTCCTCCATTTGAGCGGAGGAGTGTCGCCCCACTTTAAAATCCCCAGAGATGAAAAATAAAATGGTACTTAATTGCCATTTTATTTTTCATCCCCCGTACCGAGCCAAGCGTCAGGCCGGGGGTGGGCCACTGCTAAGTGACAGCAGCAGGGAGGTGGGTGGGATGGCTGTGCACTGTTTAAAGTGTGCTTGTCTTTTTGGCCGGCCATATTGCGACAGCCAGCCACACATGTGCACTTTAAACAGCTCTAGCCCAGCTGTCTTAAGACAGCTAGGTTATAGCAAACCAACGCCTCCAGAGTGCTGTGGAGCGCCAAATTAGGCCACTCCCACCAATCCTATGGCTGCTCTCATGCTGGTGAGAGCAGCCCTAGGATTGGCAAAGGGAGTTGCTGCATCCGTTTCCTGTGTCGAAAGAAGAGGTCTGAAGTGAGGATGTCGCCGAGTTGAGGTACGTTTTTTTTTTTTATATACTATTTTAAGCGCCCTCTGTAGATGCCAGCTGCCATTGTGGAGGACACTGGTTGAACATTACCAGGTTTTCAAGTCATGGTATGATCTATGATGTAATATCATTATTAAAAAGTCTGTTTGGTCCGAGTGTGCTCAGTTTGGAAGACAGATCAGGCACAAGATTGCACACTTTGTTCAAACTACCTTTTGCTGTGTGTTTCTAAGTGGAGCGCTCACTCACGCTTAAGGTCAACCCACAGGAAAAGAAATTCTGCAGATTCTGCATTTTCTCAGCTGTCAGCATGCTCACAAGATACATCCTCTCTGCATCACTCACCTCTCTAGGGGGCTGTTAGAGCGAGAAGAAGTGTTGTTTCTTCTCATGCCATGGCATGAAGGAAGAAGATGGGTGTGATCTAGCCCTGTCATTTCTGTAGGCATGCATCCTGTAGACATGCATGCACCTGTCACCCTGTAGACATGCATCTACTGGCACCAGGATACCCTTCCGGGTGGAACTGCGCTTTATAAATCTACTTAACATAACATAATATTTTGTACACTTGCCGTCCTAACTCACAGTCTCATAGCCTCATGCACTTGGGATGAGGGGGAGAGGAGTCCTTATTACTGGGACTGCTGAACTGTATCACATGCTTGGATACAAAACATGCTAAACCCTCTAAAACAATGATCACTGTCACCGGGAACAACCTTACAGCAAGAGGAGTGAAGTGGGAAGTGCCTCCCTCAAGGACAATGGCACAGTGCTTAATTTTAGCTGGTGGTTTCCGGTGCTCAGCACCAGCACATAATTGTCAACACAGCACTTATGACAGTCTGCCACATGGTGGCGCTGCTCATCTAATTTAGAGATGAGGAGAACAACATACATTAAAAATGACTAATACCTACCTCACCAGCCATTCCTTTAGCTTTGGGGACTAATAATAACCTGAACTTGCAGGCAAGAGAGATGGTTAGTAGTTGTTTTGGCAGCAATGACAAGGGCGATGGGTGGTGCACGCTGCAGTGGTCTCCTGGTCAGGGCCCTGGCACTTATTATTTTACAAATTAAGTACTTCAATGGAAGGTAGGGTAACCACCTCCTTCCAGGTCATTACTGCATTGTTCCGGGTCCTGGATGTTTATGTGATAACTTCATGAACTTGTGGTGTTGTACTCCTGTTTTGATTCAATTAAACCACTTAGACTAACACACCTGAAACCTTTTGCTGGTGAAACGTTCAAGACAGGAGACAGCGTCCATAGTGCCCTGGAGGGAGGTGGTATTAATTTAGGGTTCCCTCATCTCACAACAGCAGCTTAAGGCTCTCTAGGGTATGACTACCCTAGCTTTAGGAGAGAGCCCGTAGACAACATATACAATAATATACAATATTACAGGGTCATATATACAATATTATACAATAATATACAATATTACAGGATCATATATACAATATTATGTCATAATATACAATATTACAGGGTCATGTTAAGGGTAGAATGTCCGGACACGCCGAGGTGGAACATCTGGTACAAACAGCTGTGGAATTTCGTCCGCCCCTACAATCCCTCTTTTGAGTGCGAGCAATGTGTCCCACTCGGTCTGTTTTTCCAGTAAACACTTGAGTCTGTCTGTCTCACTCTCTCTAGCTCGCTCTTTCTCTGCTGAAACTCTCTCCAGCTCTTTAGCACTTCAGAGCTAAGAATAAATGCCTGTTTTTTCCCGTGAAGGGGAGGGTGACGTAAAGAGCCATGGATGTGTTTGGATCTTCCTGGAAGCACTGGAGTGATAACGCTCCACGCTGCTGCTGCTGCCTCATCCTTACAATCTTGCTGAGTCAGCTGGTGGCGACTCGGAGAGACTCTCTATTCTAGTGATGAAGGACCCCGAGATAACGAGGAGTCACGCCCATTTGTGGCATCTGAGCAAGAAAAAAGCTGAAGCACCGAATGTCAACCTTCCATACCCTGTGCAAACAGGATGCGACTTATTTTTAATTTAAAAAGATGCATTTTACTCTAAAATGGGTTGGAGGGTGGCTGGGCCATTTTTAAGGACGCACAACAAGCAGCCCATGTATGCAGTATGTTCTGGACTGTAGCAAGGCAGACAAGCAGTACTGTTTAAGGCCTACTGTTGTCAGAATGGAAAGTGAGCCCTTGATGGGCCTGCTGCCACTGGACTGATGGTCTCACTGACACCTACGCTTGCTTCCCGCATTCCAGGGAGAAAAAGAGACTTCCACAGTGCGTGCCCTTTTGCCTGAGGTGATACAAAAGGGGGCACTACAGAACTTATTTTTGTACAAAACAAAATTAAAAAAAATTAGTTCTGGTCCCCAATTTGTTTGAGAAGACTGAGAATGCAGAGGGTATGTGCCCGGTGTTTGTGGGTTTGAGCCTTACCCTCCTCTCCCAATGGCTATCCTTCTACTCTACATATCTGGCTAGAGTGCAGCATGCAAACCACGCAAGAAGAACTACAGCCCTTCTTTTATTTTCATAATGGCTTGTGGAAATACACGAACAGTTGCCAAAACTATAAATGATGAAGTACGACAGTACCTGGTTTCCTTCTTCTATTTCAATGGGTCACTGTAGGAAACAAGCATTGGCAATGCCGATAGGTCCGGCTTTAAACTAGGGGAGAGCAGAACTCATGGAGTTTCCCTCTGCGGAATTCCACAGGGTTACATAAAAATTCATGGAGATTCCATGGACGTCCACCAATGAACGGAAATATGCATGCTGCGCTATAACTTAGTACCAGTAGCATGAGCAACGCTGAAAAATCAGCACAAACAGCACCAAGTACGCGTGAGCACGCGTCCAATCAAGCTGATTTTGCTGTAGAAAATCTATTTGAGCTGAAGCAAATCTACTCGAGAAGCAGTCATCTGACAGCAACCACCCACGACTACCTGCTGTTAAAAACACTGGTGATAGGTGGCACCAAATCTTGCTTGCGCTCGCATTTCTGGAGCCTCGTGGGATAAAGTTAGGCCGCACTGTGAATGTCCTATAGCATTAACGGCGTGCTGCCGATTGGAAGCTCATACTGCTGGGGTCCTATAGCACTGATGGGGTGCTGTTGAGTGGAAGCTCACACTTCTGGAGTCCTATAGCACTGCTGGGGTGCTGCCGAGTGGAAGCTCACACTGATGGGGTCCTATAACACTGACGTGGTGCTGTCGAGTGGAAGCTTACAATGCTGGGGTCCCATGGCACTGCCGGGGTACTGCTGAGTGGAAGCTCACAATGCTGGGGTCCTATAGCACTGGTGTGGTGATTTTGAGTGGAAGCTCACACTGCTGGAGTCCTATAGCACTGCCAGGGTGCTGCCGAGTGGAAGCTCACACTTCTGGTGTCTTATAGCACTGGTGTGATGATATTGAGTGGAAGCTCACACTGCTAGGGTCCTATAGCACTGATGTGGTGATATTGAGTGGAAGCTCTCACTGCTGGAGTCCTATAGCAGTGACGGGGTGCTGCCGAGTGGAAGCTCACACTGCTGGAGTCCTATAGAACTGACGGGGTGCTGCTGAGTGGAAGCTGAGATTGCTGTGGTCCTATAGCATTGACGGGGAGCTACAGAGTGGAAGCTCACACTGCTGGGGTCCTATAGCATTGACGACGTGCTACTGAGTGGAAGCTCACATTGCTGGAGTCCTATAGCACTGCTGGGGTGCTGCCGAGTCCGATAAAACTAGCAGGTTACTGCCGATCCAAAGTTTACCATGCTAGCACTGACAGGGTACTGCAGTGAACAATATACTGCTGTGAGAAAGAGCACATTATTAGAACTCTAGTTCAACAACAGGATACTGTTGGGAGGAATCTAGCTCTGCTGAAATCCTACAGAACTCCTGGGTTGCTGGTTACTACCAAGAGGAAGCATACACTGCTGAGGTCTTTTAGCCCTGAGACGTTACTGCTAATAGGAAGTTCACACAACTGGAGTCTTATAGCACCATTAATGTACTGCTGGGCCAGGGAGCAAGCTTGCAATGCTTGAATTCAATCATATTGATAGGACACAACTGGGCGAAAGCTCACACCGCTGGAGTCCTATAGCACTGACCAGGTACCTCTGGGCCTCGGTGCAAGTTCATGCTTTGGAGTTCTATCTCACCAACAGAGAACTACTGGGAGAATGGTCACACTACTGGAATCTCTCTAGTCAAGATCAGTCATGGCAGTATTGTAACTGGGACACAGTACAGCACTGACGTCGAATTGTCACGCTGAAAAATTCCCCCCCTTAGCAGGTGCCTCCCAGTGGCGTAGCAGTGGTGTCATGAACCCTAATGCAAGCAACGAAAATGTCCTCTCCTCTACCTGGTTGGGGAATAAAAACACAGTTGTCCCATCTCTCAGGGTTGTGATCCCAGGTGCCACTTTACCTGCTGTACAAATGATAGCTTCTTTCCTGAGGCCTCCATGCCATATTTGAGCCTAGGCCATGAAGAATATTCACTCAGGGTATTCTATGATAATCAGGCTGGTAAACAAACAGCAAGTGCGGTTCTAGGATAATCCTTCATAATTTCATGGGAGGTCTCGGAAGAACTTTAAGGGGAAGCCAGAACACTTGAGAGCAAGAGGTACAAAGTGTACGTAAAGGTACTAAAATATAGGTAGCGGTAGGGATGCTATGATGTTTGCAGGTAGGCGTAGAAGTTCTTTGGTAAAGGCAGGCGTAAAGGAACAAGGGTAAAATGTAATGAAGATAGGCAGGGTATGGTGGCAGTGTATATAAGGTAGAGTAGACATGCTATAGTAAGATAGGGGAAAACGTTCTAGGGTATTGGTAGTGGGACTAGGGTATTGCTAGGTGTAGAAGTACTAGTTTAAAGGCAGGGTACAGGCTTCAAGCTATAGAGTGGGATAGACCTGCTTGGATTTCCACCCCTTGGTAGGGGTAAAGGTGCTAGGGTTTAGGCAGCGGGTGAGAACCGAGGGGAAGAAAAAATAGATAATCAAGGAAGAAGAGGTGGACCCAACATGGATAAATGAAAAGGGATGAGAGGAAGAGACAAATGAGGGGAGGTGGGGGTTGTCCTCAAAACAAGACAGAGAGCATAGACAGTCAAAAGAAAGACATAAGCTAAAGTCTTCCCTGTACCCGGCCTCCATCCTCAATAAAAAAAGAAGACTGCATTAACTTTTTCTACATGAAAGGCAGCACTGCAGCACTCTGCAAATGTATCAATAAATAGGGTCATCAGGCAACTACGCCAGACTTGGAGTATATTTCACGCTGGTGTCTTGTAGGAGGGCATAGGCTTCAATGCAAAACAAGCATTGACAAAGCCAATAGGACTTGCCTTTGTGACCTATTGTTTTTGCAAATAGTTTTAGCCATGCTGCACAGTGATCCCAATGCTGTGCAGCATGGCTAAAGTAAACAAAACTTTTATGCAGCCACCAGTGTCATTTTTTAGGCGTGCGCAACACACATTAGCGCACCTACAAAATGATATGGCTGCTTTTTACTTTGGTTTTAGTTATCAATTCAAGTCAGATCTGTAGCTAAAAACAAGGTGCGCAAAAGCATTTTTCAGTTTTTTAAAGTGGGTGTGGGGTGGAGGGTGGGTGGGGGTTTTCGAAGCAATGGGGTGGCAAAGCAGTGGTGCGGTCGGAAACAACATGAGGAGGGTGCAGGGACACAGGGCATGGAAGCAACAAGGAGAGGGTGGGAGACAGAAGCAACACGGCAGAGGGTGGGGAGGCAGATGCAACATGAAGAAGCACACAGGCGAGCGCAACAGGGAGGGGTATGGGGATAAGTGCACAGGGATAAGTAGCAGCACAAGGCAGGAGAGAAGTAAATGAGGAAGACAGATCAAAACCACATGCACTCTCTACGACTCTACATATAAAAAAATATAAAAAGCAGTTCCCTGAGCTCAGACAACAGCAAAAATGCATCTGGTAAAGAGGCAATCCTCTATAGTAGAGATAAACATAAGATTGACAAGAACGGACATGAATAAGAAGCAGGCAAATGAGAGTGATAAGGAAAACCAACAAATGGTAAGCGATGGGCGGGCTTCAAGCCACTCTGTGTTCATGGTAAGCCACAATACGCCTCGCAACAAACAGTGCATGTGCGGTCTAGCTGGCTCGACCTAAAATCGACAAATGTAACAAGATTGACATTGTACACCCTTTAACTCATGAGACATAACAGGGGTGAACTCTTATCCCACACTTTGCCCCTCAAAAGCCTTCTATTTGTTGTTGTATAGCTAATGAAAAGACTTGGAGGGGAAACCACAGGACGTAAACAGGGATCTGAGAATTCGGTTTACTTTCTGTTTTTGCAGCATTTGTAACCCCTGGGGACAAATTTAACAAGGACAATGCCAGCAGTAGCAGCAGTTAACCTTTGTAGTGTAGTGCCTATGAGCCCCACAGTGGAGGTGCAAGTTTGACGACATATAGTCAGCTTATTCCTGACTAGACTTGTCCAGGGGCGGCTCCTCTGTAATGGGGGAGGAGCGTCGCCCCCCCAGCCCGTGCCAGCAGACAATAAATAAAATGATAATAACACAAAGTTATTATCATTTCATTTATGCTGTCTGAGCCCCGCAATACAATAGGTATACAATAGGTATAGTGCGGTGCCGGGCATCGCAGGGAGGAGGAGTAGTGTGCACTCATAAGTACGCATGTGTGTTTGTCTGGCAGTCCTAGGCCGGCCAAACACATATGCGCACCTATGTTTCTCCAACCGGCAGTGTTTCACAGCCGGTTGGAGAAAAGCCAGTCCAATTCACCATCTGAGCGGCAAACGGGGCCGCTCAGACCAATCCTGGCACTGCTCTTATGTGAGAGCAGCATCTGGATTGGGTGTGGAGCCTGTGCCCTGAGGGCCCATCCTCTTCTGGCCAGCCGCGAGGCAGGAGTCAGCAAGAGTGGAGCAGCAGGTAAGTCTTTTTTTATTTTTTTAACATATTTTATTCCCCCCACCCCTCCCCAACGCGCCGCCCTCTCCACCCGTGGCCGACCTACCACTTTAGATAGGCGGCAGCCACCACAGGACTTGTCCAGCTATGTCAAACTTATGAAAAACACTGTCCAGTGGCCCATCTGGCGTTTATGTCTCTCTCTTCTATATTCACCTCGGAGTTTTAAATCTTGCCTGGCTGTGACTTGCTCAGAAGCAGATAACAGTAAGCTGAGCTCAATGGTAGATAGTATTTATCTGACCCGTGACTGCTGATGAGCCCTGTCACATATGTTGACATATACATTTTTCAGCAGAAACACACTGAATAAAGATGAGCGTGTTCAGGGTTTGCTTGGTTGTAAACTGCTCCAAAGCTCTTACTGGTAGCCACGCTCCTAATCCTTTTAGTTCCTGATAGCCTTAGTCCCGCCCACAGTCAGAAGCTAGGCCCAGCCCACTGCATGCTATCTGCATTTTACGCCCACCCACAATTCAGTACTGTGAAGGACCAAGCTTGAGTACAGAGACTAAGCAATACGTGGTTACTGCAGGAACAATGGTAGATAGAAGGCAGGAGGGTGTTCAGATACTGACCCACTTCATAATCAGTGGTGAGGTGCTTAAAAGATGTGTGTAACTGTTCCAAGTCTAACACCTGCAGATCAGACAGGTTATATTTCACCATTTTACAACATTTCTTTTTGATTAAGGGATCTACTGGGCAGGCATTACTCAGTCCTTCTGTTTTTTCCTCAGAGAAATGGAACCTAAAAACAGATGCCAACTATCTGCATAGGTTCAGTGAAGAGCAAATGCAAAGATGGCTCCCTGGAAAATACAGCAGAGCTTCTGGGCTCTGTCAATTTGTTTATCTTCCACGTACCTTTTTTATTGAGTTTCTGACACTGATTTGTGGTACGTTTAAGCATAGCTGTTGTTGTTTTAGCATTGTTTAAATGTGTATTTACTGCACTGTTTGAAGTAAGAAGTATTTGTCATATAATAAGCAGACTTCATGACTCCCGCCTTTTGTGTGGTTTCGTTTTCGCTTCCAGAGTCTAGTCTAAAGATAAAATGGCCGCCCACGATGAATGCTTTGCTTACGTATTTTTTAATAGTGTTCTAGAACATTAAACAGACTTAGGCCAGAGACTATTCTACAAAGTGAGCAGTATTCAAGGACCACCAGACCTGCCAACCTGTGAAAAAAATTCACCATGCAGGGCCATGGAGGGGTAAGGACATAGTGCCGAGCTCAGCCGGAGGCACTTTAAATCCACCGCCTCCCCCCTCCAACACCAAAAACATAAATAAACCTTCTGAGACTGCCACCGATGTCCTGGGGCGGCTTCACGCCCTCTTAAGGACATTGACTGCACAGAGGCTCCAAACATTTAACTGGAAATCTGCTGCCTGCACAGCGTTATTGTGTGCGCACCGTGTGATGTCAGCTCCTAACTTGGTGACCGCATGAAAGAAGCCAATATCGTGTGACACATGGTTGGACTGTGTGAGTTGGAAGGTCTGGATTATCTATGAGGCTATGACCAGGGTTTTAAGTGGGATGAAAAAATTGAGGTGTCTCTCTAAGGGGCTTGGCTGATGTAATTAAGGGCGTGGCTTAAAAACACGTAAGCTAAAAATCTCTGCTTGGTATAGTGTGCCGCACGACTGGTATTTTGCTGCTTCTGTCAGTGCACCCACATATATAATACAAGTAACATTACACCTACAATAAACCAGGACTATTGACTTTGTCAATCTTTGTTAGTTGCATATGCTAAATAAGCAACAACTATGGCTTCCTTATATATAATATTGAAAATGCTTCAGTTGTAAAATTATGAGAGAGTGGAAGAACTATAACAAGTCTTTTTGACCTTACATCAAAGGCAGTGAATGGTGGTACTGCTGCAGAGTTAAAAGAAAAATACACCATGAGGATGAGGGCAAAAATGAAGAGCTCGGTAGGGACCCGTCTAAGCACCTGCTTTTTTTATCTGCCGGTGCTGAGCAGCGCCAGGACCCGACCCACTTAAAGCCCTGGCTATGGCCATAGTACATAAGGCTGTCCATGCGAAAACCCTGGATTTTTGGCCTGCAGATAGGATTGCCACTTGGCCAGTTTTATTCCGGCACCACCGGTATTTTAGTGTCCCGGCTGGCATAAAAATAAGCAAAATCACCTAAAGATGGTATTTTTAGCCCTTGTCTGTGCAGACTTAAAACAGCAGATTTAGATAGAAACCACTTTTAAATGTGTTCTAGAGCTGCGGTAACAATCCCTAATAATTAAAGTGAACAAAGGCAGAAAAGTCAAGTTAGAGATGTATACATTCAATTTTGTTTAAAGTCCTATTTAGTATCTTGTCCAGCCTTTGCAGACGCTTAACATAACAACAAATGGCCGGTATTTTTCTCTTGGAAGGGTGGCAACCCTACTTGCATATCCCTGGTCGCATCTTGCATTCCACGCCCAGTCCATAGTTATGTCCCTAAACGGCGGCTATTACCTAGGGAGGCAGAGCTTTATCTCCGACTCTGCAAAAAATTGAATCAGATCCCACATGTATTACGTACAGAAAGAACCAAGCTAATAATGATTAAGAAGTTACTTAAATTCTGCCTCTGAGAAGTAGGATTTTTCTCCTCTTGCAATATTTATGTTCAGAATATAGTTTCACAAAGTCAGAAAAACCTAAAAAAAATGCCTATTTTTTTCTCTTTCCCTTTTATTACATATGGCCTCCTTTTCCTCTAGCCTGTTCTGAAGAAAATACAACTCGCTTGTTGGCTTATTTACTATTTTGTGAGGCATCAACAGGCTCTGCTGGCTTTGCACTAAGTAAATGCAAGTAGCATAACATAACGACATAAAGACCTATCGGAAAGATTTGCCTCCCGGTTGCCTCACCCCAGACACCCTGCCTTGATAATATATGCACCGTGCACGTACTTGTATTACTCTTATTAGTTTTACTTCCTTCTGAAACAATATGCAAAAAGCAGGTGTCTGAGGACACGACAACTTTGCTGTTATTTTTTGTGGTTGGCCATCTGAGAGTTACCTCACTTCCCCTTTTCATCGCTGTGGGTAGGGCTGCAAGCTACCAGGAACTTGTGGCCGGCCTGCTTGATCATGAATGATGCTCAGACTCTTATCCCAATTAAAAGCTAACTGTTGGAGGGACAGTTAGAGATTGCAAGGTAAATTCTTTTGGCAAACTCTCTAAAGGAGTGGCAGGCGGCTTTCTGCAATCATTTACATACAAGAAGGTGCAGAGCAAAAAGTACCTTTTAAACTTGTGACTTGTTTTGTTACAGTCATTTTGGTGGGAGAGGGGAATCCTCCATACTGCATCTAAGAATATTCCTTGGGTAAAATGTTATATGCTGTTGTACATCCTGTATACTCCCATAAGCATGTGTGCCTATTGTCACTAAAAAGAGGAAGTCTCAGTCTACTTGTCCTTACTCAAGAGTGATCCTGTGGGGGGCGTGGCTTGGCGCCCAGCGGTAATGGCAGCGCACGGGTGAAGCTCCCGGAGGAGTCTTGGAAAAACCCAATTCTAAGACCGAGTGACGACTCGGAGTGGATGGCAGATCGTGATTGAAGGTTGGGAGAGCAACCTGAAGCCCTCGCCTTCATCAAAACCTAACAGCAAGTAATTTTAAAACCGAAAATCTGCTCTCTGTCAGAAACGCAATTTCGCGGCCGCCATTTTGAATTTTTGCCGCGATCGCGGACTTTCCCGATTTTGCTTCCTAAACCTCTAATAACTCCTAAGCTAAAGTTATTAACATATCCTTCGCCTAAAACTCGCTGGGAAACTCATTATTTGATCGAATTGACTTAGGAAGACTCAGCGTGTTTAAAATTGTTTGGAGGTTTGTGACAGGAATGCAGGGCAGCCATTTTGAGACTTTTAAGACTCTTCAGTCATTTGAGTCATACTTTACAGAGAGCAATGGTTTTGCGTCATATGTTGCTGTAGGGAAGTAAGCGAGATGAGCTCATTATTACATCCACAGACTGTTTTTTGGATGCATTCAGCATAGCTCAGCCTCTGTTGGGTGTCTGGCCTCTCTACAAGACAAAGTGATGAGTTGTTGAAGTACGATAGTAATAAGTAGAGGAGGGAGTTCGGAGATTCTTGTCAGTGCTGACCTCAGGTTATACAAAAAAAAAAATCCTCAGGAGAAGCGCTTCTTGCACTCCCACACTGTTGACCGGCGACGGAGAGACTTATTCAGAGGTTTATGGGCAGAATAAAAGTACCCAGCTCGTCTAGCTCCAAGAAAAACATTTTTATAAAAAATTCTAGAATCTTTACTGAATTCTCTAGACTTGAGGAGTCTTCACCATCCTCACCTCGACAACTAAGAACAACTATGGATCCCCCCTCTGGCCCGGCTGGGAAATCTCTCACCAAGCGTCTCAAGAAGGATCCTCCTTCTCCACCCAAGTCAGCCTCACCAGTATCGATGGAGATGCTGTTGGAGGAAATCAGAGCCCTCCGACCTTTTATGGAAGAGACTAACACCAAGCTGCAAACTCTAACAGACAATTGGTCCCGATTGGAAACGAGAGTTACAGAAGTTGAAAACACTGTTTCCTCCCTAAAAAACACATGTGAAGGTGTTTCTCAGTTGCACTCCCAGGTATCCATACTCCAGAAACAAATCGAGGAGCTTGAAAACCGCAACAGACGGAACAACCTGCGCATTTACGGTTTGGGAGAGGGACTTGAAGGTTCGGATTCTCTCACTTTCTTTAGATCCTTTCTCCCTAAACTACTTCACTTGCCAGAGGGGACGCAACTCAACATCCAACGAGCTCACAGGTTAGGTCGAATGCCATCCCAAACCAGCTCATCACAGAGACCAAGAGGAGTCATCTTATATTTCTTAGAATATACAGATTTATTGTAGGTGCTGGCGGCGGTTAGAACCTCTCCAAAAATAACATGGTCAGGCTCGTCTCTATTCTTTGCACAAGACTATGCTAAAGCTACTGCTGACAGACGCAGAGCCTTCCTGAATTTGAGAGCGGATTTACGTTCCTTGGGGGCCAGATACGGTCTTTTCCATCCTTGTCTCTTCAAAGTTACGTATAATAACAGAACAACGGTGTATGAAGATCCAATGCGTTTACAAGACTTCATTAATTCCTGCAAGACACACAAGATGGATTCCTCTGGACCCTCCTCTTCATTCAATACTTGATTGACTGTTTCTTCTCTTCTTCCTCCCACAAGTTCTTCAGTCTCTGTTTGCTTAACAGATATACTCCGCCATTTTAGATGCGCCTTTAAGCAGCTGGCGATATATCGGATATGGCGGCTAGGACGTTACAGAAATACTCACGTTGCTTAGTGTTAAAAGCTGGTTTTCCTGGTTCTGTTTTATGAGATAAATGGTTTACAGTTATGTTCTGAAACATCTCCTAATCTTTGATTGTTATTGTCTCCACAGGTTTTCTACTCGTCTACCGTGGTTTTTCCTTGGTCCTCCGTTTTGTCGATCCCGGTTGTGTTGCCTAACCCATGTGGTCCCATCCATCCTCCCGTATATCCATGACCCTTCCTTTGTAGGTATGTCTTTTCCCACATTCCCTCAAGTTTGGTGCTGGATATGTCTTTCGTTTTTGTCTTTTTCTTTCATTGCTTGTATCCTTTCACATGTTGGTGTCACATGTATAACTAATTCTTCACACTTCTTGATATCTATCGCATTCTTGATCATCATAACTCTGCTTATTTCTATTTTTGCATCTTCCTTTCGCCTGTTTCTTAGATCTTTCTCTTCTCTTATTCCTATCTTCAGCTCACATTCTACGCCTTTGTTACATGATTTACCTATTTTTCTCAACTTTGAAGCCGCAGAAAATACTCCTTTCCTGTTTTGCATATCTCTTATTTCACATTGCTACTATAATGAATTGGACTTATGGTTCATAATTTCAGTACAAATTGTTTTTATTTATTTATGTCATTAAAATTGATCACCTGGAACGTTAGGGGACTAAACTCCCCATCAAGAGGCAGAGAGTTCTCTCTTACTTAGCCAAATTAGAAGCCGATATTGTATTCTTGCAAGAAACCCACTTATCGGAGGTTGAATCATTAAAGTTGAAGAGGGGATGGGTGGGGAGGTCTTCTTTTCCCCGGGGATGGCAAACGTAATGGAGTGATGATATTGTGCCGCAGATCCCTCTCGTTTACAGTTATGTCCCAGGACTCGGATGCTGATGGTAGATGGCTAAATGTTAAGTTATCTTTGAAGGGTGTTCCTGTCTCTCTTCTCAATGTCTATGCCCCTACATGCGGAGAACCTTCCTTTTGGCCCACACTGGCTAAGCAAATTACCCAACACATGGAAGTTAATTTCATTTTGGCGGGGGACTGCAATCAGACCTTTGATCCGTTTATAGATAGAAATTCCAAAGTTTCTTTTATTCCCAACAAGTCCCATAGATCTTTTGTGCATGCAATTAATCAACACAAACTTTTGGACGCGTGGCGTCTCTGTAACCCAACTACTAGAGAGTACTCTTTTTATTCCCCTTCCCATCAAACCCAATCAAGGATCGATTACATATTTGTCTCTCACAACATCTCACAAAATCTTACAAATGCAGAGATTGGTCCCATTCTATTATCAGATCACGCTCATGTCTCGATCAACCTAGATATTTTACCTAAAGTTACAGGTCCCAAAAGATGGCGCTTCAACAATACCCTCCTTCTAGACCCAAAGTTCACTGCCTCGTTTACTTCCTTTTTGATGAGTTCTACGAGATGAATCAAACAGATTCCATATCATGTTCAACCATATGGGATGCTTTTAAAGCCTCAGCGAGGGCTTCATAATTGGCTTTGTTGCAAAAAAACAAAAACTCTTCCGCAAATTAACTAAAGATCTCCTCCAAGATATTAAAAGATTGGAACACTCCTTCTACACTTCACATTCAAAAGATTGCCTCACAGCTCTCATAAACGCCAAAATGCAATTTAATAAGAAGTCAACGGAGGACGCCTCATTATATTTGTTAAAATCCAGTGCAAAATTCTACGGAGGCAAAAATAAGGCTGGGAAACTATTGGCTAATTATTTAAAAGTTAAACAAAACAAGCTGAATATTGAGTCCATTTATGACAACGGATTAAACCTAAAATTTAAAGATAATGAAATTTTGAATGAGTTCTCTCTCTTTTACAAGTCTCTGAAACACAACCCTCTGAAAATTCTCTTCTGCACTTTTTCTCTGGTATTCAAAAACCTCAAAACGCTTTCCCAAATCTATCCTCCCTGGAGTCCGATTTAACATACCAAGAATTGTTAAAGGCTCTCCAACATCTTAAAAAGGACAAAGCACCAGGACCAGATGGTTTCACCGTAGAATTTTACCAACATTTTTCCAAGCTCATAATGCCCAAGTTACATTCTTTACTAGATTCCTTTAGCACATCAGGTAGCTCTTCAGGTTCTTTTTCAGAAGCTCATATTTGCCTCATCCCCAAAGAGGGTAAGGATTTTAAATATTGCAAGAATTATAGGCCTATATCCCTAGTTAACATAGACTACAACATTTTTTCCAAAGCATTAGCCATACGATTAGATTCATACCTACCTGACTTATTGGGGAAAGAACAATCTGGATTCGTTAAGGGGAGATTTATTACCGACAACACGAGACTTCTTTTTAATGCCTTGTCTAAATCCTCCCATTTAAAGTACCCCCTGGCAGCAATTGCACTTGATGCCGAGAAGGCGTTCGACAGAGTTGAATGGACCTTTTTATTCTATTCTCTCAAGTGGTTTGGCTTTGGCCCTAAATTTACCTCCCTAATCGCTCTACTATACTCCAATCCCCGTGCGGCAGTATGTGCCAACGGTTTGATCTCACCATTTTTTGACTTAAAGAGAGGAGTTCGTCAGGGATGCCCACTCTCCCCTTTCCTTTTCAACTTGGCCTTAGAACCCTTTCTCTCCAAATTACGTCAAAATCCTGACCTACATGGATTCCAATCATCTAATTCCCATATTAAACTTGCAGCATATGCTGATGACATTCTGCTTTTCATGTCCAAACCGGAAGACTCAATACCTACTTTTTGGAGGAGGTGCAGGCTTATTCTAGCATCTCTGGATATAAATTGAATAATGATAAGTGTGAAATTTTGCCCTTAACTAAGTATACTTTCAAGTCGGATTTTTGTGCTTCCAACTTTACTTGGAGCCCTCACCACATTAAATATTTAGGGTTACACGTGACTTCTTCAATAGCAGACACGGTGGCACTTTGCATGACCAAATGCATACAAAAGGTTTCGGATTTAGTAGCTAAATGGCATCCCCTTTATATATCTTGGTGGGGTCGTCTAGACACTATAAAGATGATGTTATCACCTATAATTTTATATACCATCTCTAACATTCCAGTCCCTATTCCTAAAAAGTTTTTTAAGAAGATTAATTCCACACTATCTTCCTTTCTATGGAGCAACAAGAGGTCCAGAATGTCTTTATCTAAATTAACTCGTCCTAATACAGAAGGTGGGGTTAACTTTCCAGATTTTCAGACATACCAGACAGCTTTTCTCCTACGTCAAGCATCCTTTTGGTTACTTGAATCTGTGGATGATTGCCCTTTATGGACAATAACTGAGCATTCCTTCATATCCCCTTTCTCTTTTCAGGAATACCTCTCTTTTCACGCAAACCACAGGCTATGTCCACTCCCATAATCAAATTGACCTCGAAGCTTTTAGAACCCACATCTGCTTCCACGCACAATACTACGGAGCTATTCCTTAATTCCACAATTTGGCACAACAAAGACCTAACTATTCGAAGTAAACCTTTCTACTGGAAGACTTGGCGACAGAGGGGTTTGATCTGGATCCATCAGTTATTTGCACAATCAAACTTTTTATCCTTCCCCTCACTTAGTCAATTATTCGACTTACCTGCCTCGAGCATTCACAAATATAGATTACTTAAAACTGCTGTGATGGATAGATACACTCAATTATCCACCACATCCACTATCTCCACTCCATCAGAACCTTCCTCTACACCTTCCTCTACACTTTGTACCTTACTAAAGACTAGACCCAGAGCTTCCACCATATATAAGTATCTACGGGGCGGGGACATTAATAGGCAGAAATCTAAAACAGAGGAGGCATGGGAGCGGGATCTCACGTCAACATGGCCAATTTCTTTTGGAATAAAATATGGCTTAAAGTACGCAAATCATCTAGGGCAGCCAACACAACACAGACGCTGTTTTTGTGTACAACAGACTTTTATTTACACCAAGTGTTTTGAGCAAGAGATTTGTGACTGTGTCGGATGCATGTTGGACATGTTCCTCTTCAAATGCTGACCTATTCCATATGATATTTTCATGTACAACTGTAAAAAAAATTTGGAGGCAAGTGTGGTCTCAAATTAATCTGATCTTCGGAACTAAATTTTCTTTTTCCTTCACTCATGTTTTCTTAGGTAGTCTCTCGCCTTGTTGGGAGAATGTTACACTTAATGTGAAAATTATTGACTTGTTATTAGCGGTTGCATTCCAACAAATTACCGTAAATTGGAAGGATTTCTCTAAAATCTCATATAAGGCATGGTGGTATACTGTTTGTCATAATCACAGATTGGATACCTCCTTTGTTTATCCTATATGCATGCTACGAAACGCTTAGACCTGTGGTCACCTGTTACAATATACCTAGATGTTTGTGCCAAACAATGTTTCCAACTACAACCATCCCAGCAAGAAGTTCCAAACCCCCCTGAAACCCCCTATACGTTCCTACAATATCTATTAATCACATTATCTATTAATCACCTACTTACAAGATTCATTTGTACTGCTTAGATTTTCTAAATTTACCCATAAGTCTGGTTTCTCATTTCTTAATCTTTACTGTAGCAAAATTTATTTATTGTACTGATGTGTATTTAATGCTATGAACTCTGTATTGACACCTTTACTCTACTAATAAAATTTTCTTTTTAAAACTGAAAAGAGTGATCCTGTGACTTATGTTTACCCCTGTTTGTATGCTGGTGCTGCACAGCACAGCAACAATGAGTTTGTATGATTGTATGACAATACACCACACAGGGAAGAGGCTGATGGAGCAAAGAGTGGAATGGCTGACACTGCGAGCAGATTTACAAAGTTTTGATGCAACTCTGCAAGACAACGTGCTGCGTTGCATCAAATGAAGAGAGCAGGAATGTGCCATATCTACTAAGAATTGTATTTTCCTGCTCTCTGTCAGGTATACTAGTGTTAGTGAATCTGGGAATGCACCAAAAACCACTGGTGGATGCGTGGGAATACCCAAGCTCCACACATGGAACGCCTTCACAGACCAGAGACGGCAACACAGCAACTTGCGCTGTCTTGCGTTACTCCAATTTACTATGCCACACAGAGCCATGCTTGGTGGCTTTGTGAGGCATAGTCTCATAGCATAGCAAATCTAATTTAAGGCAGTGCTTAATTTTAGCTGGCGGTTTCCAGTGCTCAGCACCGGCAATTAATTGTCAACCCCAGCACTTATGACAGCTGCCGCATGGTGGCGCTGTTTGTGTAATTTAGAGCTGAGCAGAACAGCAGTTGTTTATAAATTCAATATACATTCAAAACAACTAATACCTGCTGCCCAAGCCATTCTTATATCTTTGGGGGGCATTGAACAGTCTGAATTGTCACACTTTAGCAGTGTGATAGTTAGTAGATGTGTAAGAACTGTAATTGTCAGTGGCAATGGGTGGTACGAGCTTTGGTGGCCTCCTCACAAGGGCCCTGGCACTTATTTTTTTTTACAAATGAATTACTGTTTTAAGGCCTTGCGTCGCCTTGCATGACGCAAGGGCGGTGCAAGGGCAACACAAGCCCTTGATGAATCTGCCCCTACATCTTTCACCTGACAGGTAGAAAAAGACCACTACGTCTGGTAGAGAGAGCACTACACCATTTTCTGCCTCCTCATCTCAGGTCCACACAATGTGTGGGTGTTGGACACCACAACATAATTCAAGTACTCTCTCTAAATAAATGCAACACATTCCTTCTGCTTATAGTCTTCTCATCTTTAGTCTCAATTTATGGCAACCCTTCCCTTAACAAGCACACCGTGTGTGTAAACAAGCAAAAGACATGCACTGATAATCTGGTATCACTGCAGAAAAAAGCAAGAAACACATAATGCACTCTCTTTTATTATAAAATGTATCAAACATATATTATTATGTCTAATTCTGAACTTGAGCCTACTTCGAGAGGGGGCACAGCATGTGCAGGCCCTGCCAACATCACCTGACAGGACTATGACATGTAAAAATATTATTTAGTACCCTAGTGGAGCCAAATCCAGCCATCTGATCAGGGCCGGACTAGTAACCCAAAGCATCCCTGGCAATTTTGTAGGAGCAGGCTTGAGGACATCTATGACAAAGTAGTCAAATAAGATCTGCATGAAAATTGTAACACGTACAATTATACACATATGTAAATGAACGCATATATTAATTTGACTGTTACGTTGCTTCTCCAGAGATGAAGTACTTTTTCCCACAGAAAAACCCACTAATTGCCTGCACTGCCATTGATTTTGGTGATGCTTCTTAGTTTTATTTATTTATTTACTGTATTTATATAGCGCAACACTCATCCCCTGAGGGATATCACGGCGCTTAGAAAGCTCCCTATCTTTTCAACTGTGAAGACTGAGAAGAATTTAAAAATACATTGCTGAGAATGATTTAGCCTTTGAAAAACCAAGTTTTTAGTTTTTTCCTAAACCACAGGGTTTTCTCAGTCAGGGTTTAAAGGAAGAGTACTTCAATGAGCCGCTGCCAGATGAGAAACAGAACAGTCACCTGTTCTAACTTTTTTTAATCCGTTTTGCCATGGCGAGCGCCAGGTTTCGTGATCTCAGTTTCCATGCCGGAATGTAAAATTCCACTGTCATGCAGAATTTCAGGCCCAGTATTATATAGTGACCTGTGTGTATGGCAAAGGAGCTGGAAGCTGGCTCTTTTCCTTACTGGCAGCCAATGTAGGCTGGCCAGGCAGGCTGAAGCTGAGCTATATCTGTCCATATTACAGATCACCTTGGCAGTTGTGTTCTGGATTACCTGGAGTCTAGTAAAGAGATAGCCCATTCCTAACTTGGAAAGACACTTACTCCTGCCCCTACCAGAGAAGTAAGCTTATGTGCTTTTGCAGGTAAAAGCAACCTAAAAATCATTTATGAATATACAGAATCTTAGGGGTTTGTAATGTATTAATTAAAACATCTAGGGTACAACACAATAAAGGATAGTAGGAACCCAATCTCTTGTAAATCTTGGATTTGCTAATGCAGGATTATTTTACTGTTGGAATTTCTATATTTGCAAATCCCCATTTCCATAGGCAAAACGTCTGCTACATAAGGAACATGAATTTACCCTTACAATTTATTTGTGTAACATTATTTTACAAATAAGAGTCCTCAATACACAGGGTCTTAGAATGACGGCCAGAGAACATCTGAATCACACCTCGCAATTTTAGGAAACTTTACTGAATATCTGCATCCAAGCAAATGTAGAGAAGCCCATTGCAACTTCAAGATTCACTTGAGAAAGTCCTTGTGCTGTCCATACACAATGACATGAGCGCCTAGAGGCCATTCTTGGATACTTGTGCTATACAAGTATAATAACTCAATCAGAAGCTTCTCAAAGATGTACCAGGCATCCAGAGGTGAGCTGTGGCATTAATCTTTGTGAATCAAGATCACAAAATGCAGCTCATGATCTCTGAAAGCATTGAATTCTAAGTTCTCATCATGCTATCAACTGCCAAAAATAATTCACAAAGTAATTTGCACACCTAAATGGAACAAAGTTGAACAAATGGCGGGAATATTGGAATCCTTAAAATGAGAATTTACACATTTTAACTGAAATCTCCCAACAGAATTACAGTAATGTAGGATAAACTGAAGTGGAAATAAATTGCTGTCCTGGGCAGGGAGTGAGATGGCCAAGGCGCCGATGCCATAGAGCGTTGGTGAACACCCACAAAATTATCCATTTGATTAAGAAAATTAGGAAATGGCTGGTGCAGATCAGATCCACTCAATCCACAAAGATTTGCACTAGAGCAAATTTGGGTGAGTTGTGCACGGGAAATAGCGTTTACAATGCAGTCGGTGCAACGCGGTGCCATTACAACGCGGTCAGTACAACGACCTCGTTGTTACCACGCATACCATTACAATGCAAGTCATTACAACGACTTGCTGTGGGGGGCTTTAGGTGTTGGATTTTAAATCCAACACCTTCCCTACTGTTGCACAGACTGGAGTTGGAATAGTAAATTACACTATTCCAAACTCCAGCGCCCCCCCTACAGCAAGTCGTTGTAATGACTTGCGTTGTAATGGTACGCGTGGTAACAACGCGGTTGTTGTACTGACCGCGTTGTAAAGGCATGTGTTGTAATGTCATATATTCATAGAGCACCTTCAAGGTGCACTTGAGCACATCTTGGTGAAGCCCTGCCGCTGTCTGTGCATGTAAAACGACATTAGGGCCTAGACGTAAAATGCTTAAAGAAATGTTGGAGAGAGAATCGCTTGAAACCCCATGAAAACAACCTTGAACAACCCAGGAAGAGACTGGAGCTGTACTCGATTTAGCAGACAAGAAATTCATATCTGATGGTCTTCTAAAATTAGCCAGCAGCTCAAGGGAACTGACTTACTAAGCAATATCTGACATCCACCTACTGCTCCCCCAGATAAGAATCCGCGGAATAGTGCCAAAAGTTATTGAGGGCAAGATTAAGACCTCAGTCACACATACTTACAGGCACCCAGAGGACCACCCAAAGCTCCATACTTGGATCAAGTTCTTGCTGATCAGTTGTTTTTTTCACTTTCTCGTACTTTTTCGTAATTTGAGGCAGAGGAATTTAACACGACCCCTAGATGTCAATAGATGTTCAGCTGAACGCCAGAGCAGCGCCTACCACTTACAATTAAAAACTCCTAGGAAGAATTTGTCCTCTTTGGAACAGCGAGAGCAGCCACAGGAGGTGAACTAGACTGTTGCAATGACCTGTTTGTTGGCACTAGAAAGAAAACCTAAGGATGCCGCAGGTATTTCCAAATTGGATGCGGCGTAAGGGCCAGAGCTGCCGACTGTGGAGCTGGGGAACCAGGTATGAGTCTCGGCAGTCAGCTCAACATCCTGTGATTCTGGGCTCCGGCACCTACCAACAATGAATGTGTAATGTAACAGGTGCTTATGTAAAGCGCTCCAATTCCTTCAAGTTGAGTTTGCGCTATATAAAACTGCAACAACAAAAAATTAGGCGGCTAAGGCGGTAATGAGCTAAAAAAGATCTTATTTCCCAGCAGCGCTTGTGCTATGCACTGTAGCCAAGACTGCCAAGTGAAGTTTAAGCAGGGCTCGAGTCGGGGTACCACGCGGGTGGACGGCGTCCCCCCACTTATTTTACCGGGAGCTCGATAACTGGAGCAAATGGAGCCACACATTCACTCTTTGGCCTCTCTGGGGCGAGATCGGAGCTCATTCAGAACGGTGCTCACGCGCTGGCTTCTCTGATGCAATCGCATCTAAGGGGTGAGCGAGGGGAGGCAATGAGTCTGATGGTGCAAGCCACCTTTCGTGACGTCACTTCCTGTCGTGACGTCAGCGTCCCCCCACTTCTTTTTTTAGGACTTGTGCCCTGAGTTTAAGCCCCCCAACTGCGCACAACAAGGCCTCCTCTTTGGTAGTGAATGAAACCCATAAAGACCATTTAAATGTAGCAGCGCGAGCCTTCTCTCTGTGAATGTGTTTAAAACACAGGACACCTTCCGAAGGCCTTTCCCTCCTCTGTAGACATACAAACTTTGGAATAATTTACCAGACAACACACCAGAGGGGTCAATCTGCTGCCTTTTAGAAAACACATACATCTTTGAACTATGGCCCCCAGTCTGTGGTTGTGCGCCTGCATACATATGCATGTTTGTATGAATAGGATTAAATACTATTAAAAAAAAACACGATTCTTGGAAAGGTGTGTAATATAAGCTTAGTGTCTAGCCCACGAGCCCCACAGATTTGCTGCAGGGATCCCCTCGTCAGTTTTAGTGCAAATCTTTCTGACGAGTGCTCACAGTGTATGGGACTGTATGCTGTCTATTGAGGGCCTTGTAGCGCGGTCTGTCACTTTCCAAATATAGTTTGATGGTAAAAATAGGAGTCAGTCATAGACAAGAATGTCCCTAAAAGCAGGCGGTGTGGAGAAGGCATTTTCATGCCTAGTGTCTCCAAGCACAACGCATGCCCATTGTTTTTGCAATGCTCCTCGCATTATAGTTTAAATCCCACGCTATATGCAGTCATAAGCACTATGGAAAAGTGAGCAAAGGCAGGGAAAGAAAATGTAAGCGAAAGACGATACTGATACATGAACATACCGCGCTCCCTTGTGGCCACTAGGAGGATCGTGCATGCAGCGGATTTCATGTAATTTGCATGCTGGGAGCCCCGAGGATTAGAATGAAGTTACTGTTCCGAAATCATTTTTATAGTTTGGGTGAAAAGATTACTTTTGTATTTGCAAGTCTCAGAGCATGGCCGGCTTTAACCCTGGTAAAAGACGCACAGATGATGGACGGAATGCAGAGCAAATCAAACATTCACTCCCAGTCAAGAGATCTGGGTTAAATCCATCGTTCTTTTGCTCACCATGCCACCCCAGGTTAGACCCAGCATTATGCAAATCAGGCTTGACCCTGTGCCTCATGGGAAAAGTCCAGACCGAACTGCCAAGCCAGGTCGTCCCTGGACCAGAAACAAGTATCCTGGGACCGGTTTCGGGGTATCACCCCTCATCAGCCAGGCTAGCTTGAATCCAGTGACACAGCGAGCATGGGACCCACGTCTGGGCATACCCGGCGCACTTAGGGCAAGAAAGCAAAAGACACACAGATGGTGGACAGAATACAAAGCAAATCTGGTGCCCCTCCACCCCCATGACCTTCTCCATGGAATCCCTCACTACCACCCTTCAACAGTGCCCCTCATCTCCCTCAAGCCCCTCTCACACATTCCTTTCATTTGTTTTTTAGCGCTACTCATACTAGTATAGGGTGTCGGAGTACTGTACATCATACACACATTATACAGAGATAATGAATCACATGAGTGAATCACTCTATTGGAAATGTTACATAAGGTACTGAGTATTACAAGGTGTAGGATTCACATCTCATCCACACTAGTAGGAGGAAATTTTAAAAGTGTTTTGTATGAAGAAACACAAAGTCAGGATTTAAAACACAATGGTTGGGTTTGGCATTACTAAGAATGTATTTCTTGCCATATGAACCCTTTTTATCAACATTACGATAACGAAAGCCTGGGAAAACATAACGTTCTAACCTCTACCATGCAGTTTGCATGCATCTCTTTGATGACAGTTCATAGGTCACTGTGACATATTAGGATTCTAAACTATGAACTGCAAGTAGCAAAAGATCTCTGTGACAAAACCAGTAAGCCACTGAGGTATCTACTGAAAATCAGCAGCGGCCCGGGCAGGAGGTAAGAGCGATGGGACGGTGGGGCCGGGTGGGGGGGATTTTGACAGACGGCAACGAGAGAAAATTAATTGTTTATTTAATTTTCCATCGAAGTCGTTTGTTGAATCCCACCCCCCCCAACCCGGCCCCACCGCTCTTACCTGCACGGGCGGCTCCCGCTGAAAATACAGTTCTGTGATTCTTTTCAGCAAGCATATCGACCCTCTGGGCTACTTTATGATGAGCCAAAACTGCAACTAGACAAAATCTCTCTCCAGGAGGAACATCAATTAGCAGAGTTATCTTGACATTTTTTGTTGTCTAAAAACTGCTGCACACAGAAAGAACTCTGCAGCAGGTGCATTTAAACTCATAAATTATTTTTAATGCTTCACATCTCAGCACTCAATTTGCCACAATGCATCATGGCAAATGCAGTGCATGATAACACTTAGTTCAGTAGTAGTCTTTAATTTTTCAACCCCCAACTTAGTGCCAGGTGCGGCTGCACCAGTCGAACCACCCTAAATCTGGCCCTGCCCCAGAGGGACAAACATCCACATAGTTCAGTGGGCTCAGTGAATTAAGCATTCACTGCTGAGATCTGTGTGTGATCTGCAGTCACAATTTGAATCCATCTCGCAGGCCAACTCAACCGGTCATCTTTCTGAGGCTGATAAAAATAGAATCAACGTGTGCAATATCAATGAATGTTACTTACAGGCAATAAAACAAATCAAGTGCTATAAAAAAAGTTTAAATATCAGTATGGGTATTCTGAGGTTCATGCTCTCGCAAATTGACTTCGGTTAGCCTTTTGCGCCAAGTAAGGCTGTAAGATGGAGTAGACTGCCAGGAAGGAGGGCGGACTGCACTTCAGTAGGACCTCCAGCTAACGAAGATATAATGCCATCTTTTGGCTGAGAGAGACTCAAGCCACAGTTGAGGTGCATAAAAAAGTATGGGAACTGTAATCCTGAGTGCCAAGGGGGCATGGACAATGAGTGGGTAGGCGAGGCCAAAAACATGGCTAAAAGAACAACATTTTCTGTAACTATTTCGTTGGTTTTTCACCTTCAGGTAATTGCACATAAAATAACACACAAATCAGTGGGAAATGCACCCTCTTATGTTTTGAAACCTCAATTGTTTAATGCAGTTACTACAGATGTACTACAGGTGTGCGTGACCTGAGAGTCACAGAATTGAAGCATGGTTGGCACAGTGGTAAATAATTACTTGGTATTTCTAGTGCTAAGAGGTCCCAGTCTGTGACAGAAAGCACTGTGAATATTTAAATCGTTATTTTAACATTCTTTGGCACACTGTAGTCTGCTGCAAAATGTGCAAACATATTTTGTGCTTAAGATAAAGCAAGTGCTTTCAAAATAGATATTTTTATATTTTAGTAATATACAGTCAGCCAGACTGTACCTAGTGCAACATTTCTATTAAAAATACACACTCCAGAACCCAGCTGGTAGCACCCTCAGAAAGAATAACTCTTGTCACCATGAAGTTTCTTGTGACCCATCAATTGAAACCTACCCTGGCCCCCAAGCACTCTTTACATTTGGTGATTAACTGATTGTATACAGTTAAATTTCTTTCACGTAGCAGGTACCCTGGTGAGAAGACGTGTTCCTTCTTTGGCTATCTGTCTCTTCCTCTGCTCACAGCACAGAATACCTACCTCCCTCCGTTTTCAGCCAGAGGCACCTCAAGGTCAGCACTAACCATTCGAGGAGGGTTGGATTTTTAGCAAAAAATTATGGAAACAATTATTTAATTTAAAAAAGCACGAGCATGTCGTTGCCCATAGTTCCCACACACTTAAACCTCTGACTTGAACGATGCCACTGTAAGGATTTTTTTTTTTAGGGCCAGAACTTCAGTGGGCCTCGCGGGTTTGTTGTTCTCCAACAACCCACCAGATCCCTTGATGGAGAAGACCAGGGAAGGAAGCAGCAGGACCTAAGAAGGATAAGCCATCATGTGTTTTTGGGGACATGGTTTCATGCATTGAGGAAGCCACTGCTCTGTGGTCAGCGCAGAAGGGGTCCATGACGAATCGCAGTAAAATTCGAGAACTCTGCACATAAAAAGATAGGCCAGGCCTATCTTTTTATGTACAGAGTCTCTGCAAGGAGTGCAGGGTCTCTGCAGTCATAACATTACTATTAGTAATTTCATTATTTCATTATTGACCCCTAATACGTTCAAACAAGCAGACAATATTTTTTTTTTAAAGTCTTATTAAGTCTTATTAAAGTCATGGTTATGTTTAAACCATACATCCTATTTTAATGAGTATTCTGAACATGCAAAAAATTTTTTATCTGGCTGTAATCCCAGAAAGTTATGGGTGTTAGTCTCAATTTGAGATGAAGCATTTGAATAGAGCCCGATCTATTAAGGTCCAATAATGCTTCCAAAGCAGAGATTCCACAGCCAACAATTTAGCTATATAGACCACAGAACGAGCTTTAAATGCATATAAAGTTATTGCTGAAAATTTTGCTATGCAGACCTTAAGTACTGATTGAATATCTTTTTTGCCAAGGGCTCTAAAATGTTGTAATATGCCATATTCAGTGGACTTTGCTTTAGTTAGTTGAGACCTATCATAAGTAGTCCAGCAGAGATTGTTAGGAAACAGTCCCTTCTAGATAGGCATCATCTTTTACCATTTCTAGCTTTTCCCCTTTATAAAACAAATGTTGTGGTACTTTTAAAGCCTGGACATTCATTACCACTACTTTGGATTTCCCTTTGTTGACAGCTAGATTATGTTGTTCGGTATAAGATGCAAGGCTGTCACTCTGTCTCTGTAATCGTACTCGAATAAGGTTCATTAATCATTAGGATTAGTCATCCGCATACATTAGGGTAGATATTTCAATGTTCCCTAATTTTGGAAGATGGGAGTTTGCTTGTTTTATGAAGTTTGGAAGATAGAGTAAATAAAGAGAAAATAGTATCAGGGCTACGACGCACCCGTTTTAAGCCATTCTTGACTTCAAGTGTTCCAGTATATTCATTTGCAGACCCCAAGAGAACTTTTATCCAATTTTCAGAATATAAATTGATCAATGGATGCAGCATGTCAAGGGGGATACCCAGTTTAATAAATTGTGCTATAAAGTGTCAGGGTCCACACACTCAACGGCATTACTAAAATCCACAAAAGCCCAACAGTTTTATTTTGCATTGCCGAACATATTTCTCACCAGGTTTATTTAGATAAAGGATATTATCAATAGTAGCACACACTAAAGTCAGATTGTTCAATAGGTAAGAGCTGACATGTTTTAACCCGGGCTGTTTTACAACTTGACAAAGTGTTGGCAAATATCCTCCCAGTTACATCAAGAATGGCTATTAGATGGTCATTTTTGGCAAACTACAATCACCTTTTTTTGTAACGAGGGATGATATTGCTGCCTTTTCATGTCTATTCAGTAATAGTATACACCCGTGTGCCCACCTTAAGACCCATACCCTCGCCCGACTGGGGGGCGAGGGGCTGGGTCTTAAGGTGGGCACACGGGTGTATACTATCTCGCTTTATGCGGACGACCTGCAGATCTACCTGGGCGATGCAGTGAAAGGTACTGCATCGGCAATGCAGATCCTGGAGGGCTTCGAGCAAATATCAGGCCTCCAGGTTAATAAGACCAAGACATACTTATTCCCTGTAGCGGGACCGCTACCCAGACCGGAGGATCTGCAGCTTGACATCCTATGGACTCCCCTCTCCTTTAAATACCTGGGCATCCAAGTTTTCCATTCCCTGGAAGACTTGAGGGAGGGAAACCTAGGCAGAGCAGTGAGGTCTCTTAAATCCTGTGTCCAATTCTGGTGCACGCTGCAACTCCCTATCATGGCCAGGATTTCCCTGTCCAAAATGGTAATGTTACCCCGGCTTTTATATTACTTTGTCAACCTTCCAGTTTTGATGACACCAGGTTGGTTCCGCCCACTAAATTCATTGCTGCGAGACTTAGTGTGGGATGATGGGCGTCCGAGAGTTTCCTTGAAGACGCTACAGCGCCCCATGGCAGAGGGTGGGCTAGGGGTACCGAATTTCGAGTTCTACATGTTGGCCGCTCAACTGCAATGGTTGGCGCAATGGTGGGAGGGGTTGAATGAGGATGGCACATGTCTGTCGGAGACTGATAGCCGGCCCCGTCTGTTGTTGGCTAAACTGTTAGTCCCGACTACCTCTACCCCGTATCACTCAGTGCTACAATGCACTGCGTTATAGGCCTGGAAGAGATCTTTAGATAAATTAAAGAAAGCCCCGAGATATACCCCTATGTTGCCTCTTGTGGGCTTACCACATGGAACTCCTATGTCACTATTTACTGGGGACCAACTGGCGTCTTGGATGCAGGCAGGGTTGGAAAACGTGGGAGATTGTTATCTGGAGAAAGGCCTCATCCCCTTTGAAGAACTGGTGGAGAGCTGCGGGCTTCCTCTGGGACAGTTTCTGCATTATGAAGCACTAGTCCGCACCTTTGGACACTTGTGGGGGAGGGGAGGGAAGAACCTGAGACGCACCCAATCTTGCATGCACTGATAACCTTGGGCACGGCCGGGCACCAAGTGAAGTGGTTCTATGCCACCCTGCTTGCAGCGTCCCTAGACCCACTGGGTGGATTGCGAGGGAGATGGGAAAAGATAGTGGGAGGTGAATTTACAGACGCTGAATGGGGTAAGATCTTGCAGTCCCCCAAGAAGATCTCTCGTAACACACGCCTAAAATATATACAATTCAACATAATATATATGACCTACATGACACCGCACAGCCTTAACATCACCTATGGGGGGGACGTACGGAAATGCCCAAGATGTGAACAACCCAACGCTAATTTTTTACACATGACATGGTAATGCTAAAAACTACGCCCCTTCTGGGAAGCAATTATTTCCAAACTTAAAAACGTCCTGGAGAGGGAACTGGCTTCTACTGCTCGGGTGTGTCTGCTGGGACTCTTTCCCGTCTACATAAAAGTAAGGTTGGAAATTGGCTGATCAACTTAGCCTTGGGTCTTGCTAAGCACAGAATAGCGCTAGAATGGAAATCAATACAGGGACCCAATTTTGAAAGCTGGAATCGGGATGTAATTAACTGGGCCGGAGCAGAAGGTAGAGCACTGAGTTGGGAGGAAGCCAGAGGAGTGTGGAAGCGCCCCATAGCAGAATTATGGAAGGAAATGATGGTGTCATGGGAGCTGCCGATGCACCCTAGTGACGAGGAAGAGGGGGGGGAACGGGATAGCCCGAGTGATGACACTGAAGCATAATAACCTGATCTTATCCCCGTAAAGATGGCGGTGACCATGTTGATTTTCCCAAATTATGCAGTGTGTTGGAATGTGATCATGAGAATGATGGAGACAGATGAAAGGGGAGGCTCCTCCCTTTCGTCTGCTATGCCTCTGTGGGCCCACTAACCCCTAACACCTAAGCTCTGACTCCCCAGATGTGAACAGTTGACCCCTGATATATACCACTCTTCTGCACAGGTTTAAGTTTGTATTTAGAAGATTTTTCCAAAGTAAATTCATTAATTCTGGCTTATACTGTCATACCCTAATGTGAGGCCACCGGCCGCCCACGTGGTAAACTCGAACAAACCGTACAGCGAGTAATAGAATGCACCATTATACACCAGGGTCTTGATGGTACCATTAATCCGAATACTGAAATGCAACACAGCGATAAATATGCTAACAATTGTCCACAGTGCTCCTGAGACAATATATTTTAAAGTGCCATGCTGTTACGACGGAGGATGCTGCACTTAGATTTGCCTGTTGTCTGTGTTTTGAACTGATGTATAAGAAATGCCAATAAAAATAATATTTAAAAAAAAAGTTCTTGGTGATCACTCCAAGCATTTGGTTTAATATCAAATTTCATCACTGATATCGAGCCTGGGTATATATTAAGTATAATCATGTACATTGAGTGCCTATTTGCCAGGAATAATTATCAACTTCCAAGTCATTAAATCTACTATTAATTAAAGCCAGATTTAACTCAAGAGCCTGGGCTAATAGAATGTTTGTATGGCTGTTACTATTATTATTTGGTAAAATTGAAGGCGAGAAGCCCCTGGTCGTATCTAAGTCAGTATTACTACCTTTCTTATATGTGAGGTGAGTTATTCACGTATTAAAATCACCTTCAACTATTTAAACTGCACAAGGAAATATATCACATTAAGGGCCTGATTCCGATGCAGTTAGGAAGGCCTCCTAACGGCATTTGCTCCGTCCAAATCGAATCTAGAACGTGTCTTTCCGACCGATTCGGAAAGATTTCCGACCGACCGAGTATGATGCGAGTTAGGCGTTAAGAATATCCCAATCCGAACCCGACGGCATTTGGAATGACCGAACCGCATGGAGCAGAATCATACGTCTCTACGGGCCGTGTTTCCGAACGACCGAGTATGATGCTGGATTTGGACAGCCTTTCCGAATCGTGCCGTCTGACTCAAATCGGCAGTTGGAATCAGACTTTGGGGGCCTGTAGTGGGCCCCCCTGCACCCAGAGCCTTCCCAATCGGGCCTTTGGGGGTACCCATGGGTCCCCCCTTACCAGCCATGCACAGTGTGGCAGGCACCAGGGGGTGCCCGCCACAGGGTGCCCAATTTTCCCCAGCCACCCCTTTCTTCAATGGGAGCCTATGCATTCGGTCGGGATAAAGGCTCCCATTGAAGTCAATGGGAGTCCAACCAAATCGTATCTGGAAGCAGCATCCGGATGCATCGTACTCGGTCGGTTGGACTCTCCCGATCCGATTCGGTCAGAAACTATTCCCAAACCCATTCGGTCGGGAAGCTTTCCAAACCGCATCAGAATCGGGTCCTTAGTTGTTAAAATCAATCAATCAATAAGGGAATTGTAAGCGCGCTACTCACCTGTGAGGGTCTCAAGGCGCTGAGGGGGGGGGGGGGGTCCGCAGATCTGTTTAGCCGAAGAGCCAGGTCTTGAGGGTCTTCCTGAAGGTGTTCAGTGAGGGGGCGCGTCTGATGTCTGCCGGTAGCTCGTTCCAGGTCTTGGCTGCACTGTGAGAGAAGGATCTTCCGCCTGCTCTGGCTCTGTGGATGCGCGGGGTTTTGGCCAGTGCGAGCTTGGAAGGTCGGAGGTTTCTTTTGGGTACGTGGAAGTTGATTCTGTCGTCAAGGTATTTGGGTCCGTTGTTGTGTAGGCATTTGTAGGCGTGAGTGAGGATTTTGAAAGTGACTCTTTTCTCCACGGGGAGCCAGTGGAGACTTCGTAGGTGTTGGCTGATGTGTTCGTGTCGGGGGATGCCGAGGACGAGTCTGGCGGCGGGGTTCTGTATTGTCTGTAGTTTGCGGAGTAGGGACTTGTTGATGCCGGCGTAGAGTGCGTTTCCATAGTCCAGTCTGCTGGTGATGAGTGCTTGGGTGACTGTCTTCCTTGACTCAGGGGGATCCACTTGAAGGTCTTGTGGAGGATGCGGAGGGTGTTGAAGCAGCTGGAGGTGACGGCGTTGACCTGTCGGTTCATGGTGAGTGATGAGTCGAGTACGATGCCGAGGTTCTTGGCGTGGTCTGAGGGGGTCGGTGGGCTTCCGAGGGCGGTCGGCCACCAGGTGCTGTCCCATGCAGAAGGGGTGGTACCGAGGACTTCTGTCTTCTCGGCATTGAGCTTCAGGCAGCTGTTGGTCATCAAGACTGCGACGTCTTGCATTCCTTTCTGGAAGTTGAGTTTGGCAGTGGTGGGGTCTTTGGTGAGGGGAACAACTAGTAACTTAGACAAAATACAATTAAAATAACAAGATGAAGAAAAATAAACACTGCAAATAAGAAATTAATTCAAACTATCATTTGAGCCTAAACAAGAACAATAAGTAATCAAGGCAAATTATTAAAAACATGGGCAATTGTGTGTCTTTCTAATTCAAACTTTATTTCAGCAAAGTACAGATACCACGCTTTGGCTTTCCTTTTGCTGAAGAAGTTGATGGACTAGAAAGTGCTTTATAATCGTTTACATCAAAATCCTTTGCCAAACATGGGGCATATTTACTAGGAAGTGGCGGAGCATGGCGTTAGCCACCTTGGCTTAACGCTGCACTCTGCCACTTCCAAAACGCAGGGATGCACCGTATTCACAAGGATAGGGTGCAGCCCTGCGTTTACCCCTGCGCTGGTGCTAATTTTAGCTGCCTAGCGCCAACACAGACACTTGTGCACCATAGTGCAAGGGTGCCTGCGTTGTGGGGGAAGATTGTTTATGTGCAGGAAGGTGTCCCTTCCTGCACATAAACCATCTTTAAATGGCGTTTAGCAGCACACATAGAAGTTGCAAAATGTCATTTTTTTAAATTGATTGTTTATGTGCAGAAAGGGTCACCTTTCCGCACATGCACAATCAATGGCCTTTTGCTGTTTCTATGTGTGCTGCACAACGCAGCACACATAGAAGCAGCAAAAATACGGAGAAATTAAAAAAAAATCTTCGTTGGGCCTGTTTAAGACCAGGTTTTTCCTGGTCTTAATTTTGGTGCTGTCCCATATTTACGCCATACTTGTAAATATGGGGCAGCGTCAACATCAATGGGTGTTGCGGTGGAATGCCCACCACAACACCCATTGCCCGCCCCTTACAAGCTAACTATAGCGTGAAAGGGGACCTTATTTACAAGGCAGCGTTAAGCCAGGTTAAGTGCCTTAACGCTGCCTTGTAAATAAGGCGAAACCCATATCGGCACAGGAACTTCACTAAAAGTGATGTTCCTGTGGCGATAGGGGCTTGTAAATATGCCCCCATGTCTCTTGTAAACATTTTATTGAAGTGCCATCAAAGATTAGTCCAATATCCTCTTGGTCAAGAAAACCCTCTAGACCAGCAATATTCCAACAGTATAATTTCCAACTGGCATTAGGAGCATCGATTTGTGCTTCAAACAGTTGGAAGCCAGGACCAATGTGTTGATTCGATTGCAGAATTATCCACAAGTACTGCATTCTTGATTTATTTCTCTGACATGCCTACTACAATTTGGTTGAGAGACCGTTAGGTTTGCTGCAGGCGATTTCACGTTTGATGGTAGATAATACTAGGTCATATGACGTACTATATTGTGGGGGTCCTCAGAACCTAAAAAAGTATTATTTACAGAAACTAGTGAAACATCTATGTCCATTTTATGACAAGAAGAACTATGATCCAAACTAGAGAGGTCAAGAATTCCAAATAGAAATGCACCTGGAATTCTAAGACATCCTACCCTTCTTTAGAGTGCAAAATAAATTCAACATAGTCAATATCCTTGGTGGAGATGAGAAGAAGATCATGCATATTAAAATCAGAGATTCAGAAGCCTGATGATTCATAAATGATTGATTACATAAAGTGGCAAATAATTCAGTGAATATTAAAGTGTGACAGTGCCCTGAAGATTATAATGGATCATTTGGATTAAAACGATTACTAAAACTTTCTCTTTGAAAACTCATAGATTCATCTACAGAATAAAATTTGTTAGAATTCTGATTTAGAAAGTTTTTTCCAGTTTCTCTAATTCTGCTGATGTAGATGTATACACTGAGAACATGCTGTCAGTCAAAGTGTCATTCTTGAAGGGGGGTTAAGTCTGAGTTTGTCCCGAATAATTAATTTTTCATTATTCAACGAGAGGCCAGATGCTGATTTGGCACTCTGATTAGGGCGGACAAGAGCTGGCACAGTGGAAGTTTGGGATACGTTCATGAACGTAATCTTTTTTGGAGGGTTCATCTTTATTCTTCTAATTTAGATTGTTCATTCTTAGATATATGTTTTGTTATAGGAACACATGCAGCAGGATCATGCTGTTTGCTCCCTTTTTATTCTTAAAATGTTTTTCTATTTGTACAGACTTGATCTGAGAGCTTGTTCCAGCGATCAGATGCAATTTCCAGAACCACTGAGTTCTTACTAAAATCGATCTCCCTTACCAACTGCTTTTTGCTTTTGGAAGATGATTGTGTTAGATTAGTTTACTGTCCTACATTAGGGAGCGGTCAGGGAGACAATTATTGGTTGTATCAATTATCATCAACTCATTTAATGAATTAGAAATCCTCATCCTTTGAGATATTTTGCTATTATTTATTTTGTCACCAATAGATCTATCAGTGGTTTATCTGATGATTTATCTGCGTACCTACTCGATTTTGAATTGTTAGTCAAGGAGTTTAACATTAAAGTAAGTGTGGATAATGACTCCTCTTGAACCATGAATTGCTTATTTTTTGTTTTAGTTTTAGCATCAAGGTTAAAACTGAGTGAACTGAAGACATACTCTATATGGGAGGACCTATGATTTGTGATTGTGGCACACTGTCACGATTTCGTGAAGACAGATCAATTCATTCAAACTCTGACATGTATTTTATTAGAAGCTGATCTGAAGCAAAGGACTCTTGCAACATGATTTTTGAAACGGCTTTATCTGCCACAAGAGATGCTTAATCACTAAAGTAGTGCATTGTCTCCATGTTAGCATTAACAGATGAGATTATGGGCTTTTCCATTGAACCCTCCCTTAAGTCATCTTCCATTAAGATTTGTTTTTTCTGTAGAGGAGGGATTTAAATCACGTACAATAACATTTCGCTTCTGCCAGGACTGATGTATACAGATGAACTCTTTTTTTCTTGGAGTTAATACATTAAAACGAAGAACAATAATCTGAAATGGTTTGCTTTTTGGAGTGGATAAAACCATATGCATGGCTTCTCGGCTAGCGTTCAGAACATCCACAGTAGCACTTTTATATGTAATTGTACGATGTCAAAGCGCCTTCGTATGGAGTGTAATTTCCTCTTGTCTCTTAACAGATCTTTACACTACACCAAGTTACAAATTACCTCTCTGTGCTCAATTCCGTTCTTCAGTGTTACAACTTTGCATCCTCACTCACACCCAATCTCTGTGACAATCGCTATGGCAACCTGTGGCAGAGCGGCTTCCCATTCAAGCAACAAACCAGGTGATAGAGTTGGTTTTCACACCTAACCTGGCTTCACCCTGGACTCCACTCAGGAGCACTGCAGGATTATAACAGACGCGCTACATCTGCCCCTCCTCTGCGCCACTGCTCAAAATATGGTGAGGCACAGCAGGTGTAGATGGTTCTAAATATAAATCACTGTAGATAAATAAATATATGCTAATAAACCAGATTAGCTACCGCACTTCTCAATTGTGTCTGCTACATATTGGACCAATAGTTTGCCAGGTGTGCAGCACCTTCAAATCGGCGCACCAGTCCTCCTCCAATGTTCCTTTGGGTTGCCTTCAATGTGTTCCCAAAACCTAAAATACAACTAGAGTGCAACTTATGCTGGATGTGTGGCTGTGCGGCTTTTCGTCTGGGACCTAACCGGCATGACGCTCACCAACAGCGAACCAAATGACAAGCAACCTTCCCCCTCACACATGGTAGGTTAGAGAGCCAAGCCTTTAATAAGGATCCTCCAGGCTGTCCACCAGCCCCCCAAAATTCTAAGCTGCTCTTCCAGGTACAAGCCACACTCAAGAGTTTGGGTGGGGCAAAAACACAGGGGGACACAAGTACAACTGAAACAGACGCCCATACCTGGCCACCTCAAAGCGCATCCTGCACCGCTTCCACAACAAGACCACAAAGCTCAGCACCTCGACCCCATCAGGGCCCCCACACCACAACACAACACACCACTCCGCTCCTCCACAAGCCAAATACATTCTAATAGAACTTGAGAACCCATTCGAATTCAATTCATGCACTGTCGGTCAATGCCTTCTAGATGTTGACCAGTGCATGGTAGTGAATCGCCTGCATCTAGACACGACAAATACCGAAATCTACCCTCTGGTAAATTACCACCTATCCCCATCTGGCCATCACACCCAGTCTGGGTTCTAGGCATCATTATTTTTATTTTTTTTATTATTCTGTTTATTGAAAGTACAGAGTTGTCAGGGTACATCACAATTTATACAATTCAATGGTCATTGTCGGATACATAATTTGAAACTGTGTACACATATACACCGTCTCAATTTCTTATCTGTGTCCCTTACATTTTGCCTCATCCTCAAGGGGGGTCATCCCCTTGAACCGGTCCACGTTGTCCTCCCTCTGAGGCATCATTATTGATTCAAACCTCGCCCTGGCTTCAAGTGCATTGAGGTATAGTGGTGCTACTTACTTGATGACATGTTTCCCTCAAAGTGTATAAGCCATCTTTACCTTAGTACTCTTCAGCCTAAATTATGTCACTGGTATATACAGGGCATCCATCCAGGTGATTCGGAAGTTACAGAGAATCCAGAATGCAGATGCGCTAACATTCATCCCCAGAGAGATATCACGGCGCTAATACTGCCATTCGTTCAGTCAACAGGAGAACTGGGGAGGGAGCGGGTAGATAAAGAAGGTCCATTAATCTGGGAAAAGCCATGTTTTTAAAAAAAAATTGAATTAAAAATATTCCCTGTAAGGCTAAATGTATAGCTTTAAAAGGAATGTGCATAGCTCATCATGCCATTAAAGGCCCTGGACCTCTTTTCATTAAGCACAAAATGTGTAAATACCACTAAACTAGAACACTGCGATTTAGGCTGGCTTCACACTTGCCCAGCCTCTCCTTCAATAAATCTCACACTGTGGAAATTTCTGCTCAGTTTAAAGGGATACAGACTCATTCCTTGCTAGAATAAGAACAATTTACAACCATCTCAAATTTCAGAGAGAATTAAAAACCAGGGTCTTCCTTAACAATTAACTATCTCCTTAACACATTGTAAGCATCTGCTTGCACCGCTGCACCTATTCTCACACCTGTCGACAACATTGCTTGTGTATGTGGTGCAAATGGTTTGCTTCTTATTTCTGGCTTTTCTTCCTCTTCGCCTGGAGAGTAGTTTCCTTACCATCTTCTTGATTGGATGACTTCCACAGCTCACATCAGGGAACTACTTTTTTCTTTGAGCACTCCATAGAAGTCCATGTGTTTCTGTGCTCTCATTTACCCCTCAAATATCTGCCTCACATGCTCCCTGTGTTGCTCCCCACCTCTCCCAGATCATCGGTAAAACACGGCAACAGGTATATTTTTGCCTGGGTTGATTTGTTTTAGCTCCTGTGCTCCACATGTTGCATGAAAGCCCAGGTCTTTGCATACAAAGGCAGCATTTACGATACTGGGGGACAGCAGGTTGCTCAGTTGGTAGTTTAAGCACTAGGTGTGCTTATTGTGACTAGAATGGTGATGTCTTTTCTCTTGCGACCGGTGAAATGCTTCGTACATCTGGCTCCAGGAAATAGCAGAAGAGTAGTCTGAATATAGGATGAGGCCTAATGGCTAGAGCGGTCGACCTTGAAGCTGGGGAACCAGGTTCGAGTCTCGGCGGGGACGCTCAACATCCTGTGATTCTGGGCAAATCACTTAATCTCCCCGTGCCTAACAAAATTAATGTGTCTGTTTGTAACGCAGCTGGTGCTCATGTAAAGCGCTCTGATACCTTTGGGTCGAGTTCGCGCTATATAAAGCAAAACAAAAAATCATTATATCAGTTTTAAAAAGTCATAATTATTAACTTAGCTTTCACCCTGGCTCCTTCGACTTGTGCAACCACCTCTCTGGAGACAGGCACTGATGCACTCATCAGCATCTTGAATAGCGTGGCATGATGCTGTCTCACCAGGGAAGTCAACGAAACAAAAAAGCATTATCTCTGTGGTGTCTTGGGAAGGAACACTGCTCAGAATTGCTAATACAAACTCATACAGTATTGAAGAGAATTGGAACAGGGCAGGATTAAAGTTATAGATCGTGAAGCCGGCCGAGGATTCCAGGAAGCAGAGCTACTTTGATGGTAAAGTCTGGCTCCCATCCCAGCCTCTTCTTCGGCCCCGAGACATCAGTAGGAAGAAATGAAGAACTCTTTGTCCTTTCCGCACAGTGCTTCAATGGCTTTGTGCCAATGGTTAACTCTTTTGCCACAAAAACGTTTTGTGGGTTCTACTTCTGCTTCCAAAATACCCAGTGCTCAATTTCTTAAAGAATAAGTGCTTGTTCCCAAAGTTGTTTAGCAGCCCGCGGCTAGTGATATTGAATCTGGGGTTCCGAACACCACGGCTGCGTAGTCTTTATTCCGCCTCATACCCTTTAATTCGCAATCAGATACTCTCTGCTTCTTTCTTTCACTCTTGCAGGTACTTTTTTATCTCTGTTTTCTCACTTTGTTACCAGTGGCAGCTGTTATGGGACAGTGGTGGTGGGGGGCAAGGGGAGGGGGTGTAAAAAAGAAAAACAAACACCTCTGCACGCCGCCGTCTCACGGCAGTCGTCTCTCCTCCCAGAAGCAGAAAGCACACAGGCTCCCCTAAGCCAATCACATCGCTGCTGTCACCAGCATGACAGCAGCATTTTGATTGGCCTGAGCGCCGTAGTTTGGCGTTCAGATAGGGACTGCGAGCCTGTGCATGATCTCCACTCAGGCTGTGCATTACAGCCCGGTGAAGAACATGTTAAGTGTAAATGACTGGCCGGCCCAAGACGGCCAGCCAAACCATCATGGGCGCTTAAGTGCACATATTTCCTCCTCCCCCTGCTGGCTGTGATGACAGCCAAGTACCGCCCCACCCCACCCCAAAACAGGCTTCTACACGGAAGAATAAAATGATAATAACATGTTATTATTATTTTATTTTTCCTTTTTGCACTGCTGAAAGGCAATGGTGCTACGCTCCTTCGCCTTAGCGGAGGAGCCGCTGCTGTTTGTCACTGTTTTTCCGTCTTTCTGCTCCTTCTTTTCCCCTTTTGTATTTTTTCTTGGTCTGCTCTGGATCAAAACTTTTGAGGCAAAATATGTGCAGGTCCCCAGAAATTAATGCCAGTGGACCCCACCTTCAACCACCAGTTCAAATTAAGCACTGAGTATACATCTTTTGCAAGCGTGTTGTGGGAAGTTACCAGAGATAATTGGATAATAAGCAGGATGCAGTGACAGCGTCCAGCACTGGGGGCGCTGATGCTAAAATCAATGGTTAGGCAGCCAAGATCGGGCTGCCCAATATACAGCCATAGACATGCATGTATGCGGGGTGGAATCAGCCCTTTCCATACTGTGTGTTAAAACATATCCCATACACAAGGTGAAGCAAGTTATCATGGGGTCAACTAAAATGACAGCGACAACACATTGCGAGTAAAATATACTATTTGAAAGTTTGGAAAAATGACTTAGTGGGTGTGTTGTGTACCTTTACTTGAGACTGGACTTTTGCAGATCACTTTGTAGACAGTGTGAGTCAGGGAACGTGTGCTCCCAGTGGAGGGGAGAGAGAGTACAGACCTATTGGAACAGGCCCGTGAGAACTGCCGGAAGTGTAAGACGAGGGACAGTGGCTGTTTGTTGTTGCATGGTAGGGAAAAAGCGGTGAAAGCGGTGACGTCCAGGAACAGTGGCGTAACGAAACTTGAGGGGGCCCCTGTAAAGTACATGGAGGCCCCACCCCTCCAAAGTCAGTCAAGAGCTCTCAAGCCAGAGTACTCTGCTGAGGGGGCCCCAGTAGGCCCCCCCCTTCCCTCCCCCCAGTAGCACTGGAGCAGCGGGGGCCTATGTTACACCACTGTCCAGGTCATGGACTTCTGCCTCAAGTGGTAGAGATAAAGAGGTGCAGAGAGTGAGCCCAGAGCTGATGATTGTGCGTTCAGTTACCCGTTAGTGCTTTGACTTGCAAAGAGGCACAGCACACTGTGATAGGTTTGAGCTGACTTTAGGGTAAAATTTATTCCAGAAACCAGGAGTAGCAGTACTTCCAGATTTCCAAATATTGACATTGGTAGAAGTCTCAGAAAGTAGAGCTAATTTCAGTGCTTAATTTGTAAAATAATATAAGTGCCAGGGCACTCAGCCACTGCAGCTTGCAGTCCCATTGCACCTACCAAGTCTGCCAATGAGGGTACGAACACAACTACTAACCATCACGCTCCTACACATGCGATAATTCAGACTAGTCCAGGCCTCCAAAGCTATAAGAATGGTTTGGGAAGCAGGCATTAATCATTTTAATGCATATTGAATTAATAAACAACTATTGTTGCGTACCTCTCTAAATTAGACAAACAGCGCCACCATATGGGAGACTGTCATAAGTGGCGGTGTTGAGAAACCTCTGCCTCAAATTGAGCACTGGAGTTGCTTTGATGACACCAGACACCACAGAAAGGATAGCAGCCCGGGGGGTTGCATAGATGATTCAAGACTGTACTTCTAACAAGGTTACCTGGCTATATTCATGTGTATGCATAAATGTAACAGTATTCCCTTTGTTATCAAAGATTTTATAGGAATGAAGCTCAGACATCAGAGCTATCATTGGGTTATGCAGATGTACGTGGAGTCATCTACATGTATGCCTTCCATGTACTTATGCATATTTATATTTATTACTTTACTCCTAATTCAGCATCTCCAAGGCACTAACGTATATCTCACCGTATACCTCTGAATATATCCTCTACCTCCACTCTATGAATCATCCCAAACCTCATTCTACTTTAATCCCCCAAATAACCCTTTCTAGACTCTTCTCTCCTCCACTGCTCATTGCATCATCTCAAACCTCTTTTATTATTCAGATCTCCCAAACAAGCCTTTCTAAACCCTTCCCTCATGTATCCCTCCTAGACTCATCCGATACCTCACCGGTCTCCCTAATCGACTTCTAGAGACTCTTCCCCCCTCCATCTCTCCTTTACTCATCCAAAACCTCCTCCTACTGCTATGATCTCCAAATAAACACTTTCTAGACCCTTCCCTCTTCTATCCCTCCACTATCCTTTTCAATCCAGCTAACAGGCTCAAATGTCCACCACTCAAATTAATATCGTATTTCCCTCTACTAATTAACCACTAATCCTTTTTGGGTTCCTGACTAGCGTGCCACTCGCCGAAAAGCGATTTGACGCCTTTGTCAGCGGTTAGTAAGCGCTCTATAAATGCAATTACAATCTGATACCGCAAAGCTATCTATGAAATTACACAGATTTTACTAGGGTGCACCTCAAACCCCAGACCAATCCATCATGTTACACAGGTATTACAAGCAGAAATGACACAGGGGAGTGGTGCCTAGGACGTTGTCCCAGACCCGCAAGATATAACACACGTGCTCTTAGGAGAGCGCCATTACATTTTTAGCAGCAATGTCCTCTCGAAATGATTTCCCAAGGTTCCCTTCTTCAATGGGAGCTTAATATTATTTTCTCTTTAAAGACAGCAACCAACATCCTTTTCTCCGAAGATGTTTAACAATTTCTCCTTCCATAAATTCTTTCGAAATTCTCCTTTCTGATCATTTTGTTCACAGGTGTGAAGACTGTCTGATTATCTACAGGTATATGTCCTTCTGATTATTTTTTCAGTACGACGTAGCACCCGCTTTGTCATATCAGCATTCCGTTCCCACCTAGCCAACAGCGTTGAATTGTGGCTTTATCTTGTTCTTGCCAGCGGGATAGATACCCTGTTTCATTAATTACAACGGCATTCCAAGGGCTTTGAAAAGTGCTTGGGAACAGCCTATAAGAGTGATTATTTTTTTAATTCCATCCATGGAATTGGACAAGTTGCAGATTTTTGTATTCCTACACATTGCAACATCACACTTCTGCCAAGATTTGCGCCTGCAAAAACATATCTGCGAAAAACAATCTCCCACCAAAATTTGATTTGCAAGTATTGTTTTCAGGAAATAATTTCAAGGATATTTCAGTTATTTTGGAAAATAAGTCTGAAAAACAGCAATTTGCTGGGATGTTCTCCCACAAGACCACTTTTTGCAGATCCTTTCTCCCACATTAAAAAATGAAAATAGTGTAAAAACCTCTCTGTTTATTACGTTTCTCATGGAGCTTCAGAAAGTGGGCAGAAGTATAATCCTGCAAGTCAGCACAGTCCTCTGATTGGACAGTTAGTCACGTGTCTGGCCCACACATGACTGAATGTGCCTCAAGTCCATTTGCTTTTCAGAATCCTCACCCATCTAGAAATGTACCAGTTTGATTACAAGCCAGTCTACAAGTATGCCTTGGAAGTAACAGGCCGCTCATATGTCCTTACCACTACATTATAAATATGCTTGTCTTCAGGCACTCAGAGTCTCAGGTACATAGCTGCCACGCGGCCCATGTGACACATTCTGCCAGTCTTTGCATTTGAGTAAACAACACTTTGTGTGCTGGCGTTTTAAATCCATTCTTTTCATGTTGAAAGGGAATGTTCAAGTCCCAGGAATGCACAGTACTGTTAACCACAACCAAGGGGTTGGCACGCATTAAATGCGGCCACTTGGCAGCAGTGCTTGCATTTCATGGCAGATTGAATAGAGTACAGATGGGTTGCCTCTGACAAAGTATCATTGTGCATTACCAGTCGGCAGAGATTGGCAGGGTCAGATTGCGACAAAAAATAGGCCAGAGTACCAAAATAAAAGTAGCCCCAATAGTGAATTAAATAGCTAAAAAAGTGCCCCATGTTTGCAAATTGACCCTGCAGTTTTTAACTTATTAAGACATGTTGTATAAACGTTAAGTATGGAAGACTCCATGGATTTAAGCTTGCTGCAGGCAATGTTTGTTTTAAAATTGGGGAAAGGCATAGTAAAAAGAGACCCAGCAGGCCATAAAACATGCCCACAAACGACCACACACTGACCTGTCAGAGCAGCCCTTCGGACACTGCCTGATTTCCTTATAGGCCAGTCCAACTTTAGAGCTTGGAAATTTCATTTCAAAGACTTTGGTGGTGAAGGTGAATTTACACTGTAGCCCTCCTTCTAACTGGTGCAGGAATTCTGATGCAGGATTCTAGTTTTTGGGATTCAACATATCACAAAGCATCAGTATTTACAAGGTGCGGGGTATTGTGGTATTCCTATTTGCACCCTGAGCGACCCCAGAGAAATGGGGAATTACCACAGGAATCAGGGTTTCCCCCAAATGACTCCTGTGGTAATTCTCCATTTTTGGTTAGTGCTCACTCAGAAACGTCAATATCTTTTAGCTGGGGAAATTTCTATGTGGGAGACACGGCCTCAGCTTTAATTCCTGATTCGTCCGAGAACTCCAATATTCACTGAATTGGGAGTCACTCAGCACTTATAATAAAGGGCAATATGTTTAACTGAATCCATTTCACATTCTGAATATTTGTATTTCATTAGAGGTTTTCTAAAGCACCCATTATTCAACGGCATGTGATCATTGCACAAACAGCAACAGAATCATCAACCTTCAGTGAAGTGAAACAAAAAGAACAGAACCATAAACACCCAGAAGCATTGATGAGGAACTCCCTGCCTCTGCCCCTCAGGCAATCACCATCGCTGCCGCAATTCAGGAAGGACCCGGCTCTTCGCCTGAACCGCAGATCCTGCCCTGCCTCCCCCCCCAACCAGTGCCTTGAGACCCTCACGGGTGAGAAGTCACGCTTTATAAGAATCCTGATTGATTGATTGGTCGATGAGGGGGCTACATGCTGTAGAAATATAACCTTGTGCTGAATGGAGCCCCCCTGAAGGGCTGATGGGCCCCTGAAGGGCTGGGGGCCTCCCTGTCCAACAGGGGCCGCAGGGACATGTGTTACGCACCTGGAAAGCGGAAGAGGGTTTAATCTAAAGAAGGCAGCTCCAGAATGTGCTGGCAGCCCTGAGAAGAATTTCCCTTCTGGTTGGGAGGTTGTAAATCGTTGGTTTTGGAGCAGGAGTATGTCCCTGCTATGTAGTATGTTGTAAGTAGGTCCGTTAGGTAGGTTCACGTGTTAAGATGTAGGGCCTTGTATGTGAGGCATCCCAGTTTGAACACAGATCATGCATCAGAGAGAGAAGATATGGGATATGCAATGATATTTTGTCGATAAGGATAATAGTCTTCCAGTCGTGTTGAAGGCGGCTTTCAGCGCAAGGAGAGAGGATTGTGGTACAACCCCCAGAATTGCATTTACAAAGTCCAGTCTCATCAGGGCCATAGCAGGAGCAGTAGATTCGAGTTAGTCAGATGTCAGGAAAGGTTTCTGCTGATCTGCAGTCAAAATGAGGAACTGAGCAGCATTGGCGTTAAATGGGAACCATCTAGATTCTGGACCTGGAACTGGGTTCAGTTCGCTCCATCAGACTCTTGACTGTGACCCAGTGCGGGTCGCCGACAAAGTGATACCTGGCACGGGTTTCAGACACATTAATTCTGTTCAATGTGAAGAGCAGCTGCCTACAGGGGATGCGTGCTCTTATTTTCCATCAAATGATTCACATCTGCAAATGCCTTACTTCACAGACCATAATTATTTGCGTTTGTCGAAGTTTTTCTCCTGATTGAGAGTGGTTAACGGTGAAATGGAGCACAGATTATACCTCACATCTTTCAGCCCAAAGAAGGTGCACTCTGCATATCACTTCACAAGGTACCAGGAGATAAAGGGATGTCTGAAAGTGTTTTTGACTCAGGCTTTATGCCCAGGTCAAATAATATATTGTTAGGTGTAGCTGAGTGTGTAATTACACTATTATCCAATTCTATATTACATAAAAAGTAAAACAAGCACTTATGTGGCATACTAACAATGTTTGAAGTCGAAGTCCCTGGGATGGTGGAACACTGCACCCAACATCTCTTTTGTCAGGGAGAAGAAAGGCATGCATGCTCTCTGCAAAATCTGAAGTGGTAATTTTTCCGCTGCAGTTCGTAGCTTAGACTTTAGAGGGCAGTCGACGCTCAAAAATACATCCATATGCGCGAAATCTCGTGATGTTACCACAAGCCTGGCGATTTTGTTTAAAACGAGAGCTGCTCGCAAGGTGGAAAGTTATCACAGTTCGTGAACAATTTCAGGGACCCGCACCAAATGGATATATTTCATGAATGATCATTAACACACCAGGGAATGTGCAGAACCAAAATGGTGCTGGCGGGACATGTAGACACAACATATATAGGCAAAGTGCTCCTTTTCACATTAAACGTTGTCTCATTCTAGCTCATAAATTATCCGACCCTTTCTACAAACAGTACTGGACAAGCATTGGCAAGGCACAAAGGTCTGGCTTTAAAGGAATGATGTTTTGCAATGTGAAGCATTACAAGTAAACAGTATGGGGGTAAATATGTATTTATGTGGAAGCAAAGAACTGTCGGATAATATTCAACCAATCAATCAAGGGTTTGTAAAGCGCACTACTCACCTGTTAGGTCTCAAGGCGCTGGGGGAAACCTAGAAACGATGAAATAACTCTTCTATTCTAATACTGGAAACGTTTTCAAGTTCATCAGCTAGGTGAGACATTGTTAAGACTCTAACATGTCGAAAGTCATCTTCGGGCTTATTTCCTGGCCCTGGAGGGATCAGAGGTCAAACGAGGTACCACTGGCCTGGCTTACTCACTTTCCATATCCTCATTCATATCTTAACAATGAGCCGGACCCCCTCCCCCCCTGTGCGGCACTGTCTGCAGCTTGAGATGTGGAGCACAGCCAGAAGATCTTGTGCACACCTGTCTGGAAGAGATGGTCAGGTGAGCTGTAATGTTATGAGTGGCAAATCCTCAACATTGGGAAGATGATGGGCGAATCTTCCCACCTCTCCCAGTATGACACCCCTGGGTGGCATCCCCGACCTTGGTGTTGTGAAGTTATAACTTTATTTAAACTAGACAGACCCCTGGCATCCAACTCTCAACAAATTAACTGGACAATTTCTATTCTTGTAAAACTCCAAAATAGTGTTGTACCGAACACTAGAATGCTGCACCCACACTCCTGCCCCTTTCAAATGGCAAACGTTTTTTTTTTTTTTTTAAAGTGCACAAACAAAATGAACGGAAACTAATAGTCAAGAGGGGTGTAGGTAAAACTGGCAGCTAACAACCTGGAAGCAACACTACGCATTGCAACAATGGGCAGTAGACTACTCAAGCCAGCTATTTATGAGTGCAGTGGAGTACTCCTAAATCAACTCATTTACATAAATCAATGTATTTAGACACTAAGGGCCAGGTGTACAAATGCATTTTGTGGTCTCAAAGTCTGCAATTCGCAACCGCAGGTTTCGCAATCTCAAAGTAACATTATGCAACCTACAAATACATTTTGTGACCTGGATACGTTTTTCTGTCTCAGAAAAGAGCCTTTGTGACCCATTTAGTAACACAATTAGAAGAGAGATGTGAAAGGTGTGCTCACTTTCTGTTTGCAATTTGGAATGCAATGTATCAATGGCTTCTGGCCGCGCTTGTGTTTACAAACAGTCTGTCTCTCATCAGGTCAAACGCAAAACACTCTTTCAAACTACTTATCGCAGCCTGACCATCCATATAGTTTCCTTCAACTCCTTATTCGAATCAGGACACTGGAGGCTCCACTTAACAATCCTGATAAACTGACCCCTAGCTTATAAAGAAGAGAATTTGTGCTCAATCCATAATTTGAACAAGAATCCCCTCACTATCTCAGAAAGAATTGCAATCTAGTATCAATCAAAATAATTCCCAGAAAAGCCCTGCAGGTAGTTTTAGAACAGACATTGACTTTATCGTATCCACCAACCTTTGCTAGGTTTAACACAGTGATCGGTCATGACAACCATGAAGTCACCGAACCTCTGGACCCACACTGTCTATACGGCAACTTTCTCCGAAGGCCTTCCGGGATAACCCATAGGCAGTAAGCTCTGGGATGAAGCATCTTCACTGATTTATCAATACCTTCACAAACACTATGACAATATGGTGTTCAGGAAGGACTGGTCCCTGATTGCGTGCCGATGCACCAGGGAACTGGCTCGTACTGATCGTCAGCACTGCCAAACAGATTGCGGATGCAATCCTAGTTGAAATTCAGGTCTTTGAGGCCAATTTGAAAACTGTTGTGTCAGCTACACTTCACAAGAAACATAGAAGAATCAAACAAAACTAATAAAACTTACAAAGAGTAAATTTTGTCTACTAAGATCAAGAAGTTCAAGAGGGATCTGGCATGTTTTTCACTTGAGAAAGTATACCCCTACACCAGCAAGGGTTACATACCACCAGATATGAACCAAAAGGAGGGAGACGGCAGAGCCCGGAGACATGGCTCTGATTGTTCCTCTTCCGAGACTGATGATTGGTCAGGCGACTCTGAATCTGGGTCGAGTGGTTCTAATCACTCTTGACAACAAAATAGAGGCTGCAGCAGGTGGTGCGGACAACACTCTAGGCCACTCCTCCATCAGTGGTGGCCCCTGACCCCTTGGTACTACCATATGCCACAATTCCAACTCCTCCACCTCCTTTTTACAACCTGACTTTTTTAGAGCAGGGCTTGGGGAGATCAAGAGGAAGGAGAAGGCACCAACAGGCTGACGTTCATTGGAGCCCCCCGTCACCCTGTCACACACGAAGCATGATGAAAACGCACTCACAACCAGGCACGAGCAACAAGACTATCTAGTCATCGAAGACTTTCAAATTCATAAAAAATTCTCCTTTCAGAAAATAAGGTTACATCACTTTTTTGCAGACAACAGTGAGATTGAGACTGGGGATTCACAACCCAACACAGATTTGAGGAGCAAAACTACTTTCAACCCTTCCCCCCCTCCCATATGGTTCCACCGGAGGTTCTGACCTTTGAAAAGGCAGAATTGAAATATTTTGACATCAACAAGAAGACTGCCAGAAAACATTTCTATAATCTCTCTAGACAGGACCAGTCAGCCATCGGTAGTCTCAGCATAGATACTTCCATCACGATCAGACCAGCTGACAAGGGCGGCGCAACTGTCATCCTGGACACCATTACCTATAGGGATGAGTGTCTCTGACATTTGAGTGTAAGGGATTCCTATTGATCGCTCAAATGCGACACAACCAAATGGTTACTCTCTACCACCAAGTCAATGATCGAGGAAGCAAAAGAAAATGGATGGGTAACAGTTAAAGAAGCTGATTTCCTTGTAGTAACTGACCCCATCACCCAATACTTTTACGTCCTCCCCAAAATCCACAAAACTCAATGGCCACCTCCTGGCAGACCAATTATTTCGGGCATTGGGTCATTACTGGAACCACTCTCGCAATTTGTAGATTTCTTCCCAAGACCCTTAGCCTGTGAGATGCCTACCTACCTCCAGGACACTAAAGATGTCCTTAGACTGCTAGATGGTCGGGCATTTGACATTGAAATTGATTTCCTCATCTCCTTTGATATATACTTGCATCCCCCAAGATCATACTCTTGCCACTATGGAGTACCTGCTTCAAGCTAGTACTTACGAATACCTCACACCTGTATCCTTCATCATGAAATGTGCCCATCTGGACATGAAAGAGAATTTCTTTCATTTTGAAGACTGCCTCGATCGACAAAAGTCTGGGACTTCAATGGGCAGTGCCTTGGCCCCCAAACTCTGCGAATCTTTACATGCATGCATTTAAGGCAGAACATTTGCTCTCCCCTGCAAACCCCTACCACTCTAACATACATATGTGGAACGTTACATATATAACATTTTGGTCATCTGGCATAGGGATGCAACATCCATTACTTTGTTCCACCAATGGCTGAACTCTCTCAATACTTATTGGAGATTTACTTGTGAGTATAGTAAAGATCAACTTCCCTTCTTGGACCTGCTAATTTACCCTGCAGCTACAAAAAACCTATGGCCCGGAATGCCTTACTGTCCTATAACAGCTTTTTTCCCAAATCATTAAGGGATTACCTCCTATTTGGCCAGTTCCTTCACCTCAGGCACAATTGCTCTCAAATCCAGAAGTTCAAGCAACATACAGGTACTCTGTCCACCTAGCTTGTAGATAGACAATATCCTGCTCAGCTCAAAAGTGCGTCAGCTAAGAGCAGTAGGAACAATAATCGGGATGCACTTTTGGAAATCAGGCCACCAAACCCACAAAAAGAAAGAATAGTATGTGTTACCACCTTCTCCAGTCTCTCTAGTTCAATTCAGAAATAAATATGCAGCAATTGGGATTTTTTGAACAAGAGGCATAAGTCCATCTCACAATCCCTGTTTGCATTTAAACGTAGTCACAAAATTAAGGACAAGTTGGTTCACATGAGGTCCTCAATGCTAACTGCCAAAATACTGGATACACACTGGGGCTTACCGCCAGTGCTTGGCCATTTCCCGTGTGGCTCCTGAGGAGTCTGTGCCCTGACGGAACACACAATACACATTCACATTGGGACGAATACCCCTTGGGAACTGAGACAGCATACAAATTGCAATAGTGAGAAACTCATTTATCTCATTATGTGTCCGTGTGGTCTTCGCTATGTTGGGATGACGACACGTAAAATCAAAACTTGCATCATGAAACATGAGCACTATAAGATGTAAAAAACAGGCTACCAAACTGACCAGTCACTTTATCGACAAAGGACATTCAGCTGATGAATTACACAGGACAGTACTCAACAAACCCACAGTACCAACATCAATCACCAACATTTTACGATATCTTTTTGTAAAAGAACAGAAATGGATTTTTAGATTACATAGCCACACTAACGGGCTCAACGATGAAATTCCATGGTCATCAACCCCTGAACTGTTCTACCTATGCATACTCCACCTGCTGTAGGGTACCCTCACTGTTGGCCACTCTATATAATTATTTATATACACCTATATCCTTTTTTTAACTACATGGATATGTTCTCTAACACCAATTCCAGGCATCACTGAGTACGGAGCTAGCTACTGCTTGACTGTACATTGAAATTGGCTCTGAGCTGTAGAACTACAACTCCCTACGTCCCTAGGCATCATAAGTGGGCGCCTCAAGGTGTGCTCTTTCCAACATTTAAGAGGGGATCTGAACTGCTTCTGGTGCCCTCGCACCTGGGTTTGGAAGCGTTCTTACTAGGCTCTCTAGCTAATTTTGTGGTTTTGACATATATGCACACGGCCCCCCATTCAGTTTGTTGCGTCTCTCTACGAGATTTTGATAACCCACCTTAGCGTTAGAACGAGGTGATCGCAGCAGACTTTGTTATCATTTTACACGACTTGCCTGCATTACGGTACGCTGCTATGGGAGCATGCCATTTTTCATCATAGTCCCTCGGTACACACGTTATGCCTCCTAATGAGGTCTTGACAACCTGTCTTAGTGACACAGCGCATTTGACTCTCTACAATTATGCCCTTGCTACTTGGCTTTATTTACTGTGTTATTGTTGACATTATCCCCTGTGGCTCTCAATCATTGTTATTGGGGACAGAAAAACCCTCGTTTCGAGCAGTCCTCTTAAGGACATACTTATATGAGAGGTGTACACATATTCTGTCTTTAAGCGCAGAGAGCCCTTGGTGCGGGTCATTTGTTTTAACTGCTTTACCTGATTTTTATTGGTTTGTTTCAACTCTTGACTGGTAGCGTAAAAATATTAGGAGCATATCAGCACCGACTGACTATTGTGAGACTTCTACTTGCTCATATAACGTTCCCAAAGGGCGTCTTACTCACACCAAACTCTTTGATACTGAGAGACACCCTTATTTGATATTATATTTGGTTATTTTGACATACTGTCTCTGCCTTTTCTTTTCTACCTTAGTACTGTTTCCAGTACCTCAGAGCCTCCTTCTTTATTTTCTTACTCTCTCTTACTGTTCTTCCTTAGGATAGAGAGTACTCTGAGCCCTACGCCAGGGCCACCGAGTTGAGGCACCTCACCCAGTGTTTGCGGGCAAGCCCCATTTGAGTTGCATGCACACCTGCATTAATGGATTGCACATATATTGTGGCAAGTAGTTGTATTTTGAATGTCATCCTGATTTAGGCATTACATGCTTTAATGACATGATCAACTGCATTTGTCATAGAGGTTGGGCGACTGGCAGCACAACTGATTGGACGCCCTTGTTTTGGAATGGTGACTTACCTATTTGTTTTGGAACTATAACCCAGCTGTATATTACACCTCTGTATTATATTCCTCTACAGGTGTATCAACAGTGAATCCCGTCCAAACTTACAAGTGGACCACTGTATGGTTTTGTATTCTCATTGTATTCACAAATCTGTGGAGCAGCAGCACTTCCACCTTAGGCCCTGTCGAATGCCACACACACCTCATTTGAGGGTACAGTGGCAGACACATGTTGACCGTCTTGGGTAACACATTCCAGCAGGTTTAACCCACTCCTGCAATGTCCCTTATTTTCTATCCTGCCCAGGGGAGCCCTAATAAAGCTGTATGTGCACCTCGTAGCCAGTTTTAACCATCACATCACCATTGCATGCTATGCTCACCTCACCAACCCAAGCTCTTAGTTGAGCAGCTATCTTATCTCTTGAAAACATGCACTGAGCTCCTCCTCCTTAGTGGAAGAGTTGGAGCTCGTACCATGGCTAGGTTTCAAGGTATGAGGAGGTTCCCAATGATGAAGCATGCCACCACTGGTGGGTGAGGGAAACCGTCCATAAAAAGGAATATCCCTTTCCAGTTGGGTAGCCTTAGTTTCCTAGATCCATTCCCTTTCATTCTCTCTCTCTTTCTCCCTCTTTTTCTTGTCAGACCCAGGTCTTTATTTCTGTGATACATTGTGACTTAGGGGAGCCAACACCTGCTGGTCTTAAAATCTCCCATGGCCCTTTTTGTTGTGTTTGAACTATTGCACTTGTCATGTGACTTTTATTAAGATTGACTGTTCCACCGGTGCGGAAGTGTCCAGACAGTGAAAAGGCCAGCTGAATGTGCAAAAGCACATTTTTTCTGGGTTTTTTTTCCTCCTCAAGAAAAACATTTTTCTCCATGGAAAAATTCCTTTCCCCTAGATCCCACCAAATCTGGGGACAATCCATTCCCTTTGCCATCCATGAAAGCAAGTTACTCCAGCCCTTGGCAGGAGTTCATCTCTGATCATTTCCAGGGTGGAAACAGTTCGATTTTGTTGGGCCTGGCCCTTTCTGCAGGGTAATCCCGAAACCTTTCTCCTTCTTCCTCCTATTTTTCTGACCCTCTTTTGTTGGTTTTAGGACTCTGCGCACTTTACCACTACTATCCAGTGTTAGAGTGCATGTGCTCTCTCCCTTAACATGGTATGATTGGTTTACACCTGTCTGGCATATTTAATTTACTTATAAGTCCCTTGTATAGTGGTATCCCATATACCCAGGGCCTGTATATTAATTGCTACTAGTGGGCCTGCAGTCCTGCTTGTGCCACCCACTGACGTAACCTTTTAAATCTGTCTCAGGCGTGCCATGTCAGGACAAGCGTGCGCAATTTACTGCCACTTTGACTTGGCATTTAAAACTAATTGCCAAGCCTTAAAACTCCCCATTTATTACTTATAGGTTACCTCTAAGGTAGGCACTAGGTAGCCCTATGGGCAGGGTGCTGTGTAAGTCAAAGGTAGGACATGTGCCTTTATTGTGTGGCATTTCCTGGTAGTAACAAACAGCCTATTTTATTTCTCACTACTGTGAGGCCTACTCGTCTCATAGGCTAGCATTGGGAATTCTCTTATATGTGTTTAAGTGGTAATTCCTGAAAGGAGTAGCGTTGCCATGTTTGGTATGTTTAGAATGATAGTGACAAAACTTGCTTACTGGTGTAGTTGGATTTAACATTACTATTTTAGAAATGCCACTTTTAGAAAGTGGGTATTTCTCTGTGCTTATGACACTTTGTACTTTGCAGCCTGACTCCAATCCATGTCTAGGCCTGGGTGACAGCTACACTTTGTGAATACTTTCCAGACAACCATCACACAGGAAGAGTTGAGTGTGACAGGGTTAGATCTGCGTTTATCTGCATACTGATGGTCTTCCTGGGCTGGGAGAGGGGGATGGCGTTCACACTTTACAACTGTATAGGCTGTGTCCTGCCCTCACACAAATGGCTGATTTACCACCTACTGATGTCTGGGGCCAGGGCTGGGTTGAAAGGGATTGTTGCGCACTTCTAAAGATTCTTTTGAAGTTCCCCCTTGAACAAAGACATATTTTGGTATAAGTACTGGACCTCCGACACCCCCAGTTTAGTTCATTTTGAGGTCCTGAGGAGACTCTGCACTAAGAGGAGCTACGCCTCCAGGAGAGACTGCCACTTTGCCCCTGCTTTGCTGTGTCGGCCTGCTACAAGCTGATTGCTGTGTTGCCAGGAGGGACTGCCACTTTGCATGGTGCTCTCCTATATTGGCCTGCTGCCTCTGCAGTGAGGGAGAGGGAGGAAGGATCCTGCCCTCTACATCCAACTAACCCAAGAACTCCAAGGGCTTGTCAAGCTTGCCTCCTGTTCACAAGACCTCAGGGCCATAAAAGTTTTCATCCATTCCTTCTATGCCACTACTGGGCCCTGCCAACCGTGAGCCCTGTAGGAGCGCATTATTGCTTAGGAGCATAATCAACAGCTACGTGCTTTTACATACTTCAAGATCAGCGTGCTTCCATCTACCCTTGCAGTGTGTGCCCGAGTGCGAGTTAAGAGCCCCTCCTGGTCTGCACACCAACTGTGTGTTGAATGTTGCTTCCTTTAAGCAAAGTGCTTGTGTGGCATCCGGAGCAACATGTGCGTTTTCACAGGGATACTAGCGGAGACCTGTGCTAAGAATCCAGTGCAATGTACCCGATCGCCCCCTAGCCCAGCCGAAGCATTGCTGAGACAACAGTGGGCAACGCCGCCTCCTGCAGAGGCAGCCGCAGCATGCCTCCCCAACAAGCCAACTGGATTCCTGAAGACAGAGAGCTGTGAGTATTGAGACAGGTGCAGTCTCGCCGTCCACCTTATAGGTCCTCATGGGCCGTTAAATTGGATTAAAGCAATCTGGGCCGGGGTGTTACAATATCTTACTTGAAAGACATCGTCCCAAGCCCCGGCGTTCAGCCACTCATTTGTCTGCCCTTAAGATTACCGTAACTCCCTAAAGGGAGCGCCCGCTCTTTTAAGCATTGTGTTTTGTGGATACTGGCACCCATAAATCACTGTGATGGCTCTGAAGTGAGCTCAATTTGAAAGAACTATGCATTTGATTACTTGAACTGGACCAAGTGGTCCCAGCATTGTCGACCAGCTCTCTTCGCAGTTGCGGGGAGGACATCTTGTCTCCCTCCCCAAGGAGCCTGATTGCTGCATAAAGTTTAATAGGAGTGCAGGAGCGCTGCACCCTGTGTGTTTATGGTGATATTTGGTGATTTATGTGTTTTCTTCATAATCTGACTTGCATTACATGCACTATGATAGTGATATATGTCATTTTTGTCTTGCGTTGTTCTTGATAACAAGTATTATTATGGTAACTTCATAATATGAACAGCATTTATGACTCATGTCGTTTTGGTCTATGTTATGTGTAATATACTATATATTTTTATATAATCCTGTGTATAGTCTCTTTTGTGGTGTATTCCTTGTGTTATTGTGTGAGTTTGTTGCCCAAATGCTTTACACATTGTCTCTGATGATAAGCCTGACTGCTCTGCACCAAGCTACCAAAGGGTGAGCACAGGTTGTCTTTGGTGTGTAACTTACTTGCCCTGACTAGAGTTGTGGGTTCAGCCTGGCATAGGTGCATACCCTAGCCAACCAAAGACCCCATTTCTAACAGATTTCAATTTAAAGTTGTAACACCCATTTTTTCATCCCTTACGTGGGATTTACTACTGAGGATTTCTCAACTCTCATGGCACACAAATCTGCAGCAATAAAGCCTCTAGCATAGGGGGTCTTCAAACTGGGGGGCAGGACCCCCTAGGGGGACCTCACGCGATCCAAGGGGGGGGCACCAGGCTCTAGCCAAAAGAAGCATTATGCTGATAACAGCGATTTGTTTTAAGCAGTAAACCGCTCTGCAATGGGCCTTCACTAACATCTTTTGTCATATATATTCTAGCTGAGAGTATGTTTAAAAAGGGAAGGGACTCCAAATAGTCTTCCACACCCCCACACCCATTTCTAATGATCACACTGTGAATACATTTACACACTAGTGAGGCCTGCCTGACCAGACTAGAATGTTTGGCACTTATGTATTTGATTGCATTTTTTAAATGGTAACAGAACTAACTGCAATGTTTAAACATGTCTAGACTTATTTAAACATTGTCAATTTAATAGAATAATTGTGAGAAATTCTGAGGGGGGCCCCGATTTATTTCTCCACGGGGGCATGGCATTAAAAATTTTGAATGCCACTGCTCTAGCAGCTATCATTCGTTCCTTTTGGCTTAATGTCTATTCTTTATACCAATAACACCCAAATCATATTTAGTTTTAGCAACCCTACCAGTGATGGCCCGTTACTGCAAGGATGTCTTTCTACAGTACGGAACTAGATGAGACAAAACTGTCTTAAACTACATACAGACAAAACAGAAATGTTATTACCGGAGGCACTCGTAATGCCTGATGCTCCACCCTTTAGTCTGAGGACTTTGGTCCATGTTCACCACCTGCCAAACAGGTTAAGAGTCTAGGAGTCAAAACATATCCCCCCCTACAGACTTTGGGCGATTCCCTCTTGTATCTTTCATATGAGAAGCCCTCTCCCCATTTGATCAGTACTACCTCGTGAGGGTAGACAACCCCGTGTAGGGGCTCCCATCAGTGATAGGCTGGATTATCGTAATAGTCTGTATTTAGGCACACTGTAACCATCTAATCAACCACTAATCCTTTTTGGGTTCCAGAGTAGCGTGCTACTCGCCAAAAAGCGCTTTGATGCCTCGTCAAAGATAGTAAGCGCTATATAAATACAATTAAAATTACAATTTGTGCTGCGCCTTCAATCCATTCAAAATCAGGCAGCCTGGATAGTAGCCAACATACCATTTTATAGTCATGGCAGGCCCATTCTGAACACCCTTTGCTGGTTTCCTATTTGACAACGTAACACCTTTAAGGTGTCTCGCATCACTCATTAGTTCCTCTATGGCAAGTCACCACCATTTATCTCTGGAAGACTGAAGAAATGCTCCTATTGGAAGGGTTTGTTCACAGTTTTCTGTCCACCTTCACATAACCCAGTTCCACAAAACACACCTTGAGGGCCAGGTCATTTCAGTCCAAGCCTCACGCATTTGTAACGCTCCACTTGAGGATCAGCAATATCTATCTAGGGCCACTGGAATTATGTCAATCTGCAGCCGTAGTCTTTTTCCGCATAATCATGGATTTGCGGCATTTGCCACATAATCCATCATCTCATGCATAATTTTCAAATTTTAGTACAAAAAAAATTGTTTCTAGCTGAAACGGATCAAATGTTACTTAAAATGCATCGAAGCGTGTTGCTGTGCAATGGAAGGCCCTTTGCAAAGGCTGACTGTTCACCTTTCAGTTGCATATTGCTCTATTTGGGTGTCGAACTAGTGCTAATAAGGTGCCATTTTCAGACAGACAGTATCAATGTGTAAAAATGAAAGAAAAATGAAATTATACTATCACAAAATGTGCTGCATTAAGCTGCATAACTTGCAGTTTCTTGCTGTCTAATTTAGTAAGCCATCAAAAAAATAATTAAAATAAACGTACCTTTTATCTTGCAGCGTCACGTCCTCCTCCCTCGGGTGTCTTCACTCCTCACAGAAGCTCCGGATGCAGGAAACAGCACTACCCAATCCTGGCGCTGCTCTCACAGCATGAAAGCAGCACCAGAATTAGATAGGCCTGTGCTTTCTCTAACCTAGCTGTCTATGAAAGCTGGGTTAGAGAACTTTAAAATGCGCATGTCTGGCTAGCCGTCCCAAGACGGCCGGCCAAAGAGACATACGCATTTTAAAGCTCACAGCTCTCTGCTGCTGCCACTCAGCAGCGCTGGCCCCGCCCCTTCCTGACACTTAGCTCAGGACAGGTTGCTGAAAAATAAAACGGTAATAAATGAACTTTAGTACCGTTTATTTTTTTCAGCTCTGGGGCTTGTGGGGTGATGCTCCTCTGCTCAAATGGAGGAGCTGCCCCTGCTTGAGGCCAAACTCTAAATGGAGGCCTTACTGTCTTAACAGACATCGGATGACTCCTATGTGTGAGGCCCATTGAAATTAATGGGATATTGTGTGTGGCACATGAAGCGAGACCACGCTCCAACATGGCCGACTCGCATCAGGTGAATGAAGATAGAGGTACTGCAGCACCTGAGATTTGGCTCAAACCCTTGAGAAGATGGCCCATGCCCAGGGCGTGTGCAAGCGTTATTATGATCTCCTGCTTTACATGATCTCAGCATGTGTCTAGAGCAGAGGTATTCTAACTGAAGGGCGCCCCCCCCCCCTCGACAGCCCTGAATTTTGTCAGGTGGAGCGCCAGGTACTGACCAAGAGGAGCAACATGCTGAAAACAGTACTTTGTTTTTAATGAAAAGCAACACAGAGGAAATGAGCCACCCGGTGATGGGCCATCAGTAACATATTTTGTCACTCATGTCGTGGCTGGGACTAGGCGTCACCGGAGGAGGGTATCCAAATATTTACCCAAGTTCTCCCCAGCCTAATTTCCGATAAAGAATAACAGTGTGGATATTTTTACACTTTAGGAAGACCAGGCTGCACATAGCATGTTAGAAATATTGCATTTGATTGCATTTTTTAAGATAATAACTGAACATAAGTACAATGTTTGTGTTAAATATGTTTAGACCTGCGAATTTCATAGAATAATTGTGAAAAAATATGTTTTCATTCTGGAGACCTTACTAGCTTTTTTTCTACATGAGGATGGTCCGGCATTAAAATGTTTGAAGACCACGGGTATAGACAGATGACAGATGGGAAAACAGCCTTGACTATGCACCCAGGACTACACAGTACCATTACAATGCTGGCAATACAACAAACGCATTGTTACCACGCGTTCCATTACCACGCAAGTCATTACAACGACTTGCATTAGGGAATGTGTGTTAGGATTTTAAATCCAACACCTTCCCTACTGTTGCACAGACTGGAGTTGGAATAGTTATAAATACTATTTCAAAGTCCAGAGCTTCCCTAAGGCAAGTCGTTGTAACGACTTGCGTGGTATTGGAACGCGTTATAACAACTCGTTCGTTGTATTGCCCGTGTTGTAATGGCATGCGTTGTAAAAGCATGCATGATTGTGTCATACATCCGACGGATGAGTTGCTTTCTTCTGAGCATTATCCATCCACCAATGTCTAATTGTAAAAATGTAAGTTCAGGGTCCCAAAGTTTTTCTTACAAGTCCACCGCCAGTGCTACCAAATTCCAGGGTGGGCAAATACCAACGCTGCCGTATCTTGATTATACCTCATTCCTCTTTCTTTCACCATCCTACACTTTCTATCCCTTTATCTCACGCTTGAAAGTTCTTTTTCATCTCTGCTTCCTCCCTTTGTCAGTGTTTTTCTATCTTTGTCTCCCTCCTTCTTTCTCCCCTTTCTGCCTTTCTCTCTCTTACTCTAGGTCAAAGTCTGATAATGAAAAATAAATCCCGGTCGCCAAAGATGACAGCAGGTACTTATCTCCTGCAAACACCGGCACAAATTAAGAACAGCTTCTAACCCTACCCAATTCCCTTAGGGAAGCAAGATACAGATGCACTCTAACTGCCCCTGAAGGCGCCATCTCATAACACACTGGATAAGTTAAAGGTGGGGTCTGGGGAGAGAAGTCACTGCATGAGCTTTAGGAGGGTGCGGAGGAGGACAAAGGGGAGGGCAGTTGTTATTTATAAACATGGAAACAATTCCCAGAAAACAAAAAGTAGCATTCAGGGTGGGCGAGCCACCAACAAAGCAGCTGCACAGATCGACCGGGGTGGAAGCCGACAGCAGCGGGGGCGCCACGCCAAAAAACATCACAAAGTGATGTGTATGGCGCCATTTATATAGATCCGGCCTGCTACAGATGATGGGTCTCAGGAACAGGAAGAAAAGCATCTCAGTGCTACAAAATACAAAGAAAATAATAAATTAAGTCCATAAAATTCATAGCACAGGACTCAGCACCTACCTACCTCATTGCTAATCAAGAAGGTGTCTCGTTCACAATGGCAAATCAGACCAAGATAATTGGCCACTCACTTGAACAGCCATTGGATGTCTACCTAAATGTTTTGGAAACAGAATAGGTATCAATAGCGAATAATAGCTCGCTGTTTAAGCAATTTCTGAACTGGAAACAATCGCTACTGTGGGATCAGTTAAAAAACACTAGAATCCTGAGATCCACCTTCCACCACTTCACACCCAAAAAGAAAGCAAGGCTTGTAGACCTATATGGTCTCAAAATGGCCACTCGACAGTGCGGTTCAACGCCACATTTTGTGTGAGTGTGCAAAGTGAGTATAGAATTTACAGCACTCACTGCAGGTTAAAGGGTAGAGTCGAGGAACTAATGCTTGTGCTTCAAGTACTCCTGCAAAATTGCAAAATCTCTTGACACGGAACTCCATTTTTTTTTTTTTAAGTTGCCCTCCGAAGCAGCAGGATGCCACGCAATATCTCCTTCCCTACAAACCTGAACCCACTTGCCCACTCCCCACCATTTGCTTTGTGTGGCCAATTATTTTGAAACACTGGATTGATGTCGACCCCGCCCTCCTCAAATTTACAAGAGCTAAAAGTTTGTCCCATATGGAATATTAAATTAACCCCAAAACTTAAGTCTGGACTGAAGGTGCACCTAAAATGGCGACGCTTCTTTCATTGGGTTCACATAGCCACAGGGTAAAGCAGACGTGTTACTGGTGTCTGTGATGCATGTGTCAGTCCTAAAATGAGACAATAATGTCAAGATGGAGTACTGAGTAACATTTCAATCAAATTTTCCTTCCCTAAGCCTGGAGCAGGATTGAGAGTAGTCGCTCTACGGTCTTAAGGATGTCTTAAGGATTTATCACCGCTATTACATATAATACTCCACGCATTTTCTATCCAAAGTGCGTATGGTGACATTTTTAAATGAAACATGAGAGTTCACCAAAGTGGAATTTCGAGACACAACAATTAATATAGTTAGTTACAAACTCTGCATTATCAGGTTATAGCAAACAAGAAAAACCTATTTTTTAATTTCTAAGACTTCTGGAAGACAAAATCAAAGGTCTTAGCTACAAGTACTGTCGGCATGACTTAAAAGAACTGGGCCTTGACCTGCAACTTATTCGGAAAGATGCCCTGGAAGTCTGTTCTTAAAATTGATAAATTTATTTTGGGTGTTTTATGAAGAAATCAGTATCATCCTGTGTTAAAGTCGGAGCGACAGCATTGCACAGCACCAAGGAAAAAATATTTATCTGTACAGCACAGTAGAGATAATGCCCAGGTCGTTAAACGTCAACTGTAGGAAATAGGCTCCTTACTGTCATTCTTCGACCAGGATCCTTGGTGCCTTCTTAGGCAAAAGCTTCTTAAAGAGCCTGGTTTGGAGGACTTTTCTGAACCAGGGGAAGTTGAGATCCAGGTTTCAGTTAGAGGTCCAGGACATACCATATATCAAACCTTAAACTCCCAAAGATCGTCCTCCGCGTTTCTGACAATTTAAATGGCGATGAAGAAGCAGGTGTGATGCTGCCGACCAAAGGTTACTTGTAGAGCGGTAATGGGGTTAGAGCATCTTGATGAGTGAACATCAACATATGTCTTTGAAAGCTCTCACCCTGAAAGAGAATTATTTAAGGATTTACCAACACACCTACCTACTCGGCAAGATCACTACAGCAGAGACTTTTAGGGCCAGATTCACAAAGGTAAACTGAGACGAAAGTCTAACTTTACGGCTTTCGGTATTCATAAAGGGCATTTACGAGTAGTAAAGTTAGACTTTTGTCTCAGTTTTGATCTCAGTTAAACTTAAGACCAAAACTTAAGTTTAACTGAGACAAAAGTCTAACCTTACTACTCGCAAATGCCCTTTGTGAATACCGAAAGTTGAAAAGTTAGATTCCACAAACTCCAGATCATCCAGAACACCGCCGCCAGACTCATCCTCGGCATCCCACGACAAGACCACAGCACCTACAAGACCTCCACTGGCTCCCCGTTGAAAAGAGAGTGACCTTCAAGCTGCTGACTCACGCCTACAAATCCCTCCACAACACCGGACCCCAGTACCTCAACGAAAGAGTCTCCTTCTACGCACCCAAGAGAAACCTCTGTTCCGCCTACCTTGCCCTGGCTGAAATCCCATGCATCCGCAGAGCAAGAACAGGAGGAAGAGCCTTCTCCTACATCGCTGCCAAGACCTGGAACGAACTCCCCTCAGCATCAGACGATCCCCCACTCTGCAAGCATTCAGGAAGAGCCTCAAGACCTGGCTCTTTGGATGAGACGGAGCTGCATGAAACCCCCCTCACCTCCCAGCGCCTTGAGACCCTCACGGGTGAGTAGAGCGCTTCACAAATCCCTGATTGATTGATGGGTGAAGCCACTGAACAAAGCGTCCTTGGAGGGGTGAATTTAATGGACAGCTTTCTGATTGAATGCATAATGCCGCCAGTGGGACATTCGTTCATTCATTCATGGACCATCTGCCCCAAGTGATTTGAACAAACTGGCTATGATGTCCAACCATATTGACTGCCCCATCAACAAATCAGTGGATGAAGGCAGTGCTTAATTTTAGCAGGTGGTTTCCAGGGTTTAGGCACCGCCATTTAATTGTCAACGCCGGCACATATGGCAGTCCACCACTTGGCGGCGCTGTTTGTCTAATTTAGAGCCGATCCCAAGACTAGTTATGGGTTAATTCAATACACCTTAAAATGATTAATAAAAGCCACTCAGGCCATTCTTATAGCTTTGGGGGCCTGAAATTGTCTGAATAGTCACAGTGCTAAGAGTGTGATGGTTAGTACTAGTGTTGGTGCTGCCATTGGCAGCACTGGCAGGGGAAGTGTGTGGTGCACACGGTAATGTTCTACTGACGAGGGCCCTGGCACTTATTTGTTTTACAAATTAAGCACTGGACAAAGGACTGGTCTAAATGTACAGAATGCATTTATTGATGAACTGAGCTGTTTTGTGAAGTAACAAGACTCACTGGGGACAGCCAACTACCTCTGTACCTTTAACCTGAACAAACGTTTCAGGAAACAGTAAAACACCTTTTGTTTCTGAAGCCGGAAGCGTTCACTGCTGCACTGTGTTCTAAACTTGTGCTGTCTCTCAGTGGAAATGTACAATGCAATCATGCCATAAGAGGCGGAGTTATACACCACCCAATAGCATGAGGTGAGAGAGAAATATTCCTGTGTGGCAACTAAGCCTACCCTTAGTATACTTTGAAGAATTGGCAACCATAGGTCTCAAAGACAGCTGTTCTTTCAAGCCAGACATAAGGGACGCAGACTCAAAAACTGAACTTTATTCAATTATTCTTTTGCAAGCGGTCCTATAGCCATATCCATGTGATAGAATCTACATCTAAATAATCCAATATGTAAAATGCTAATTGATAAAGCCCTGTGTTTAGCTTTCTTAAAACATTGGAAACAACTGGACAGGACTAGTTTCCTGGTAGTCAAAAAACAACCATGTAATACTATACATATAATATTACACTGGGAGGTGCAATTGTTATACCGCTACTGTCTTTCATTTTTCTAAAAACAAGCATGTTATCCTATACCCATATTATTACACTAGGAGGTGCGATTGTTATACTACTACTACCTTTCATTTTCTACTAAGGGGCCAATTACGATATCGTGCCGAAAGCCTCCGACCGACAGTCGGATTGGATTCTCCTAGACCATGTCGGAACTCCTCCGCCTGACTCGGTCGGTTTACAATCTGACCGACCGATTACGATGTTCACAGTTCGATTGCAAACAGCACGGTCATTCCGAATCGGTTTCGACTGGCTCTCAGATTATCCGTGTCGGTTGGAGCCGCATCGTACAGCTCTATGGACAGCGTTTCCGACCGAGCGATTACGATGTTGGTTTCCAACAGCCTTTCCGAGTCGGCCTGTTCAACACGAAAAGGCTGTCGGAAAGTGACTTTGGGGGCCTCTGGCAGACCCCCTTCATCCTGCAGACTCTGGTTGGGGCCCGAGGGGGTACCCAAGGGACCCCACTGTAAAACGCTGCACTGTGTGGCAGGCACAATGGGGTGCCTGCGACAGGGTGCAGGATTTTCCGCAAACACCCCAATTCCCCATTTTAGCCAGTGTTGTCGGTCTCCGGGCTCCCATATAAGTCAATGGGACTCCAACCGAACAGTGTTCGGTCGCATCGTAATAGGTCGGGCGAAACCGCCGACAGCAAATTGGCCGGATCCAATTTCGAGAATGAGACGGGTGGAAAGTTTCCGCACTACATCGTAATCGGCCCCTTAGTTTGATGTCACAATGAGGTTTGTTGAATCATGTAACTATTAAGGGCAAGAAGAATAATGTATCCGTCACTGTGTGACACTTCTGGTGTCTTTTTTCTATTTTCTCACACTGTTGAAGAGCACTTCACAGACAGAAAACTCTACATTCAGCACACATGCCCCTTCCAGCATCCCCCGCCGTTCACTTTCCAGAAACATTTATTATATTACGCTTGTGGTGCCACTGTCTTGCGGCGCTATGATGTGAAACATGGGTGTTACTATTACCCAACTCAATGGTACTCATTTTATCATTCCCAGACTGATGAATGGCTGCCTCAGCTCTAGCTGGAATCAAATCTGTGATCTGCTAGCTAAATACATGTTTCTGCTGGAGGCACAACAACCCACTAATCTTTCTTCATGGCTTGGCTCTCTAGCTATGTCCTGAAAGGTTTGTTTCTGCACTGAACAAATGCTTTGCTGAGGAGGCAAGTGCCTAATTTGCTTGGGATTTGGGCAGATCAGACTTAAGTCCTGACGCTTGACCCAAATAAGTTGCAGGAGGTACAGTTACAGAAAGTGACATCTATATGGCACAGGGGAGGTTTCTCCATTAGGGCTCAGGGGCAGCACCCCTCTGAAATTCCAACACATTTACATAAAAACATATTAAATAGATTTATTTATTTAGAGATACGATCATATCTCTAAATAAATTAATGTATTTAAGTTAGGGCTGTCTGTTTCAGGCTGCCTGCCCCGCCTTGCTCTACAGCAGGAGACGGAAGCCAGTCAGTAAATCAACTTTCTGAACTGTGATGCAGGACACAGGGCTTTCTGTTTTAAAGCCCTTCATTGCCCTTGCAGTCTATGGTTGTTTGTACTCTGTAGGCCAGTGACGCAATCAGCGTCACGGTTTCGGGCGTCGAAGACTTCATTCCTGTGTGATTTCATCCCTGTGTGATTTCAGACGTCCCTCATTCAAAGGCATAGATCCCACCCTTTTGTCATACGTGAGAGTGGATGCAAGTATGTCTGATCTGGTTTCTTGTTCTCGGTAATGGTAAGCATTTGCATGCTAATGTTGTGTTATGTATATTGTGCCTAGACCCCTCATCACACTAATCTCTCCCACCGTGATACCCCTGGCCCTCGCTGCATATTGCTGGCTCCGTTAGAAGTGGAGCTGCTGTATTTCTTCCCCTGCGAAATGGATCCAAATAACTAGCAGGGTTCTTGTTCCCTTGCAAAGTTGATCCAAATATCCGAGTCAAGCAAGGCGAGAAATATGTGCTTACAGTGGTCCAAGTCAAGCAAGGCGAGAAATATGTGCTTACAGTGGACAGTACTCTGGTGTATGACATTAAAACTGTCCATGTCTTCACACCCCTAAGTTAACACTGATGCCAAAAACATGGATTGACTTGCAAGCAATGAATGTTAAAAACGTTAAGGGAATGCATTTCAATGAATTAGTTACTCTCTTATTTCACATGCTTTACTTAATCTTGCATTCCCCAAGAGTTAGCTATTTTATAATGTTGTTTATCTGTATTGTTTTCTGGGCATACTTTGAGGCTTGAGCCATGCCATGCGTTTATGAGGGGCTGTGATTGAGCGCACAGGCGCTAAGGCTGAAGCCAAACAAAGTGCCTGTCAGTGGGTTGGCCTCTCTGCAGAGCACACAGAACATTGTTTAGGTATTCCATTTGCAACTGAAATTCTGTGGATGTGTGTGTGTGTGAAGGGGGTACACAGATGTCAAAATATTTGCAAGGCAAAAGTAAGAGAAATTAAAGTGCTTACATTTGGGGGAGTAGAGTGCATGTTTGATGGCGGTGAAGTGACATAGATGCGAGGAAGAACATTCGGGGAAGAGTGAAAAGAGGATCCTGAAGAGGAAAGAGAGGTGGTTGAAGATGTGCAGATGGACAAGATTTGCAGAGAAAAAGAGGATACATATGTAACATAAAGCACACATAACTGAAGGTCAAAACTCCTTTCACAGGCTTCAATGCTATTTAATTCACAGACACACAGTTTTAGAATTGAAACATTTTTAATGTTAATTATTTATAACAAATCATTGTTGTTACTCATTTATCTTAAACAGCTAACACCCTTTGACAAAGCCAATCATACTGACATGCTTTAGGTGTATCTCAGTTGTTGTGTCGTTTATCTGGATACAATTACATCTCAGAGAGAAACCAAAATACTGGTGAGGTGGCACACTCTCGGAATCACAGAAATGTATTTGACACATTCCTTTATAGAGAGTCCCCACCTTTTTCATCCCACTTAAAGACCTGTCTGCACATATTTCTATATGACTGGTTGCAGCCAGCAGCTGTGAGTCCTTCTCGAAGTCTGGTTAGAGCATATTTTTCTAAAGTTAATGCTGCATGCAGTGCAAGACACCGGGCAAGCATACATTTCAAAGCGCTAAAGTTGACATGCTGTACAATTTACACATTACAGTAACTTTTGAACAAGTTAATGCAGGAAGATATGGGGCAGTTTTTAATGTGTTTAATCTTTCAAGACTATACGTTCCCACTGCTTTATAAGCCTTATTTTATTGCTACAATAATCTGCTTTAAAATGCACCATTTGCCAATCTTTTTTTCCATTTCTTTCTCGGGAGAGGGACTCACCCTGGACCACAGGTTTGTCCACTGAACTTGTTCACATCGCTCGATATATAAAAGTCATGCCAAAAGTTTACGCCCCACTACTTTCAAATGTCACCAGCCGCCACAGATATGGCACATGGCACAGTGAGGAAGCTACTGGTCAGATAGAAGTGGGAGGGTAGGTTAAGATTGCTACAATGCCCAGACTCAGCTCTTCACAGTTAAATTATATGGCATTATGGAGGTAGGACCAGGCAGCTGAGGCAAGGGCTGCCCACACCAGCAAATGGTGTACCCAACTGATGCACATCAGTGACGGTTTCTACTAATGAGACAGTGCCCGTATAAACATGGTAAGTACTTGCATGTGCAATTATGTCAAGTCTTACTCTACAACACCCCGTGCTTATCCACTGCTGTGTTCATCGGTCGTTTTCAGACATCATGCACATCACCGATGCTCTACAAAGCCCAGTTTACAATAAACTCCCTTTCAAGAAAGGCGCACAGGAAACAGATGGAAATGAAGTTGCTACACAAAATATATATATATATATATATCAATGCTCCAAGTTCTTGCCGTTAGCTCACGCACTCAGTAGCGGGTGCTGGAAACGCGACGGCAAGATCGCGTATAATCCCAACGCTCCAACAAATAAATACCAGCACTCACGGGGGGTTAAATCCTTCTCTGGATTTAATGGCACAAAATGAAAAACAAACGCGTTTCAGCGGTACGCCTTCGTTAGTGTTGGCGGCCGCCGCACACAAACCTAGTAATTTATACATCATTACCGGGCGACAGGTCAGGCTCATGGGCGCCATTACTATACCAGGCATCAAAGCATAAGTTAAAACACAGTTTAAATTCATCCGTATACAGCCTACAAATCAAATTTCAATTGTATCACAATCAAAGCAGTGTCACAACTAATATTGGTTAAAAGTTCAAAAACTCAACCACCAGAGCAAACATCGAGCGTAATTCGAGTCATGTGAATCCAACCTATCAACAGATTAACCCTTCATTGCAGTTGCCCCAAATACGATAGGGCAGTACTTAGATTAATTTAGAAGCCCTGTATGGGCCTTACATATTCATAGTGAGTGGAACACATACCAATCCATATTCGTATTTAACATGTCGCTCTGCTCGTTAAATGAAGGCGTACCGCTGAAACGCGTTTGTTTTTCATTTTGTGCCATTAAATCCAGAGAAGGATTTAACCCCCCGTGAGTGCTGGTATTTATTTGTTGGAGCGTTGGGATTATACGCGATCTTGCCATCGCGTTTCCAGCACCCGCTACTGAGTGCGTGAGCTAGCGGCAAGAACTTGGAGCGTTGACAATTGGATAAGCTCCCGCACCACTCCTTTGCAAACATCTAGTCCCGGCAAGCAAGTTGGATTTCCTGCGACGATCTGACACCGCATGAAGTATGCGGTAAGAACTTTGTTTTAACTTACTGCGGGACACTGATTCTGAACTATATTAGCGAAAGGAGTATAGCGAGGGGGGAGTGCACTGCAGATTTCTGCAAGATACAATCGGATGTACAGCGAAGCGGCCCGCCGCGATGTGGCTTCAGATATTTTCAGAACGAGACCTGGGTCTCGATCTGCAGGAGATGAAGTGACCCCCGGCCAACCCCAACAGGGCTTAAAATCCAAATATTTACAATTGGAAAGACTGTAGGAGAGAGAGATAAGGAAGTAGTGGGAGGCCACTTCCTTGCAACACTACATTGACGTTAATAGAGTGCCAAGTGGTTTAAGGATATATACTGTCCCAGCATATGAAAACCCAGACCCCAAGCTCCTGGATGAATGGGCAGAGTATACAGCAGATTCCTCGAAGGGAATGCTGGGAATTCTCGTTAAATTTGCCTGGAGTGATCGTAAAAAGGCACTGGACGAAATAGAAGAAATTGAGAAAAAACTGAGTGAGGAAGGTGAAAAATCCATACATGATGAATTACGTGCAGAAATGAAGAAACGGTTGGAAAGTTATGAAAATATAATCAAATTGAGGAAACAACAGAAATTTGATAGAGACGCGAGGGATTATGAACAAGGAAGGATTCTAACCTTCGCTCGTAAATATGATGCACCAAGAAGAGATCTGAGGAACAAGTCCAGGAAAACGGCTGCAGCGAAGGACGCTTCGGAGTCAGAAGTCTCAACTGCTGAGCAATCTGAGGAGGAAAGTGGGGGAGCGAGAGCAAGTGGTCTAGAACCACCTCATTTTTACGAGGAGTTCAATCTTATCCGGCAGACGTGGCTACGGGGAGGGAAAGGGAGACCTCCAGAACAATCAGACACAGACGCACAAGGAGGGGTGGGGGACACCCGGCCAAAAAGCGGAGGGAGTTCCTACACTCGTCCAAAAAGAACTCCGAAATTCAGATAATGGACAATATACCGCAAATAATGGACAATGCACCTCAGAATAAGAATTTGACCATCATTAACCTCACACCTAAGATACTAACATCAGTAGAGGAATCTGTGTTAAAATTAGGATTGACATTCTGTCCAACCAGCAAATTTGAATACGCCCAAACGAGGATAGATATCTTTAAATTCATAAGGAAGATCAAACTTTTTAAATTCTTCAAAATGAAGGGCTTGGAATCTAGAACCAATATGACAGCTCCACAACTTGTAAGAACCAATCTGTTGAATAGACAAGAGGTGGAATTACTCGCAATTTTGGAAGACTTGGGAAATGAAGGGGACACCACGGAGACGAATACTCCAGCAGGAGTCGATGCAGTGGTAAGCCCCACAATTCACCAAGAAAGAGCAGTAAGCCCTTTTAGACCTGCCTCCAAATTCCTTCCTCAGACTCCCACGGACACTATTGATGTCTTCCATGAGAAAGTGAATTATGATCTCCTAAAATTAAGGGAATGTGGGATGGGACAAGGTGTGCCCCAATGGAATCTTACCCAGGCACAGAGAAAGGCAATAAAAGATTTGGAGATGGATGCCACTATTGTGATTAAACCCTCGGATAAGGGTGGGAACGTGGTGTTGCAAACACGAACAAATTATTGTAATGAGGCTCTCTACCAATTGAATAATCATGAGAACTACACAACGATAAATGCCAGTGAATATATGGAAAGCATTGTACAGTATGAACATTTGATTCTGAAATGGCGGACCAAAGGAATGCTTTCAACCGAAGAATATAATTTTCTACAGGTACCCCATCCAAGATTACCTAGCTTTTACCATCTGCCGAAGGTACACAAGGATGCGGAGAGCCCTCCGGGACGACCGATTATTTCTTCTATTGGTGGCCTTCTGGAGAACATGTCAAAATTTATTGATCATTATTTGTTCCCTTTTGTACTTGAATTACCCTCATACACGAGGGATACTAAGGACTTTTTGAGGTACATTGAAAGGATTTTATGGGAACCTGACTTTCTAATGATTACTCTTGACATAGCTAGTTTATACACTAGCATTGCTCATGAGGATGGGATTGCTGCCATCAAACATTTTTTGAAGAATCGCCATCAGAAATTTTCTGAGCACAGTGAGATGTTGATTGAGTTTTTGAAGTTCTGTTTGCATAACAATATCTTTATTTTTCAGGACCAAATCTATAGACAAAAGCGTGGGACTGCCATGGGGGCCTGCTTCGTCCCCAGCTATGCGAATCTTTTCGTAGGCTGGTGGGAGAAGCGGGCCGCATGGGCGGACTCATGCGATCACTGGGTAGAGAGAACGATTGGTTGGAGGCGATATATAGATGATCTCTTTCTAATCTGGCGAGGCAGCAAGGAGTCAGCAATGGAATATATTGATCATTTGAATATTAATAATTTGAACCTTCAGTTCACTAGTGAGATTAGCTCCAGAGAGGTTACATATTTGGATGTGAGGGTCTTTGTGGCAGATGGGAAGATTGAAACAGCACTGTTTAGGAAGCCCACAGCGGGAAACTCAGTGCTGCATGCACGGAGTAGCCATCCAGTAAATCTGAAAAACAGCATTCCCTATGGGGAACTATTGCGTATAAAACGCAATAGTACTAGGTTGGAGGACTACCATCAAGCAGCTGTAGAAAGCATTATAAGGTTTCAAGCAAGAGGTTATAAAAAGAAAACCCTAGAAGAGGCGTGGAGAAAAACAGAGATACAAAATAGAACTGATATATTGAAGGATGTTCCTAGAAAGAAAGAAGCAGGGATTACGCAGAATTTCAGGTTGATTACTAATTACTCCAGTGCGGCGAACAGTGTTAGAAAAATTATACAGTCCAACTGGAGTATACTTAAATCAGATGTAATCATTGGTCGTGATATTCCATCACACCCGTCTCTGACATTTAGAAAAACACGCTCTCTAAAAGATCATTTGGTTAAAAGTCATCTGCCACCAATACAGAGAGGTGTTCTAGGTATAGCAGGTTTCTATCCCTGCGGGAAATGCAAAGCTTGTGCGAATTGCAATAAAGTAACATCTTACATGATTGCAGGCCGTAGGGACCCAGTATGCATTTCAAAATTTATGAACTGCAATACAGCCTTTGTAGTGTATTGCCTGGTCTGTCCATGTGGCCTTAGGTACGTGGGCAGTACCATACATGCAGCTAAGATTCGAATACTGGAACACCAAAGAGCAATTCAGAACAATGACAATAACTATCCGGTTGCTAGACATTTTCAGTTACACCATAATAGCAACCGGAAGTTAGTGAAATACTTTTGTTTGGATCATGTGGTTCGTGACCCTAGAGGAGGGGATAGAGAGAAGCGTCTTAGAAGACTAGAGTCACGTTACATTATTGATATGGCCACAAAGACTCCAACAGGATTAAACATGGGGGAGGAACTGGGGTACACTTGTAAATATGTATAGTAGTGAAAGGAACAGGGATGTGCAGGTGGGGTCAGGGTGTAATGATGTATTTGGTATACAAATGGATTGTGATAGTGTCACATCAGTTATATTCCAACTTTGTTGGCCCATCCAGGGCTTCATTTAACGAGCAGAGCGACATGTTAAATACGAATATGGATTGGTATGTGTTCCACTCACTATGAATATGTAAGGCCCATACAGGGCTTCTAAATTAATCTAAGTACTGCCCTATCGTATTTGGGGCAACTGCAATGAAGGGTTAATCTGTTGATAGGTTGGATTCACATGACTCGAATTACGCTCGATGTTTGCCCTGGTGGTTGAGTTTTTGAACTTTTAACCAATATTAGTTGTGACACTGCTTTGATTTTGATACAATTGAAATTTGATTTGTAGGCTGTATACGGATGAATTTAAACTGTGTTTTAACTTATGCTTTGATGCCTGGTATAGTAATGGCGCCCATGAGCCTGACCTGTCGCCCGGTAATGATGTATAAATCACTAGGTTCGTGTGCGGCGGCCGCCAAACACTGACGAAGGCGTACCGCTGAAACGCGTTTGTTTTTCATTTTGTGCCATTAAATCCAGAGAAGGATTTAACCCCCGTGAGTGCTGGTATTTATTTGTTGGAGCGTTGGGATATATATATATATATATATATATATATATATATATATATATATATATATACATATGTTGAGACTGTTGAAGTAATGTTGGGTGTGTGTATATATAGGTCGATTGTATGGATTAAAAAACTTCTTTTTTTCACCATTTCACGGAGTCAGTGCCTGTCTGTTCGCCGCTGTCAGGATTGGAGTATAATATATATATATATATATATATATATATATATATATATATATATATATATATATATAGATATCTATCTATCTATATATATAGATAGATATATATGTCAAAGCAATACCCTTTCAGGCATAGAGTGCCACATAAATTATGCAAAAAAGAAGCAGAGAACTCTGGGTAGTTCCCACGTTTATGCAGCACTCTATGCCTGAAAGGGTATTGTTTTGACACATATATATATATATATATATATATATATATATTTTGCTCCTGTTTCAAAGAAACACACTGCACTCGCGGGGTCCGTTCAATATAACTTTATTGCAAGGACGCATTTCGGCGTTGAGCCTTCTTCTTGCTTGCCCATAAATCAGACAGCGCTATCATGCTTGTTCTTTTAAAATCATTCCTTGATTCTCATTGGTCCCAGACAAATAGTAGGAGAAAAGGAATTGGTCTATTCCGGGCCAATGTCATTGCCCCTCCATCGTTGTTACGTGAATTTTACATTTCCATAGTGTGCTTCGGAATTAATGTCAAGTTGTCTTCAACACATATAGCACATATCAGTATTCCATATTGTGCCTCATAATGGCTCCCAAAGTGCACAGTTCGTTATTTGGATAAATTCACTTCTCCTCACATTTTTGCTGTAACGCGCTGTTCAGTTGGTTACCTTGTCAGGACCCCTCGTCAAACGGTACTAGTACTAGTGACCAAAGAGGTATGACAACAGTAAAAGTAACCAGTTCAGCACTCACCGGGCGACTTTAACAAACCATAAATACCAGTCGGGCCTGGTATTTACTAGTTTAGCCTAATTTTCACAGAAACAGCCCCCATACCAAGTAGTCCCTGCCTACAGAAGTTGGCAGGGTATGCCCAGACGTGGGTCCCTTGCTCACTTTGCCACTGGATTCAAGATAGCCTGGCTGATGAGGGTTTTGAACCCGAAACCGGTCCCAGGATGCTTGTTTCCGGTCCAGGGAAGACATGGCTTGGCAGTTCGGGCTGGACTGTTCCCATGAGGCACAGGGTCAGACTGATTTGCATATGGCCATGTCTGAACTGGGGTGGTGGAGTGAGCTAAAGAATGATGATGGATTAAACCCAGATCAGTTGACTGGGGGTGAGTGTTTGATTTGCTCTAACGCTCCGTCCATCATCCCCTTTGGTATCGTACTGTCAGTGATGGGCAGAGGCCGCCTGTTACCATAACCTTTCCTGTAATGAGACAGTACTGTTCAAATGTTTATTAATCATGATTCAGTTAATTAAAACCCTCCCATGATATAAAACAACAAACTTTTTTGATTGAGCCAATAGCCACACACACACTGTGTGTGTGATACTCACACAGCCACCAGCTTCGAGCTATACAGCCCCTTCTGTAATGAAGGCGCTTGTTTTATGTAGCGCTAACTGCAAGTCATTCAGCTTTGTAGTGCTATAAATAGCAGGAGTGACAAGGCGCTTTAAGATAGCTTGTCAATTCTTTTTTGAGTTTAATGAGGGTGTTGTATAGCGCCAAGATGTCCCTTTCCACCCACTTCAGTGAGTTAGGCCTTAAAGTTGAGAACTCGTTGGGATATGCAGGTTACAGATTCAATTCCCAGCCAGGCGAACTCACACTCTCATCCTTTTGCGGTCTCTGGAATGAAAGCCAGTTTTGATTGGATAAGAATAATTGGATCTAAACAGCCTCCACAACGAGCTTTGAATAAAAGCACTAGGTGTGCATAATGTATTACTGTTATTACTAAATAAATGCATTCTGAACCCTCCAGAACTGGGAGAAGGGACCATTCCAAGAAACGAAGCAGCCGCATAGTCTGCTTTTAAGAGCTCACTTTTCGGGGTAGATGATTAAAAATGCAAAATTGGAAAAATCGACAGCGATTCCAAAAATAGAACAAAGGTTCGGAGACGCCCTGGCAAGGGTGGGAGGCATTGTGTTCTGTAATATGAAATGCACTCAAGTCGCTGCACAAGGGACGGGGCGCGTTCCAGATAAATTCTGTATGGCAAATCTACAGCCTTTAAATAATACATGCTTGGAAAGATTATCTCAAAAACTCATCATTTCCCCTGACCCAGCCCTTTCATCTCCTTCGCTTTCATCCTTTCCCTCAATTCTCTATTAAATATTTTATCCCAGTGAAATGTAAAAATGCAGCAAGGGCTGAGTTCTTAACAGCACAATTATTTGAATAATCTTCTGTGAAATAGGATAGCTTTGTGCGCTCTGGAAAATTCCTTCCCCCCTCCAAAAAAATTAGGACAAATGCGCGACTTTATTCGAAATAACTTAATGCCCTCAGAAATGAGGCTGTTCTGGTTTGAACTACCACCTCTGGTCCCCCTATCCGTAAGGTCACTTAAGAAGCAACCCCAAAGTTGAATTTGTACTGCAAGGGGCCCCGCCCACAATTACTCCATTCGACCAATCCCTATAGCCGTAACACCAGAGATCTCCCCAAGAGAACTCTTTCCTACCCACATACTAAAGGACTGTGCTGGGGTATCCCTGCCACTTATTGAGGATAACCACAGTCTGTCCAAAGGGTTCCCACTTATATTCATTTTATGTACCCTCATCTCAGAAGGATATCCTGATAATCTAGCATGACTCCGTCTCTTGCGCATTAGCATTGGCGATCGCAATGACAACAACCCTAATTAGTAAATGCCTCGTTCGGAGGGTACAAGTTGATCATACCTGAACGTGAAGATGCAAATCGTACGGGACTTTGTAAAAACCAACTAAGGGCCAGATTTATGGCCAAGTCAGGCAGCGCAGAAAGTCACCTTGCGTGTTGCGTGGTATAAGAGCGACGCAAATGAGCTCGTAAATATGCCCCTAAGTATGTCAATTACTCCCATGTGGAACCATTTTATCTCATAAAAATTCATGTTGGATAGTCAAAAAAGCCTGACCTTTTAGCGCACCTCCTAATAGACTGCAGCTGGATAACCTTGCACTAGGGCGCCAAGGTGCCTAAATGTAGCCCAGAACACCCTAAAATGGAAGAGCCTAAACAGACGTCAGAATAGTTAACCCCAAACTCATTGGAAAAGCCTAGACATGGATAGAAGTGCAGTTGAACATTGACGGCCATGACGCATTGGCCAGGTCATGGAACTGAAAGCGCTGGCCTCCACATAAGGGATAGTTGGCAATGTGCCGCCTGATATAAATTTCTTTGTTGGCGCTTCACCTCTAAACCATGATTCGGGTTAATTAATCATTTCCAACCATAAGCGATGAGTAAAACTACTGAGCAAAAAGCAACGTTCGCAAGATGCACACAAGGAGTTCTTCATACTACCCCCTCTCCCCACCATGTTATATGATCTGTATATTAACTTACTCTCAGCAGCGGCCCGTGCAGGTAAGAGGGGTGGGGCGGTGGGCCGGGTAGGGGGTGGGGGGGATTTTGACCTATGATGACGAGGGAAAATTAATTATTTTTTTTAATTTTCCTCGTCATCGTCCGTCGAAGTCCCCCCACACCTAGCCTCACCGCCCCACCGCTTTTACCTGCACGGGCCGCGGCTGCTTACTCTTCTTGCGGATCTACCCCCCGGGCTGTTCAGATAAATCTGTTCTTGGACGATACCCAACATCATCTTAAAATTGAAGATACGGCCAACACAATTGCCACTATCTAACACAGTCTTCTGTATGTCTCAGGGTTTCTTAAAATGCAACATAAAAATTGAAATAACTATTATACGCTTATAAAACAGACGCTAAGGGCTCTCCTTGTCATTGGTGACCTTTCACACACTTTAAAATAAAAATGTCACAAGCATTTAAAGCAAGGAATCTATGGCTCACTTTGCAGAATGGTAGATGCATTATACATGTGGATAAAGTCGTCTGAGACTACTACGTCAATTAAAAGTCTTTTAAAGCGATACTCTTAATCCCCATGGTAGCAACATGTGGAAATTCATTTTTCACATAAAAAGTGAATTTTATTGGCTTCTTGTTGATGCCCGTATAGCATTCACATTGCTCTGTCTCAGCCTAAAATACATATACAGGGAAATCCAACCCACAGTAAGAGACGCATCTCTCAATGGGACTAGACTTACAAATGTCGTTGGCCTCACAATCATACCAAACACAACATGACAACAATACCTCCAGACAAGTGGTTGGAAGAGAATCTCCATCTCTGGTCCAAACATTTGGTGCTCCCATCCATTAACCCTTGACTAGTGCTTCCCAAACTTTTTAGAACCATGACCCAATTTTCACAATGATCAACTTTCATGACCCACCTAGCTTTAATGGACCTGCGGCAGGCGTTTTTTTTTAATGTAATTAAAGCACTGTGCGGTAGCACATTTTCCATTGAAATGGCCATTAAATTTGCACAGACATACAATTTTACTGATAAAACTATGTTGCACAAAAATGATAATATGTGGAAATCGGGTTTCAGTGGATATTTATCATTAGTGCATCACCAAGTAAAATGTCTTGATTGGTTTGGATGGTATAAAATTCTTTGCCTTCCTAACTGCTGAATGTGTTAATTTCATTTACAGGTATTTACATTTTGTGGCGTTACAAAGAACACCATCCCACATCCTTTCCTTTCACAAAATTCACTTTTCTTTTCTTTCTCTGTCTGCAAAGTGAGAGGAGTGTTGAAAAATAAGTGGCAATTCGTCAGAGGATATAGCCTGACATTTGACATGCAGCATATGCGACAAGATAAATACAGAATTCAAAGGCATCTTCATTTATTGCTTGGACTTTCCCACCCACCAAAAACTGGCTGGCGACTCACCAGTGAGTCGCGAATTACAGTTTGGGCAACTCTGCCCTAGACCATACCAGGGCCTGCTTCTCTTCCGTTCTGAAAGAGACCAGTTAATGAGTTACACCTGCTGGTAATTTAATTTGCATTGTTGGAGAGCCTAAATAAGTGGGTAAAGAGAGATAAATGGGCAAAGCCCTATGAACTCTCTCAAAAGAATGAGGAGCTAAAATATGTATATATATGTATGTATGTACGTATGTATGTATATGGTATTTCTATATTGCAAACTTTGCCAAAGGTCAGCAGAGCAAACAGTCTGTGGTTGTACCCTCCAGGCCAAAAGTTTTCAATAAACAGATGCTCTTACTGGCCACCTGTACTCTGAATATGACAGGCAAATCACTCTCGTGGTGCACCTCCTTTCTAGCAGATTTTTACTGCTTTGTGTCACGGTGTGCTTCTAGCTCTATGCCTACAACTCTCTCTGGAGGCATCTTCTCAACTCTCTTTCTAGACTCTCTCCTCTTCTATCTCTACACCACTGTCCTGGTACTATCGTATTTTTGTTTCTCCTACCTCTCATTAACTCAATATTTTCTTCTCCTTGCCCTCCTTTGCCTAATCCTCTCCCGTAAGTGACCAACTGGATTGCTGCATTTTGCCACTGCATGGCACTGCACTACCTTACACTGAGCACAGCACCAGGAAACATTCCTTCCAGGCACCATCCTCCCCTGCCCATTAAGTATACTTTGACAATCACATGTTTTCCACCTTCTTCACTGCAACTCTCAAACCTCTGCTGATTTTCACCAACTCAACATGGACAACACTCAATTCTGCCTCATTCCGGAAACACCTACAAATGGTCATCCCCAGAGAACCCAATAGACTGAATGCTTACATCTTTCTGCACACCACACAGCACCACATCCATAGAGTTGGCAAATCACTGCCAAACCAACAGCACTGTCAAGTACTACACCCTCATGGGCACCACACTGCATGATAAGTACCATTTCACTTCTCTTCCTTGTCCCACTCGGAATATATGAGGGGTGTTGCACCCCAGTGACAGACACTTACAACCTCTAAAAACATTTTGCTCCACCTTTCCCTCTATAAAAGATATGAGGCCACTCTCCCGAGCTTCTTCCAGTTTTTGTTCCTGTCCAACTAGTACACTAGAGCAGGCACTTACCAGTAAGCTTGATTTTTTTCGCATAAACCATGCTATGCTAAGCTCACAGCGAGTGAAGACCTAAAACAATACTGAAGTGCAGTAATACGTCAAGTTACATAAGGTATTAGTCTCCATTTTGTTCAGGAGACACCAAAATCTCATTTACCCTCAATAGAACCTCCATCAGCAGATCTTGATTGCAGGCTTACCTTCTTTTAGGATGCCTATAATCATTCAAAGCGTTATTGCTGTGCGACAGCTTATGACACCGGGGGAGGAGCTTCCTTTAGGTCTTTGACAGTGCGTCATTGCGAGTGTTATCGGAGATGCATGCGCTTCCTGCTGCTCCTAGAAGATGAGCAGAATGCCTTAAGAGCAGAATAAACTGGTAAATAATAAGTCCAATGCATATTTACTGAAATTCTGGGATTATTGTTTGTTCGTAATCCTGTTTAACTGCTAGTTCTGAGAAATTGCTTATGTAAGAGAGAATTTGCAGACCATGAGCAATCTGCTAGGTGACTGTCTCGGACATTGTAACCATCATGATTCTGATGTCTCATTACAACCCTCTCTACTCCTCACATTGATGCCTCATCTATTCACCAGAGGTAAACAACCTTCACCACGAAACCGTCACCCCGCATGTTGTTACAACGCGGTCGTTACTACGACCGCGTTGTAACAACGCGTACCATTACCCCGCAAGTCGTAACAACTTGCGGAGGGGGGAGAAGGTGTTGGATTTAAAATCCAACACCTTCCCTACTGTCCTCACAGACTGGGGTTGGAATAGTAAATTATACTATTCCAACATCCAGCACCCCCCTCCGCAAGTCGTTGTTACGACTTGCGGGGTAATGGTATGCGTTGTTACAACGCGGTCGTGGTAACGACCGCGTTGTAACAACATGCGGGGTAACAGGCTGCGGAAAAAGAGGCATATTCTTCACCAGATGATTGAGGATACTTTAAACTCTGTTTTTGAAAAGCGCCTTCCATTACACAGGATGGATCAAGTGCTGGCTCCACCTGCTTCAACACTGGGTCCCTTGCAGGATACTTTTTTGAATGATACATTTTCTATGGTTAGACCTGATGACAACCCTGATATTGATATACAAATATATTTATATGAACAACTATATCCTCAAAAATAGTTACGCGACCCCCAGCTGATATAAAACAATTTGAGCAAATAAACAGTTACCATTCTGTATGATATCGTGTGCCTTTGTATTTTTGAGGCTATAGTTGTTCATATAAATATATTTGTATACCGGTGATTGAAATAATGTTCTTTAAATGAATAGTCTAGGACCATTGTTTTCCTATACCGATCGTTACCCAGGTCCGTGGACATTTGCGGGTTACCCCATTGTATTATAATGGCAACCCTGATATTGAGGCAAAGTTTAGATTTTAAAAAGCAGTCCTCGAAGACGTAATGGCCCGTCGTCACTTAAATATAGGTTTTCGGAACGGAAACTTGCCATTCTTCAGTCTAATGTTTTCCTAGATATTTACCAACAGAATCTCAGAGAATCTCTTTCACAGGATTTAAAGCAGATGTTGAGGTAAGAGCTGAGGGCCTCAGAAAACACACTGGTCATGAGATGCTGTTCAAAAATGTATCCCTTCGATTAATTTGGTGGTGTGCATACTAAATATTGAAGTCAGAATATCAATGGAACTAAATATCGCGGACAAAATATCGAAAACTAAAATATTGAGAGTTAAGTCTAGATTTTCTATACCTAACTCCACATATATGTACCTACATAGTACATATATATTCAAGGTACGTAGATGTGGAGTTAAGAATAGTAAACCCATATTTCTCTATATGCAATTACCTTTCAATATTTTGTCCCTCCATATTCTTGTATGTTAATATCCCTCATGTTGATATTCAGTAGTACAACCAAGCTCAAGGTTGATTCTCTTGTTTTTCAGGCCACTCAATTATTGCCTCAGAGGATGCACCTTCAGGTGACCCTACAGAAAAGAGGCTTGACTATTGATTAAAAAGAGAACATGAAGGGGGCGTGGCTACGGAGCAGAAGATGGCGGACGCGTGAGCTCTGAGCTCCGCGCCAGCCTCGTCAATTCTCCTGTCTACCGGTGCATCCGCCCGAGCCTGGGGGCGCGAGAGCTCGGTGTGACAGTGGGGGGCCGCTGCGGGAGCGGTTCGCATTACTGTACGGGCTCGAAAACCGGCTGCGAGCCCTGGCGGAGCGGAGCTGTGCTGCAGGAGGAGGAGGCCCTAAGATGGCGGCGTGGCCCTACAGAGTGAGTCGAGGGGTGGCCGTGACGCACTGAGGCGACCCAGGTGTTTGGCTGACGGACCCCGGTTGGAGCGTGGCAGGCTCTCAGTGCGGGGCTCTGGACTGATCGGTGGCGGTGGAGTGAGGTGCCCGGGTGCCCGGATTTAGTGGCCTCCCGTCCCTGCAAAAGCTTGAGGCGGTGGTGGGAGACACAGAGAGTCGGCGGAGTGAGCAGCGGCCCACTGAGGAGGCGAACTACGGCGCAGCGGGGCCCCCGATTGTGACTCGCCCCCGGATACGTAGCCCTGTGGACCGGAGGGCACCGGCAGCTTTTTACCCGTTTTGTGCTGCGCTGCTGGGAAGGCGGGGTGGAACAGGCCCAGGTGGAGAGCTGAGGACCTGCATGGAGCGGGGGCCTGAGGCGCCATTTTCTGCGGAGGGCTGCGGAGCAGCCCGGTCCCCGGAGGAGTCCCTCTCTCTGCCTGGCTGGTACCCCTGGTTCCGGAGACGGCCTGAGAGCCCAAGTCTGAGTCCATCGAGCGGCAGCTGCGTGGGGACCGGCCTTGGTGCGGGACTTTGTGTGGCTTGGCGGCGCCTGGCCTCCTGCCCCCACTGTGGCGGGGGGATCAGGGTGCCCCCCAGGAGGTGGTGGAAGTCGCCTGGGGTCAGCCTGAGGAGGTTGGGGCCCGCGGCGCTGCGGTGCCTCTGGGGGTTGGCCGCCGAGCGGCATTGAGATTTGAGGCCACGCGCTCGAAGAGGGGGCTACTGTCTCTGGGGCCTGAGGAGGCGCCCGGCCCGGGGACTTCGGGAGCTGACACGGAGGTGAGGAGCATTGATGGCCCAAGCCGGGGGCCTCCGGGACTGTGGGCATTGAGCGGGGAGTGAGCTCTGGACTGGGCGGACTTGGACTTCTTTCCCTCCCCCTTGTCCCAGGGGGGTTGCGACCGCATGCCTCAACATCGAGGGGGACGCCCCCGTCGCTGCTGGCCTCAGGGGAGAGAAGGGTGAGGATTGCCCTGGCCCCAGATCAGGTGGGGGACCGACACACGAGAGTGTGAGGGGACCCAACGGGGGCATTGCAGCACTGGAGTGGTGGGCGTCGATGAACCTAGCGAACGCACCTTGCCCCCCTAGGGATCGCATGGCGCGGGCAGAGGCGAGGGAGCGAGTGGCATCTGAGATGGGGAAACCGCGGGGAAGGCAGCTTGGTCCCCCCCCGGAGCAGGAAGACGGCAAGCTTGACACTGCTGCGAAAGAGTCCGGGGATGATCAGCCAGAGGTACCTGTACATCAACAGCTGGCCAAAATCCTTGCAGCCATAGCAGACACCAAGGCGACCCTGCACCAAGACATCAGCACGGTGACGGTGGGCCTTGGCCTGCTGCGGGCGGAACATGCTAAATTGTCAGATCGTGTGAAGCAGACTGAATCGGCCTTGGATGTATTGGCCCCGGCACAGCAGGCTCTGACGTCGCAAGTGGGCGAACTGGCAGGCAAGGTCCAGCAATTGGAAAAGAGGGCCGAAGACGCACAAGGGCGCAATCGACGGAATAATGTGCGGGTGGTGGGCCTTCCGGAAGGCGTGGAAGGGCAGGACATGGTTGCCTACCTAGAATCCTGGCTGAAAGAAGTGGTGGCCCATCGGGGCCTTTCCTCGTTCTATACTCTAGAGAGAGCCCACCGGGTGCCCGCTCGCCCACCGGCGCCTGGCCGTCCGCCCCGTGCAGTGGTGGCCCGACTGCTGCACTTTCGAGATCGGGACCTGCTGCTCAGGAGGGCACGCGAGTCAGGCCCGTTCACGGTGGGGAACAGCAGTGTCACCTTCTTCCCCCACTACACGCTTGAGGTGCAGCGACGCCGCTCCTCCTTTCTGGAAGTTAAGAAGGCTCTCCGCGAGGAATGGGTGCAGTACTCATTGATGTTCCCGGCCCGGCTTAAGATCATGCTGGAGGGAAAGACACACTTTTGTGAAGCCCCCAAAGATGCCTGGGACTGGGTTGAATCTTATAAGGCGGAAGGTCGCCCCGGACCACGTGCGGAGCGCCCACCTATCGGAGTAGAGCGTCCGGGGAAGCGGATGAGGCGCCGTCAAAGAAGGAGGGAGGCCAAGAGACCGAGCCCGTCCCAGACAGCGGTGGAAAGGGCTGAGGCGCTGGAGGCGGTGGCCCATCTGATGCACGCTAGAGACTCCTCGTCGGAGAAAGACTCTGAAGCGAAATATGGGGAGGAGGAGACGGACTCGGAAGCTTCCCAGGCCACAAGTGGAGTGTTGCCTATAGTGACCCCGCAGACCTCAAACGAAATGTAGTGCTGGCTGTTCTGCAGCGGGCCTTTTCCCCCCCCTGTTTTCACTTTCCTTTCTCTCTTCTCTCTGCTGACCTCCACTCTGTTTTACATTCTCTCTTTGTCTGGTGGTTTGGGAAAGCTGCAGAGGAGATATCATTTTGCTGTTGACAGATAAGAGTGGAGGGGTGGCGGGGGGGGAGGGGTTTGGGTGAATGCCCCGGGCTCGGGCCGGACCTTTAGGGCTGACACCGTAGGAATGTGAGAAATCTTTTTTTTTACATAGTCAAAGTACACTGCACTTGCTCGCTACGCCCCCAGGCAGGTCCTAGCCCGGTTTGTCTTGGGCCTTTCCGAACTGGTATACATTACCACCATGCGAATTGTGTGTGAGTTTGGGCAGCTGACCGTTGTCAGTCCGCTCTTGGGATGGGGAGTTGGTGTTTTTGGGTTTGTTGTGTTTGGCCGGGGGGTCTGGGGTGTCTCGGTTAATTGGTGCTGGGGTGGGGGAAATTGGGGGGAGTGGCGCGAGATCTGATGGCGAGTTCTGATTGTCATCTTGAGGGCTTTAAATTTATGACCTGGAATATCAGGGGTATGGGGTCCCCGTCTAAGCGATATAAGATCCTGAACTATATTAAGCACAGGAGGGCGCACGTGGTGTTACTGCAGGAAACCCACCTTACTGATGTGGAAGTTTCGCGCCTGAGCCGACGTTGGCGAGGGCAGCTTTTCGCAACTACGTATACAGCCTTCTCCCGTGGGGTTTTGGTGTGGGTTCGACCGGGGGTCCCTTTTCAACTTTCCCGGAAGGTGGTAGACAGCGAAGGGAGGTATGTTGTGGTTTCTGGCACGTTGAAAGGGAAAGAAATCACGGTGGGTAGCATATATGGGCCCAATCGAGACCAGCTCTCATTTCTTGATAGGTTATCTGGGGTGGTGGCGGGATTCCCTCATGAACGCTTGTTGCTGGGCGGGGATTTTAATTGTGTGTACGATATACAATGGGATCGATCAACCCCACCTCTGCGGGGTACCACGGCGGCCACCACAGCTAGGGGGCTCCGGGGTTGGGCCACGGGGTGGGACCTGCAGGATGTTTGGAGGCTACAGCACTCTACTTAAAGGGAGTATTCGTTCTATTCTCACTTGTATGATTTGCACACTCGCCTTGACATGTTTTTCTGTTCAACCACGCTCTCCCCCATGTTGTCTGGTACGGAATACCTGGGCAGGTCCCTTTCTGATCATAGCCCGTTGCTTATGGAGTTTGTCCCAGTCCCTGAGAGAGCACCGATCCCACGATGGCGTCTGAACCCGACCATGTTAGAGGATGATGGCTTCTGGCAGGGCTTATCTGAGGCCCTCATTGACTACTTTGCGTCCAACCATGGTACCGCTAGCTCCCCCTTGGTGGAGTGGGAGGCATTTAAGGTGGTGACGAGGGGCCATTGTTTGGGCAGGGCGGTGGGAACGAGGAGATTGGTCACGCAGGAACTGGATGACTTGGAGGCCCAAATTCTGACATTGGATAGGGAGATAGCTGGAGGGGCCCAGAACCAAGGGAAACTGGCGGAAGTGAGGAGCCTGTACAATTCCACCTGGGACAGACTGCGGACCCTAGATTTCAAAGCGTACCGGGCCGCGCAGCACAGGGAGGGGGGAAGGGCTGGGAGACTGCTAGCATGGTTAATTAAACCAGATGGTAGGGGATCTCCTATAGTGAGTGTCACGGATTTTCACGGCCACGTTCTAACTTCCCAGAAGGCAATCAACGACACGTTCAGGGAATACTACGAGATGCTCTACGCCTCCCCGGGGCCGCCGCATGGGGAAACACTGAAGATATACCTGGCTGAACAACGTTTGACACAGTTAGATCGTGATGCCAGCGAGCAGCTGGCCTCGCCTCTTAAGGCGGGTGAAATTCGGGCAGCAATTCGGGAAATGGCCCGTGGGAAAACGCCTGGGCCTGACGGCCTGCCGGCTGAATTTTACGGTGCTTACGTGGACGTCTTGGCCCCACAGCTGGAACGTATGTATGCCTCTGCATTACACGAGGGACTGCTGCCACCCAGCTTCGGGAAGCCTTAGTGTTTCCGTTACCCAAAACTAAGACGGCCCACGCTAACTTAACCGAATTTCGGCCTCTCTCTATGTTGAACTTGGACTTTAAGATTTTAAGCAAGGCTTTGGCCTTGAGGCTCCTCCCTACTATGCGTACGTTGGTCCATGCGGACCAGAGTGGGTTCATTCCTGCGCGCTCGACGTCCAATAATCTTCGAAGGCTTTACCACGTTATGTTTCATCCAGACCTGCGCGAGTGGCCAGACGCAGTGGTGGTGGCGATTGATCTGGAAAAAGCTTTCGATACACTGCGTTGGGATTTCTTGCTGGCGGTAATGGGTGAGATGCAACTGGGAGAGGGGTGGTTGAGCTGGGTTCGGCTACTATATGGGAAGCCCGTGGCCCGAGTTCGCATGGGCTCCGCGATATCGGCGTCCTACCCCATTCACAAAGGGACCAGACAGGGGTGCCCTTTATCCCCGCTGATCTTCGCCCTGGCTATGGAGCCCCTGGCGGAGCGAGTCCGGAGAGAGGGTGAGAGGCTGGGGATACCCCTTGACGGGGTCCATCATGTCATTTCGTTATATGCCGACGACGTGTTAATATACCTGAGGGATGGGAAGACGGGGATCCATCCGGTACTGGCTATCCTGGACGAGTTCGCAGCTTTTTCGGGCCTGCAGGTGAACGGGAGGGAAACTTTTGTGTTCCCGCTCCACCCCGAGATGAGCAGACCCTTAAGCCTGCCGCCCACGTTGACTTGGGCACCAGTGTCTGTCAAATACTTGGGGATTCAGATTTACCATACGCACACCAATTTGTTTGAGGGCAATCTGGGAGGGGCCCTGAGGACGCTGAGGCCTCAAGTGGCCTTTTGGCACACCCTTAAATTGCCCAATAATGGCCCGTTTGGCCTTGTCTAAAATGATAGTCCTGCCTCGGCTATTGTATTATTTTGTTAATCTTCCAGTCCTGATCCCAAAATCCTGGTTTAAGCTGTTAGATGAACTCTTAAGGGACCTGGTATGGGACGGTTGCCGCAATAGGGTGTCGCTGCAGACTCTACGTCTTTCGATTGTAGATGGCGGTTTGGGGGCCCCGGATTTTGAAGCCTATTACTTGGCGGCCCAGCTTCAGTGGCTGTCCAGATGGCTGGAGGGCAGAGACTTGAGCACGTTCTCGCTTCCAGCGGGGGCGACCTTTTCTCGGTTGATTCCCAGGCTATTAAATAAGCGTCAGAAGCTACACCATATGGGAACTCTACTCTCGGTGGCGGTGAAGTGCTGGGATAGATGTGTATCTCGCGCCAGGGATAGGTTACTGTACGCTCCAAGTCTCCCCCTCAAGGGCATTCCCCAGGCGGGAATGGGCCCTCCTCTTACACAACGTCAACTGCCGGGATGGGAAGAGGCGGGACTGCGGACAATTGGGGAGTGTTATAGGGACAGGGAGTGGCTTCCACTAGATGATTTTTTAGAATATCATGAGCTTCTGGCGTTTTAGAATATCATGAGCTTCCGGCGGGGCAATTCCTGAACTATCACAAGGTGATGGGGGCAGTGTCGGAACTGTGGGGGGTGGGTACCGCCGAGCCAGACACACACCCAGTACTGGAGGCAGTCATGACATTGGGATCGGCGGGGCATCTGATACGATGGCTCTACCTGGCGATCAGGGATCTGGCGCCTCGAGAGTTGCTGGGCTTGAGGGGCCGTTGGGAACACTTGCTGAACAGACAGCTAACTGATAAAGAATGGCAAAAAGCCCTCGCAGGCCCTAAGAAAGTTTCACGAAATACAGCGTTTAAGGCCCTTCAATTTAACATTCTCCACAGAACCTATTTGACTCCGCACCGGCTGAATGTGGTCTATCACAGAGATGACCTGACCTGTGCCAGATGTTCACTGGAAGATGCTGACTTTGACCATATGATCTGGTCCTGTCCGCGACTTTCCGAATATTGGGGTAAAATAGTGGCCATGGTCAACAGGACGCTAGCGCGCACGTTGTCCTGCAGTCCTGCGGTTTGCCTCCTGGGTCTCTTCCCGAGGCCTAAGTCGCGCAAGCTGGGGCACCGGTTCACCGATTTGGCCTTCCTCCTGGCTAAAAGGAGGATAGCTCTCCATTGGAAATCACAGACTGCGCCACTGATGACTGCATGGGAGGTAGATGTCTCGTGCTGGGCAAGAGCAGAAGAAGAGGCACTGATAGCAGAGGATAGGATAACTAAGAGGCGCAAGCCGTATGCGGAACCCTGGGGGGACATAATTCGGGCATGGGAGTCAAGGCAGACGGTGGACCCTGACAGTCAGAACGAAGTGGTCGGGACTGGGGAGTAGACTCACCGATGGACAAGGGTCTGGTTCCTTGCCCTGCTGGCTTGCTGGGCGGGCTTGGACATTCCCCCCCTCCCCCCTGTGCCCTTACCCCCCCTCCCCTGCACAGGACAAACGGTTGGATATATCTGCAATCTCAGGTGCTGAGACGCATAGACCCCCGGCAGTTATGTAATAGAAGGTTTTTGTAAGTTTCCTTTTGGTTATTGTGACTATAAAGTGATTTAAACTTGGGTTGGCCTTCCCTACCCCCGACCATGGTTATGCCGTCCTGCAGTGAGTGAGGCCCTCCACTATTGGGAGATTCAGGGAGATAACCTGCTTTCTTTACAGCTGGTGGGCTCAACGGAGGGTTGGGCCATGGGGGAGAAAGTGGACTGGGCAGGGACCTATGTTTCGGATATCGATGGTTGGTGGACCTTGAGTTTCCTTTGCATGTCGGGAGGGAGGGAGGGATTGGCGACTCTGCATGCAAGTTACAAGGTACAGATGATAATCGGCTAGAATGGGGATATACCAAGATATAATCTCCTTCCTTGATAACATGACTTCCTGTCCATATACGAGGGGAGAAGATTGTAGATTGTGTTTCTTTATGCGCCTAGGAAGAAGGTGGAATTCCTTGACTGTTGTCACGATAACGATGTTAATTGTAATTATGAATATGTCTTTAAAAGTCAATAAAAAAAGTTTTAAAAAAAAGAGAACATGAATCATCTTCATTTGAGAGATGACCTGAAAGTTATCTGGCTATGTACAATCATTAATGAGGCACATTAATTCTCTTTTGATTGCCTTAGAAAAGGAATTAGACTGTGGACATTTTCAATATCATCAAAAAACAACTACAATTTCTTTCTAATATTGCCTTAGACATGTTAAACAGTCCTAGGTTCTTTGTCTGCAGTAGCTGCACACAGTAATTGTTGGTTCAAATCCAGAAAAGAGATTAGTCTCAGAAGGCACTTCTGCTAAGACTTCAGATTTTGAGACAGTTTAGATGAATTACTTAAGCAAGCATCAGAGAACCATAAACTTGCATTTTCCTTTAATCCTTTTAATGCCTTCTTCTTCCGGACTTAGATCATCGTCTAAATATCCTCCCTTAAGACCAACAGCTTTTCCTGTAAGACCGTTAAGAGGCAGAGGGAGAACGCCTGACCCTGATTTAAAGGCAAATACCCCCCCCCATTGGAAAGTCAGCTTTCTTGACTATACAGAGAATCCTCCTCATCAGTATCCAATGGGAGGCAGACTTCTATACTTCACCACGCCATGGTCAGACATCTCAGATCAATGGGTGCTAAGCATTATTCTGCAATGGTATTTAACAGTATACATCTAAGCCTCCTCATCCGATGTTATATGTAACTCCCTGGCCAACGAATGTGATAAAACAGGAAGCTCTTAAAAGAGGAATTCAAGACTTACTCAACAAGACTGCGATAATACCTGTACCTATACAAGAGATAGGTCAGCGGTTTATTCCATACTATTTGTTATTCTGAAACCTCGGGGGAAATTCAATTGAGTCTTCAGGTTAAGGAATGCCAACTGTTTCATTCAAAGGATCCCTGTCAGGAAGAGCACTCTACAGTCAATAATACCAACAATAAGCCCAGGTGACTTTCTAACCTCTATTGACCTTCAAAAAGTCTACTTCTATATCTAGATAATACCAGCTTACTATTGATGCTTTAGGTTTACAGCTCAAATCAAGTATTATCAATGTATGTGTATCAGGTGGTTATATGGTCTCCGTCACTAGCCCTGTTGGCCCATCAGATTTCGGTATGGGCAGAAGCAGTATCTACCAGTTACATTCCAGTGACAGAGAATGCGGGAGCAAGCACCCAGTGAGCAGTGTGTTCCCACCCTCAATAGACTTTTCTCTGAAGGTAGGAATATTCAAGAAGATCTGTCTCAAGTTCACATTCCCAACTGTGGATCTCTTTGCAAACTAGCTCAGTACTCATCTTCCTCTGTTCTTTTTAAGGGTGATGGATCTCAAAGCACTAGGATTAGATGTTTTAACTTCCCCTTGACCATTTCCTCCTTTTCCTTTACTAAAAAGATTCCTAATGTGTAAGTTCTGCTCTGGTTCTTGGTTTGGGCTGCTTCCAGACAGTGTGATGCTTGCGGGGTAGAGGGAAAAGGACAATGTGTATTTTTTTAAAGCGTTTTCATTGTTTTAAACTTGTTTTAAACTTACTGCTATTACTTGCACTCTGACCCCAGTCCACCGCAGCCTCGCTGTTTGAGTGGAGGGCGGACCTGCTTCCCTGAGCACACCCCTTGCCACGTCACACGCAAGGCGGTAGGCGAAGGGCTACACTAGCGCCGATGCCACGGACGCGCAGCGGGCGCGCCGCTGGCGCGCCGAAGGCAAGCCCGTCTGAACCCGTCCGTGCCTGGGCCGGGCCTAGGGCTAGAACCCCTGGCCTTTTTATAAATGATATCCGGGTCTACTCAAGAGAGGCTCTACTGAAATTAAATCACAAAGTTATTGACTCTCATTGCACACGATTGGTGGCACTCGACACTAATCCAGCCTGCCCATGCGGGTATAAATTACCCCGAGCCCAGAAAGTTAAGTCATGTCACTTAACAAGCGAGACATCTTATAACAGACTCCAAATTCATAGCAATAAACTCGGATTAATGCCCTCAAATAAGAACAATACTAATAAGCATTGCACCAACAAAGATATGGAAATGAATAAGGATTTTCAGTTTTTTAGCACAAACTGTCGCTCTCTTCCAAAACACAAATTGGACATTTTTGACCTACTAGTCAATGAACAACCTGACGCTCTTTTTTTAACCGAAACTTGGTTAAATGAGAGCTCTGATCCGGACGTTGCTGCCGCCCTGCCATCAAACTATAGTATAGTCCGGAAAGATAGAGGTAAACAAATAGGGGGCGGAATAGCCATTGTTTTTAAAAACAACTACCAATGTAAATTTGAAAATCTACCATTTGAGAATTGCGAGGCAGCGCTTTTTAAGCTGTCTCTGACTCATTTTACTTTCTCTGGTATTCTTGCATATCGTCTCCCGGGATCTGCTGCTTCCTGGGCAGCATCCTTTCCTGGTCTTATTGCCCCACTTCTTATGAGCACTTCTAATTTCTCTATTCTAGGTGACCTCAATCTACACCTAGATGACTTAACATGTAAAATCAGTGCCAATCTTATATCTGATATGGAAGCTCTAAATATTTATCTTCACAACTCCGGACCCACGCATAAGGCGGGTCATTTACTGGATCCTATTTTTTCCAATCTATCTAACTTGTACTGCTCCTTAGCACTTCCACTATGTTGGTCTGACCATTATATTATTAGATTCGGTTTGAAATCCCCAGATTGTTCGGGCTCTCCTGTTCCCATTCCGAAGACTTTAGCCAGGAACTGGAAAAAACTTGACATCATGGCCTTAAATCAATTCCTACATTCTCGAACACCCATTCCAAAACAAACGGTCGACACACTTGCTGTTTCAGTGCAAGATTAGCTTTTGAATGCCATTGACACCTGTCTTCCTCTTTCCCTAAAAAGAAATATTAACCACCGAGCTCCTGCACCTTGGTTTAATGAGGAATTGAAAACAGAAAAAGCCAAATGTAATGTGCCCGGAAAGAAAATGGAGAAGGGATTATGCCTTAGAATCAAAAAGACTCTACAAAAAGGCAAAAAAAGCCTATCATAAGCTATGCAAATCAACTCGTGCAAATTATGTGTCAACCACCATTACTGATGCTCTGAACTGTTCTAAAACTTTGTTCAATATGGTCAAAGAATTGGCAGGATCCAAAATTCAATCTAAACCTCCCCCACTTAATAAACAACAATGTGATGAGTTGGCCAACTTTTTTGTACAAAAAGTTGAGAAAATCTATCTGGAAGTAGCTAATAAGCATAATAATGTTTCTCCTGGAGTGCAGCCCGACACTCTTCCTCATAGTGCACCCAATCCATTACCAATGGGAATGACCCTTCCCGATCAGATTTCTATGATTAATGCACCTTCCAACTGCTTGCACTCTTGGCCCCTATTAAACCCTGATTCCTTTAACAAACTTCTTCGTAGTATTAAATCAGGGTCACCTAGAGACCCTTTACCTATTCCAGTGCTCCAACAATTGGAGTCTTCATCCCTGCAAGTTATTATGGACCTTCTTAATCTCTCGTTACAAGAAGTAATAGTTCCATCTGATTGGAAACACGCCATGGTGCTCCCACTTTTAAAAAAGGCCAATGCAGATCCTGCTGTATATTCCAATTACCGACCCATCTCACTACTACCAGCCTTTTCAAAAATCCTTGAGAAGCATATCCATTCTCAGCTCTCTCTCTTTGTTGAAGCCCAAGGCATTCTCCATCCTTCCCAATCAGGCTTCAGAGCTGGCTTTTCTACTGAAACAACTTTACTGGGAATCACGGAAAGATTGCAGCAACATCTGGATGCCGGAGATACAGCTGCCCTTATCTTATTGGATTTAAGCGCAGCATTCGATACTGTGTCTCACATTGTCCTAATACATACTTTGAGAACATTAGGTATCTACGGTCCGGCTCTCAAATGGCTTATTTCGTTCCTGGCCAACCGCACCTTCCAAGTTTTTTCCGCAACAGCCAGCTCTGACATCTATTCATCACCTTATGGAGTGCCTCAGGGCTCTATTCTCAGTCCTTTGCTTTTTAACGTTTATGTGAGGCCTCTGGCTGTCGTAGCAGAAGAGGCGGGACTGACACTATTTTCTTATGTGGATGATTCTCAACTCATCTTCTCCCTCTCCGCGAAGGGAACAAATGGACAGTCCCCTCTCCAATCTGGCTTGAGTAAAATTGCATCATGGATGCAGACGAATTTTCTCAAGCTTAACGGGGATAAAACTGAGGTGCTAATACTCGGCAAAGACAAGGGTCTTTGGGGCCCACAACATTGGCCATGTGAGATGGGTGTCCTACCTCAACCCTCCTGCCAAGTTCGTAACTTGGGTATCACCATTGACGACTCATTAACAATGCACCATCAGGCTGTTAAGGTAGCTGCCACCTGTTTTACCATCCTCAAGAGGCTAAAGAAGATCATCTGGATGTTACCTGAGTCCACCCAAAGAACAGTAGTCCAAGCTTTAATTATTTCAAGACTGGACTATGGAAATGTTCTTTATCTCGGCTCCAACAAGGAGGTGACCCGCAGGCTGCCGACGGTCCAAAATTCTGCAGTTCGACTTCTACGCCGACTGCCCAGGACCGCTTCTGTTTCCAGCCATTTACATGATTTGCACTGGCTCAGGGTGGAAAATCGTATTCGATTTAAAGCCCTGCGCTATATGTTCAAAATCAAAGCAGGGACTGCACCTCAATATCTACTTTCCCTAACTCATCCATATGTCCCTTCCCGATGTCTACGTTCATCTTCTATGGGGAGGTTTTCCGTGCCCAGGTTCAGGCTGTCTCGGATGGGCGGTCGATCCTTTTCCTTCCTGGGTCCCTCACTTTGGAATGCCCTTCCCCCCGCCATTCGGAACGAAACAGTCTACGTCCAATTTCGCAAAGCAATAAAGATTTGGCTTTTTAACAAATGATTCTGCTGTTAAATTTTACTATCTGGTTTTGCTTGCCTGGCGCCGGGAAACCCTTTTTGGGTAGCTGTTGCGCCCTACAAATTAAATAAATAAATAATAATCAAGATCATATGGAGAAAGTGCAAGTAATCCTTGTCGCCCTAGCTTGGTCTAGGGAGTCATGGTTTCTACTTGTGCAGGAGGTGGTAGTTTGCCCAGAGTGGCTACTCCTTTGAGTCTTGTCTCCTCACCACTGTACAACCCTTCCCTGGTCAACCCTTCTTTGTCTACATTTGACGGTTTGGCTTTCGAAGGTTAGGTCTGTTTGGTTTAGGAGTTTCTCCAAAGATAGTTTTTGCTATCCAACTGTTCCTTGCTTGCCCTCTCCTCAAATACGTCTTAGAACTTTTGCTCTACTCAGACCAAAGACTAAGTCAGCTGTTCCATCTTGCAATCTCCCTGTAGTTGTTAGAGCTCTTCAAGTTTCTCCCTTTGAACCCTGGGAAGAGGCCTCCGTTGGGATTATTTCTGAGAAGGGTATTTTCCTGGTAGACATCATCTCAGCATGTAGATTAGGTGAAATTGGAGTCTTTCTTCCGTTTGATCCGTTTCTGTGTTTCTTCCTTGAAGTTTTAGTTTTAAAATTGTTTCTTACCATTATACCTATAATATTTTCTCACTCCAATGAAAACCAGAAAATTCTCCTTTTACATTTTTTATTTTTATTTAGAAGGTTTTATATAGCGCGGACAAGACCCTTGCGGGTATCAGAGCGCTTTACAACAAATAAAAGAAAGAAAAGATGGACTAGCCAGAGGGAAATAGGCATATACATATAAAAATAATATTGCTTATAATAAGTCAAACAAACGGTAATAGATCCAGCATAGCACATATCTACAGTCCTGCATCAAATAGATCAAGTGAATTTTGTCAGGAGAATCGATTTAACTTCCTTTTTAAAGGATGCCGCGTGATTTGTATTTGGGGGGTAAGGCATTCCAAATCCTAGGGGCCATTCCTGAGAATGAGCGGTTATAAGTTTTCTTTTTTTTGAAACGTTGTGGTTTCAAAAGAAGGTTATATGAGCTCCTGTTAGTTCTGTTGCCGCCCGATGGAACTAGTTTCTCAGCAAGGTAACGTGGTGTTTTGTGATGCAATGCCTTGTGTGTCATACAGGCGATTTTCAAATGGATTCTGGCCTCAAAGGGTAGCCAGTTAAGGGCACGCAAGTCCGGGGAGATGTGACAGTTTCTTTTGGAGCCTGTGATTAGCCTGGCGGCTGCGTTGATTGATGCTCTTAGTGGGGCTGTCGTTGCTCTGGGGAGGCCGCAGAGAGCGACACTCCCATATTCCACTCTGGGGATTACTAGCGTTTGGACTGCTTGTTTAAAGTCATTTGCGGGTATGAAGGGTTTCAGTCTTCTTAGGGTGTTCATTTGAAATGTTGCTCCTTTTGCTGCTGCACTGATGTGCTTCTGCATATTTAGCTTATTGTCCAGAGTTATACCTAGCATTTTGGCAGAATCGATCATGAGCGGTTGGCCGTCTAGTGCTGTTAGGTGCTTCATCCATTCCATGATGGTGGTTGTTTGGTTGGGGGGCGCTATTAGGAGGAATTCAGTTTTTAGGGTGTTTAATTTTAAATGGTTATTTGCCAGCCAGGTCTGCGTTTTTTGTAGCGTCGAATTAGGGGACTTGATGTCCTCAAGTGAATGTACCTTAATGTAGAGTTGTGTGTCGTCTGCGTACATGTGATATTGGACCTTTGCAGAGTTGAGAAGTTCTGTGAGTGGTTCCATGAACAAATTGAATAGTGTCGGGGAGAGGAGGAACCTTGGGGTACTCCTAAAGTGACAGGAGTAGGTTTGGATAAAGATTGATTGGTCTTGAAACTTTGTGTTCTGTTTTGAAGGAAGGAAGTGAACCAGTTGAGAACCGTTCCCGATAGCCCCATTCTATGTTTCAGGAGGTCTAATAGACTGTCATGTTTGACGGTGTCGAAGGCGGAGGATAGGTCCAGTAGGATTAGTAAACATGCTTTGTTTTGGTCCAGTATTTTAAGGCATCATCTATTATGTGGGTCATGGCAGATTCGGTACTGTGCCCTGATCGAAAGCCAGATTGGAATTTGTTGAGCAGATTGAAGTGATCAATGTGGTGGGTAAGTTGCGTGTGAACACATTTTTCTAGTAGTTTGGCCAGGGTGGGGATGTTGGATATGGGGCGATAGTTATTTAGGTCAGCTGGGTCAGCTGATGGTTTCTTTAAAATGGGGAGACCTGACCAGCTTTGAGGATATCTGGGATGGATCCTTGAAGCAGAGAGCTGTTTATAATCCTGGTCCATAGAGGCACTAATGTCGGTATGAAGTCTTTTAGGAGGGAAGCTGGGAGTGGGTCAGCGAAGTGATTGGAGGGATTTAAGGCCGTAAGCGTTTTTAGAATAGCTTCTTCGCTGTAGAGGTTGAATGAGGACCAGTCTGCATTGTTTTTGGGGTCGAGCTTTGCGGAACAGCTAAGCGGGTTCCTGCAGGGGGTCCCTGAGGCGATCATGTGAGGGTTGGAGAGGGCTGATAGGTCCTTCAATGGGTCTGTCTTTATGTTTTCCGTTTTTTTTGTGAAATATGATGCAAAAACCTCGCAGTTGGGGAGTGTTTCTGCATTAACTTGAGGTGAGTGGGAGACACCCTTAGATTGCGCTTTGATTATTTCAAGCAGTCTTTTGGGGCGATTCTTGGATTGGTTCAATTGATTGCTGAAGAAGTCGATTTTTGAGCGTCTAATTTTCCTGTAATAAGCGTTTCTTGTGCTTCTGAGTAATTTGAGGTGAGGGGAGGAAGGTGCTGCTCTCCATTGACGTTCAATTGTTCTTAGTGCTCTTCTGTCCTCATTTAACCTACCGTCATACCATGGGTTTGCAACTTTGTTTGAGATACTTTTCAATTGTAGTGGGGCTAAATTGTCTAATAATATGTTCATAGATTGGAAGTAGTGATTGGTTAGCTCATGTACTTCATGTGAGCTGTCAGATGGGGGCGTTAAGATAGGGCAAGCGGTTGCAAGTGAGGAGGGATTGATGTTTTTTAGGTTTCTCTTCCAGATTTTCGTTCTCTTGGGTTGGACATGAAGTGGTTTAACTACTTCGTTGATATAGAAAGTGATGATGTGATGGTCGGACCAGTCACAAGGGAGGATAGAATCCAGTTGGGTGTAGTCCGCTTTGGAGATTACCAGATCTAGGGTTGATCCTTTTTTATGTGTTGGGCTGTCACAAATTTGGGATAAGTTAAGGTCAGTCAAGAAAGTTTTGAGGTTATTGACCTCCGGGTCGTCCGGGTCATTCCAGTGGAGGTTGAAGTCTCCAAGGAAAATCTGCTTGTTCTGGAGACCGGCATTTGTAGCTAGGATATCCATTACGTGTTCAATACAGGTAAGGTTGTTTCCTGGTGTCTACATATAAGGCGTTTTCCATCTTCAGTTGATGCAGTTGGCTTGCATCCTTTAGATGTGGATAGACTTATCTGGATATGCTTACAAAGTACATCAGAATGTTGTTCTTCAGAATATGTATTTATAACTTTTGGTTCTGTCAGAAGATGCCATAAACCCTTAGTTTTCCCTCTAAGTAGATGGGTGCAAACTGAGGTTTTTGAGGCATATGAATTATCTAGAGGTCCTGTACCTTCCATTGTAGGAAATTTCATGAGAGATATGGCTGCTTCCTGTTTTGTTGTTCATGGTGCTTCCATTATTGATGTTTTTGGGATAGCTACTTGGACTTCTCCAGATCCTTTATTAATCATTAACTTCAGGTGGTGGAAACTAATTTTGGATCTGTTGTTTTATGGGTAGTTTATATATGTAAAAAATGATTGATTTTCTTTCAATAAACTCATGTGTGAAGCATTAAGTTGGGTTTTGTTTGACATCAAATCCTCATATGTTAGGCATGGGACGAGGAAGAAAAGTGAAGTGGTAATGCTCAATTACTCACTAATAACCTTCATTACGCTGGATTTCTCTTCTTTATCTCAGTCCTATTTCCCACCCTCCATACCTGGAACTGGTGGGCATTGACATATTTATTCATATAAGTATTGCCTGTATATTCAGCAAGTAGATAGGAAGAGGATCCTCTTATCTTACCTCCCACAAAAGGTGGAGTCAATATTTTAAGAGCCTTTAATGCCTGTCACAGGCGTGGAATACCCCTCTTATGTTAGGAATGGGATGAGGAAAAGAAGATTTATCACACTGATAAGTAATCTGAGCATTTCATGGCTTGTGATACATACATTAAAATCACTTTAGTCTAGCCAAGTAATGGACAACCAACCACCTAATAAAAATAGAACTGAAAAGTCCTTTGTAACACCCCTTCATACACATGAAACACTACAGAGAACCTTCCATGCTAGAACTCTTTACCTTCCCATTAATGTAGGTAAACAACTCCTACGTAAAACACTGAACAAACTGCACAAGCACCCACATCCAAACACCAACAAACAGACAGAATTTTTTGTGGCACTCCCAGGCCCCCCCAAAAAAGCACCCAGAACGACAGTGTACTATGATGCCCTGACAATGGTGGTGGGCGCAATACAAATGTTAGCAAACTGCATCTCTGACATCACTCTGAGAAAGGTCTGCAAGAACATCTCCACTTTATTAAAGATCCTCAGTGGATACACAGCACATGACACAGCAGAGCATCGGTGCTGCCTAAACTGAGTGTGCCGGTACTATTTGTACACTTTTATGTGGTGTTTTGTCCCTCTCGGCTCTCCGTAGTACCACAATCATCGCTTACGCTGTCACCATCTTCATAATTACATATGCAATGTTATTTATGCCACATCAATGGTATTTCTTGTCGGAATGCTCACTAATTAAATATTTATAATTACATACTACAGACGCAAAACATGAAGGAGGAATAAAAATCTCAAAATGATTCAAATGCGATTACTTGTTTGCCGAAAGAGTTATTAAACTAGTATTTCTTTTTCAACAAAAGTGAGTGTCGGTGCCTTATTGTGCACGATGCCTGGAGGCACAGCCTACTTGGTCATTTACATAGGGGGCACAATAAACTTCATTGACCCACTGATATGAACCTACAAGTTACAGCAATGCCAATAGGTCTGGCTTTTAAATGAAAGTGCCTTCTTAGTCAATTTTGGGTTTAGGCATTCAACAAGACATCATACATGTACATTCACTCATCTCAGCTCTCATGCGCCTGTTCATCCACCCACTGACTCATTCTTGCATTCATTGACTTACACAACCACAATAATCTCACACACAAATTCAACAACAAATGCAAGATAAATTAAAAGAATGAAAGTCAAAAAAGAAAACATCCTGCAACCTAAACATGGCAGGCATATGCTTGCAATAACGAATGTAATTAAACATAACAACAGGTGGCCATCATGCTATGGTATTTTACATTGTGTTTCATTATTTTGAAGTACCACCATGGCTGCTATGTTTAGAACCAATGTGTTGGCCATCTTGGAATGGTAAAGCAGTAAAACTGTGGACAATACCATTTCCTGATGGTGGCCTGGTTTAGAGGCAGTGGTGTTATGGGTTGAGTTTCACTGCACATGAAATGAACGCCAAGCAAGCTGTAGTATGCTTTAGAAATAAGGCTCCCAGTTTTCCATTTTTACTGATTTTTTACAGATAAATACAGACAGAAAACAATGTGTTTCCTGTCTGTATTTATTTTTAAAAGCGGAAAAACACTGAAAATGATGCTTTTGTGAGGGACTCTCCATGTTGTCTTTCATGTATTCCAGGCAACAACTGAACAGTTAAACAGCACAGGGAGTTAAAAAATAGGATGAGATTTTCCTAAATACAGGTATATGTTAACATATATTTGTAGTGTAATGCTAATTGTACCTGTGAGTGTAGTGTTTTGTTATATGTGGCTGTTTAATTTGCTACAAAGCGACAGGCATCCACGTATGAATGCACATCCAAGAGTTAAATAAATGTGGAAATATACCATTTTACAACTCCATTTATACTCAAAACACAAAATAAATATGGATAAATACCAACGAGATGGCCAAAAACATAAATATGGATACATACAGATGGAAATGTTCAAAAAATAAATACCATAAAACCAGGAACCCTATTTAAAAATAATGAAAATAAAAAAGTTAAGAAGGAAAAATATGAAAGGAAAATAATGGAAAACTGAATATTCTGGCACTGAAGTGCACTCATTTTCAGGTGGATGTCATGAGGTCAGAAAAAGGCCAATGTTGCAATCAGCAGGGTCTGGTTGACTGAAGGGGTGCACCCAGCCAGGCAGAACCTACCACTCCCGTCCAGGACAGGTGATTACACTCACTATACAACCTGTGCTCCCTCTTGGGTAGCTTGGCGCTGAGCAGTCAGGCTTATATCAGAGGGAATATGTAAAGCGAAGGCACAGCAGTCACTCGCGATAAATACACTGAGCATCGCAAAAGAGACTTCACACAGGATGTATATAAAAACGTTTATATTCAACACACATATTTGGTCATTATAACATGAACATCCTATACTTTTTAGACATAAAACACATTTGGAAATATTGCTAGCAGTACTAGGCCCACTCGTATTGTGATGATATTAAGAGTATGCACACTGTGGTCAATTCCCAATCTAACCCCCCACAATTGAGAGAGAGCTCCCTTATGCAGTGCACGATATCAACAATATGTACATACCCGAAAGTAGAACACTGTTTACCAGCACTGTGGGCCGGAGGCACGCAGGTAAACCCAATGTCAAAGTTATTGTGCTTTTGGCATACAATAAACGTATGAAGCGGCACCGCCGGCCAGTGTTGTGAATCACAGGCGGTCCGCGCACAATCACTCCCACTCACACACACTCACTCTGCACTGCTACGCAGTGCGGCAGGTATCAGCCAGTCCGCACGGACCGCTCTTGCACACATACTCACTCAGCACCCTAATGGGGTGCCACTGGTACCCAGCAGGTCAATGGTTCACCCTCTGTAGACTCTATTGCCCAAGCCCCCCTCCACCTCCTAGTTCACCCCAATTGTCCTATACCCCCAGATGGAAGGTAACCAACCCCGCCTCCCAGACACTGGACCACACATGGGCAAAGTCTCACTTAGTCTGGTGCCTCAGGAAGCAGGTGGGAATATGTAGTAGTTTTAATTAGGAGGTAGACGTAAACAAGGGAAGGTTAGCAGCCACTCGGGAAGTTCACCCACAGGTCTCAAAACACAAGGAGTCACGCAGGCTCTTGACCCGCCTATGAACTGTCTTGGAAGCATTCCTTCAACCTAGTCAATCTCTCTCTTGCTACTACCTGGCGCCAAGATGTCTTCGGGAGGAACCAGGTGTGGAGAGGGCAGTTGATCCAACGCGATGAGGGTCAAAAGGGAACAAATGATGAATAGGGAGTAACACAGGGGAGCCTCTTGATAGAAGGAGGCGCCCCGATATGTATACAATGATCTGGGTCATACCCAAGCAATCCAGGAACAGCGTCTGGTATGCATTGGTATGAGTCGCACCAGGCACTTCAAATTTTAAAGACGATGAGTTGCAAATTCCGCACTTCCCTGGAAATGAGGCAAAATGACCAGTGCACATTGAGATAGGTTGCACCAGGCAATTCCGGCCACACACACAGAGAAGAGATGCAATTCTGTACCTCCCTGGAAATGAGGCACAACATACAGTGCACGATGATACATGTTGGACCAGACCAGTCCGGTCACGCACACAAACAGGCACAAGATCAGCAGAGCCCCATGAGGTAGAATGAGGCACTACCACGTGTACACCCCTGCTCCGAGTGTCGCACCCTGTGCATTGGACACTGCACATAATGAGCATGCAGTCGGGGTGTCGCATGAGAGAGATGCGACACGATCAACTAAACAGGCCACGCGGGTGTCCCACAACCGGTGAATCCGCTCACCACCAACAAGACACATATGAGTGCCAAAGTCCACGCAGTACAGGAACCACATGCCTTAGGTGCGGGCACTATTTCTGGGGCTCCACACTAGGCAATCCGGTCTCCAGACACAAGTGTTAGTTCCACGCTCACACCACGCTATCAGTTGGGATTCAGTAGCCGAGGTGGGCACTTGAGAGGGCACCGCTCTCCAGATGTCACAGGTAGATGGTGTAGATCCCTCGCGGGAGATCTTTGATGTCCCTGAGATCTTCAGGAGAACAGGAGGCCCGCGGTCAGGCCCTTGGAGAGCACACTTCAGGGCACCACACTACAGCAGGTCCTCAGTCCAGGCCACCCACTATTTGGACAATTATCTTCCATGTGCACAACAGAGTCCTCTGGCAGTGTGCACCATGCATCTGGGTTCTCCGGTCCCACATCCCCACAAGCGCACCTCACCATTTGCTGAAGGATGGCACCCGTAGTTATACTATTGTGTGTCTTTGAAGCTGGGAGTGGTTTAAGGAGTTTCCCTTTGAACCACTAATGTCTCCCCTGAATTGTAGGCTTGTCTGCCATGGGGCCATGGAATGCAGATCTTAATCTTTACTGGGGACTTAATCCGGTCCCTAGAGGCCAAGTGTCACAGCCTCTCTCTCCAATCTATCCCATTCGGCCCTCAAATGGCAGAGGTCTGCCATTCTCGCGGGATGCCCATGTTTTATGGCTGCCACTTGGGGAATGCACAGATGTGCTCCCCCAACCCTGGAGTCCACTGGAGCCAGGCACCTTGGCACACGAAAATCTTAGAGCAGAGAAATGTCTATATTCTATAAGTGACATTTCTAAGCGAGTTATGCCAAAACCCCCTTTACCAATGGAAAGGGTTTGGCATGGGGAATCCATTGATAGGAAACATCATGAGGCTGCTCCACTGCAATTCACTATTGCAGCCCGAAGTGCTATCAACCACTTCTCCATGTTAACCTTATAGGAAGAGCAGGCCTCATAGGTAGTGAAAACACACACAGGTATTCCCCACTACCTGGGCGCGCACAGACCTGCATTGGACACATAGTCCCAAGCACCAAGGATGCAAGTGCTCCCGCCCGAGTCTGCACAGCAGACTGGACACAGGTTTAACTAATACGTGTGTCTGTGCTAATGCACAAGCCTGTGATGGCAGGCGGCACACGCATTCACGGGCACCATAGGTGCGGGTGCGCACATGCAGCGGCCTACAATGGCAAGATGCTCAGAACATTGAATCAGCGCCACTTTCCCACATGGGTAGGAAGGGCGCACGCACTTTTGCACCGTATTTACAGTGGGAAAGTGCCCAGCGCCTGGAGGCCACATAGGAGAATCCTCAAAACCCAGGCAGAAAAAGCGAAAAAGTTCAGGGAAACGCTACCTGGCGAGTATCAGGTCCAACAGCCATTACTCATAGGGTACTAGTGGCAATGTCTGAAGTGGCTGACCCATTGCACCATGCTGAACATTATCATGGATGCAAACAGAGTGCTTCTGCCATTGGCTCGATTGCATTGTGAGTGACAGCGTTTTTCTGATGTGATTTCTTTATTTCGCATCTTTTTAGTTCCAATGTCTCTGTAGAGCTGCTATATCTCTATTTCTGAGATAGATAGATAGATAGATAGATAGATAGATAGATAGATAGATAGATAGATAGATAGATAGATAGATAGATTCTAGTTCTAATGCTTTATTTCAAAATCCTGACAGACAAGAAAGCCTGTCGGACCTTCTGAAGAGATTCTAGAAAGAATTATTACAGTGCATCCTTCTATCGCCTGAGGGTTTGTCAGAGGGGATAATAAACAACAAAATATTTGCATACAAAGGTAATCTGTGAGATTTCATGTACCAAAATAGATGTCTGCAGGCTTAACACTGCACAGTAACAATTCACCCTTAAAGGCTTATTGGTTTTAACAAATGTGTCTCATAACAAATAAATAAGACATATTGCCTTTGTTGTAACTTTCATAAAAACAAATCAGAACTATGGCATCTGGAACATCAGGCCTATAGCCTTTATCATTTGCATGTCATCATAACCAACTCAGCCCTACTGTAGTAAGCATAAACTTTCCCACAAGGCAACCATCAGGCACACAATAACAAGATTACAAATATGTACACAATTACAGTAGTCAAAACTATATACAATCCCTCTTAAAAGAGCCTAATAAGGAGCATCACCTCAAAGTCTTCTATCCCTATGGTTTGTTCAAGTAGATCACCAACCCCATAACTCCTGCCTACTACAGTAATCTGTAGGATTCCATTTAACACAATTCCTGCCTACAGGTGTTGACCACAGTGTTATAAAAATGTCCTGTAAAAGCCCATTGCCTTTAACACATGCTTTTCACAATATGTAAATCAGGCCTACTGGCTTTCCCATAACTTTCCATAATAAACACATTAAATCTATGAACCTGACATTACTCTTCCAATTGAGCCATTAGGCCTGTAAGGCATCGAGCATTTACCATTGGCTTGACACCATAACCAACACAGACCCACTGAAGTGCACATAAACTAGCAACCATCATGCATGCAGTTATAAAATTACAAACGTACAAAATTACAGTTGGCAAATCAATCTACTGCCCCTCTCAAGAGGGACTAGTAAGGATTAGCACAGTAAAAATCTTCTACTACCAGGGTTTGTCACAGGCCATGATGAACACCAAAACCAGTGCCTACTATGGTAATCTGTGAATTTTCATACAGCCTGTAACATATTGTGATTACAGTTTACTGTTAAAGTCCTATTGGCTTTAACATAACAATTGCTGTTCACAATTAATAAGCCAAGCCTGCTACCTTTGTCATAACGTTTTATAATAAAGAGATCAGACGATGCCTTTGGACATAACTTTAAACAGTGAACCAATCATGGGCTTTGTTTCTGTTCAAGACAATGCACTGCATTGTGACGATGCCCCAGTGGCGCTGCCCATTATGACTCCAGCACTTTCCATGCCACTTCCCTGGCTCCTCCCTAATCTGTGGGTTCATGCAATGTTTTTTCCCATTTACAGCACTGGCAACAGTTCAAGAAAGAGTGATAGTGAGTGACTGAATGAAATCTCCCAAAGGCACTCCCTGGCAAAAGATGTGATGTCTGCGGTTATAAGTCACACACACCTGTTAGGCTCCTATAACAGGCTATGTCCCTCACCTCCTGGAATCGCATTTGACAACGCGGACTCTTCTACAAGGCTTTACCACCTTTTTAGGTCTGCCGACAGACAGCGTTAGTAGGCTGCCAGACCTTTTGTTACCAATTCTTTCAAATATACATAGAGTGGGCTGTGTCTCCGCACAGAGAAGTGTTTCTCTCTCACATCATGCTATTGGCTCATTCCACTTCCTTTGAAATGCTTGCATTGACAGGCATGAGGAACCACTTTACATCTATAAATTACATTCACGCATCAGTCATTTAGTCACAGTCAATTCTATATCTCATATATGCAGCAGCACCACTACCACCACCAATACCACATTTGGTGGTGGTAGCTCCTCCACCAATACCACCATCACCAATACACAAATACCACCACCAATGTTACTACCACCGATACCATGAATACCACCGCCACCAATTCCACCAATGCTATAACCACCAATACAAGTTACAATACCACCAATAACACCATGTATCAGCACCAATACATTATCACCACCAACATCAATACCACCAAAACCACCGCCAATACAATCAGCAATATCATTAATACTACAACTACCAATACCACCAGAGAAATCACCACAATATGACCAAAACTACCACCAGTACCACCACAACCAATAAAACACCACCACAATACCATCATCACGACTAGCAATAATAGCACCACCAATTTCCCCACCATCACATAATCACTACTACAGTTACCACAAAGTCAATCAGAATGGCCTTTAAAAAACAATTTTAACAGTTTTGTTTTCTTTTATAAGACATCTTGTGTCTACATTCAATATCTTACAAAAAATGTGTATTAATCAAAGATTTTACCATGCATCCTGCCACCTCTAGCAACATCATTCCCTTGCAAGGCCTTTGCAACAAGTTCTCATACTTTTTCTGCAACAAAATCATCTCTCTATAGAGCAACTTTGACCCTCAACCTATCACCGTCGCAACTCAGCTTCCCATCATGGCAGAAGAACGAAGCCTGACTTTGTGGTCCGCCGCCGCCACCACTGTCAAAACTCCTGATATCTTGAAAACCATCCACTCTGGGGTCTGATCTGACCCTTGCCTCCACCACACCTTCACCAAAGGACTCCTACCGATCAGCGAAGCACTAACACCCATCCTCAACGTCTATGTCAACTTAGCCACATTCCCGGACACCTGGAAACACGCCACCATTACACCACTGCTCAAGAAACTATCCGCAGACCCAGCCACACTCTTCAACTACAGACCCAACTCCTTCTTACCATACCATGCCAAGGTCTAAGAGAATCTAATCAGCTAATGCCTCACAGACCACCTAAGCAACTACCCACTCCTTGAAGCCACGCGGTCGGATTCAGGCCCAGCCATAGTACAAAAACAGCACTCATCATCAACACAGACGACGTCTTCATGATCCTTGACAGAGGAGACATGGCAGTCCTCATTCTCCTAGACCTTTCTGCAGCATTTGGCATGGTCTCAGACCCCATGCTCATCAGGCGCCTGCATAAGTACTGATCTTTGGCAAGAACACATTTGCAAAGGGACCCCAACTGGTGGATGCCTAAACTCGGACCCGCACCCAGCGCCCGAACCCTGTGCCTGCACCAGGAACCTTGGGTTCATCATCGACAGCAAACTGGACATGACAGCACAAGTTAACGCTCTCACTGCATCCTGCTTCCACACCCAGAAGATGCCGAGGAAGATCGTCCAATGGCTCACAAAGAACACCAGAAAAAACATTACTCACATCGTAGTCACCAGCAACTTGGACTACAGGAACACCCTTCACACTGGGCGGGATCACCAAGCAACTCACTAGAAGGATACAAACCATTCAAAACTCGGCAGCCAGACTCATCCTCAAACTCCCACACAGAACTCACATCACACCACACCTCAGGAAACTCCACCAGCTCCCAGTACACAAACATTCTCATTTCAAACTCCTCACACACACATTCAACGAACTACACAACTCAGGCCCCACCTACCTGAACAGTTGCATCTCCTTCCACTATTCTGGTATTCATTTCTCAATTTAGCCTTCGGTCACATTTTCCCCAACATGTGCCATTTTCCTTCTGATTTCTTCTGCCAATGCCATTCTGTTAGGTCCTTATGCCACTTGATTAGTGGCCCTCAGTTGCACATCCAATGTGTGGCGATTCATCTCTTCGCGAGAGCTACTATACACTTAGAGCCCCCTTAGTGGGCTCTACCGGCCATTGAAGGCCCGCTCCTTCGGCTCGGGCCTTTAACAAGGGAGGGGCCGGTAGAGCCCGCTATGGAGGGCTCTAACGCTATTTGAACATTCCACCCCTAGAGAGCAGAATGATCTAATGTGTAAAACAAAGGCCTCACGGAGCTCGAGTGGATTGAAATCCCCTCGGGCTCCGTGAGGCCTTTTGTTCACAGCAACAGCTGTGAGCAAACATTGGAATGTTGGAGCTCCGGGCTTCTACCAGCCAGTAGAAGCCCGGATCACTCCATTGTTTTCAATGGAGCACTCAACATTACAATGTTCTAATATCTTAAATCTTATTTTTGCCCTCTTTTGTAAAGGATGCTGACCTAGTAGGGAAAGCTGAGGAGAACATTCACTATCTCGTATACAGCTTATCTTAAAAGTAGACCACCTGTTCCAAGCATGTCTTCACCATCTAACATTGCCAGATCTTATGTATAAAGTCCGCATCTATGGCTGCACACCCGAGGCATCGCCTGCATGGTCTGGGTATCTTTAGACTAAGGTGTGTTCTCTATAGAAGCATATTGCATGTGGCAGAATCTGGGATTTACTGGTTACTTATTTATTAAATGTTAGCACCCAGTTTTGTTATGATGTTATCCTACAGATGCTAGTCTAGACTTTTGTACTATTGTGAATACCGTAGATATTTAGCTGGAGATGTGATGTCTTTTAGAATTTAGGGAAGGGGAGGATTCGAGGGAGACGATTGGCTTGGAGAGACGGAGGACAGGTCAGTTTTGACATTTAATAGGTACCAGGTTTGATGTGAAATAAACTCGCAAAAAAAGAAGCTTTGAGTGAAGTTCCTCTTTGCACAGTTCTACTTTGCGTCTGATATGAGGGATCCATTATGATGTTTCCCATTGATCCTTAACGTCTAATGTATAGATATGCCTACATGGAGCTTTATAAATGTTCATACATAATTTGATATTGCATGGAAATACATTTCTGCTTCCCTGTGTTTTGGATGCTTTGCGATAAAAAAGCCAGACCTACAGGTCTTGTCAATCCTTGTGTTATCAGTTATAGGTATAAGAGGTTCCCTCCGCTGTTGATACATCACTGCTACCTGGGGGTCTGCTAATCTATCCTGTTCTACAATTCCTTATCCTTCGGCTGTCTGTATTGCCCCAAAGTGTTCGAAGGCTACCATTCTGCAAATGTCCAAGATAAAATAAAACAGCTCTGACACACAACTGTAACTTTGGCAGCAATTGTGTCAGATACATTTTTTTTTTTAAGCATACATAGCATTTACACGTGCAGGACTCCTGTGCAGGTGCACGCCCTGTGCGCCCCTGACTGAAAGCACGTGCTTTGACTGTATTTAAATTAGAAATGCTCGGTGGGGACACCTAGGGGGAGGGCTTTTGGAACCCAAACACCGCATTGGGCACGTGAGATGAATTAACAAGCATTTGCAATGCAATAGGTCTCGCATTACTGAAAGTTTGAGCTCTTGGCATTGCATTATAATTTGCAACGCCAAATAGGTCAAACTTTCAGTAATGCGAAACCTAATGCATTGCAAATGCCTGTTTAATCTTGATCTTATGTGGGTTTTGTATTTGTTAGACAGAAAGAACTTAGGGGAAATTCTCAAGAACGTGCGATAATCATCGCCAAAAAAGGCTAACGCACGTTTTTATATCGCCGTCTATCGCGGGAAAATAACTCTGTGCCAACGTCGTATTCTCAACACGGCTGTAACATGCAATAGTCTCCCAATAACGCGTCAAATGTCCGCGATACAACTACCGCGACGGCGATAAAAAGGAAACCCAAACGTGAAAAAGTTGCGATGGGCCCAACTGCGATAGAAAAATCGGAGACAAGCAGCGCCAGGCTTGCAATTCCCACGTCAGGTGGGAAAAATCACCACAAAAGCAGCAAAATAAACAGAAATAAATAAATAAAACATAACAACTCCGAAGCACAATGGAGGGAGCTGGAGCAAGTACAGAGGACAACCCGAACCCCACAAGCCCCACTGAGGACCAGCCGGGACCTCGGGGCCAGGGAAGGGCAAGGAGAAGAAGAAGAGGAAGACAGGGTTCAGTCCACAGGAAAACAGGATCCCGATAACAGATGAGACACTCCCACCATGTGTGTGGTGTGTTCCATTGGTACTTCCCAACGAGCAGTGCATTTCCGTAGGTGCCATCCTCAAAGCACTGGTTGATGATGGACTGTCGGAAGATGTAGGAATCATGCACACTGCCTGGGTAGTTGGCGACGATGTTGGTGAAGAGTCCCCGGTGGTCCACTATTGCCTGCACATTGATGGAATGCGTGTGCTTCCTGTTGCGCTAATTGTGTGCAGTGTCGGCAGGGGGCACAAGTAGGACATGTGTGCAGTCAATTGCCCCCAACACGTGCGGGAAGCCAGCTATGGCGTAGAAGCCTTGCTTGGTCTCCAGCTGTTCCTGCGCAGTGTGGGGGAAGTGAAGGTACTGGGGTACCAAGCTGATGATGGCATCCAATACAGGTGTGAGGAACTTTGATAGGGCTGGCTGTGAGACTCCTCCGACTCTGGCAGTTGTTGGTTGGAAGGTACCAGAGGCCAACAGGTGCAGCACAGCCAGCAGCTTTGTCTGCAGAGGGATGTTTGGCTGTGAGACTCCTCCGACTCTGGCAGTTGTTGGTTGGAAGGTACCAGAGGCCAACAGGTGCAGCACAGCCAGCAGCTTTGTCTGCAGAGGGATGTTGGTTGTCCGCTGTGTGGGTACCGTCAGCCTGTGGGCAATGTGGGTCAGGATGGGGAGGATGGTCATCCTTTTGAGCCTGTAGTGGGCATTGACTTCCTCTGGCGTTAAGTCTCCGAGGCTGGTGCATTTTTGGAAGGACCGCTGTCTTATTCTGCACTGCCTCGGTGGTAGTCCGGGCGGGAGGTCCTGGGTGGATGGGGGATATGGGGGGGGAGGGGGGTGGCGGTGGGTGTTGCGGGCCGCTTGGAGCTCCGAGCTGCATGATCAGTAGCTCCATGACATGTGTTGGTCTGCCGATGTGGCACTGGGCTGGGCTCCCTTTTATGCTGCAGTTTGTCGTCCTGCTTAACACCAGTAGAAGGCAGGTGTTAAATCCCTGCTGCTAGCTCGCCTTATCACCTGTTTGTGGATCGCATCGCAGATCTGGCTGGTCATTGTGAATATCGCGAAGTGGAGTTTTCGTGTGTTTTTGCACGGGAACGCCTACTCTGCATATCATTAGCGTTAGTCTCTCTCTCATCCGTGGCAATGTTTTTGCGGCAGCTATCTCTGGTGTACTGGCGATGTGGGAGTTTGCACCAGCTTGTGAATGGGGCGATAATTCTTTCGCCACTTTTGCTGCGCTAAAGTGCCGTTACTACAGCGATGAGTCCTTGAGAATATGCCCCTTAGTATTGCAGTTTGTACGGAATTAGGTTTATAAAGAAAGCGTTTGTGTGCATGTGTGTGAGACAGCCAGAAACAGAGAGATAAGTGTGCGTGAGAGAGAGTAAGGAGAAAGAATAGAATGTGCATTATAGAAAAAGTGTGTGTGTGCGCAAAAGAGAGAAAGAGCCAGTGAGAGACCCTGTACTACGTACTTTAAAGACTGACTGCACCGTAGTGAGGGGAAGTGCCGGAATAAACAACAGTGCTTTTTCTCAAGAGCATTTGAATGTCGCTGCATAGATGTGTTTTGTGGCAATGAACAACAGCAGGCAAGCAGTGGCACCGTTTACAAAATATGAACATGGGACAAATATTATGTAGTGTAAGCTAATAATTTTGTAATGTGCGCGTAAAAGTTGTGTAAATGTGCGACTTGTGGCAACTAATGTGGGCATTTTTTGGCTAATTATTTTGGGTTTGGGGCATTTTATTATGGATCTAAAAGGTGCAAGACTGGGACACATTCGCTGTTAGAGTAGTGTTGTTGCTACATAAGAGAAAAGAGTAGGAACATACGGTTTGCCAAAAATGTGTAAAGTTTCCCCAAAGTAGTAAAAAGTAATATGATTTCCCAAACAAAATGTGCACTTTATAGCATACTACAGCAAGTAAGCCGCTGAACACATTTCGCACAAGCTTTTGAGAAATAAATCTGTTAAGACACCGCTGTAAATATAAAAATGTTTTCCCTTGCAAGCTGTTTGGAACTTGTTGCGCAATTGCCATGAAAACAGTGGTAAATTCTATATTTATTTTCCCCATGCCTATAAATTAAATTAAAATTTAACGCATGTGTATGTTTAGTGCCTAAATGCTTTCCGTTTACCATATATTGTAACGTGATAAACAGGCACACATGAGCACCCCACTGCCCCTTCTCAACATTCCTAGATTGCTGCTGCCCCTTCTCAACATTCCTAGATTGCTGCTGTGTGCACACATGGAAGTGAAGGAGTTGTGACGGATGTGAAGGAGTTGTGACATAAATATTCTAATGCACATAAGCACAATGACACATTTGACACCATATTACTTTACGGTTCCAACATAGGCACATGGAAGCAGAGCTCAGTAGTCACAGCAACACATACGTTTCTAAAAGTAGGTAACTACAAAATGCAGGGCTTTGCCAAGCTACAACATAACGATTATGGTCTAAACCTAATAGAACTTGCTAACCATTTAAAACAATAGAATTTACACCAGAGAGAATTTAAATGAAAAAGTCTCCCCAAACTATGACGTTTTCTATGGCCTATCAGTGCAGAATGCAAAGAAAAAAAACATAACAGACCAGCTGCTGCCAGCACGGACTGCAGCTCCACAGTTGTGCCACCGCACCCTGAGGCCAGGCAGCAGAATCGGAGGCCCGAGAGCAGCATTCAAGAAGTAGTGCCCCGTCCAGCAGTTATGTAGTGTTCGGTATATTGTACACTCCACACTGACTCCCGGCCTGCAGCGCTGCCCTTTCCTCCCAGGAACAGCAAGTTACTCCACACTAACTCTCGGCCTGCAGTGCCACCTAATACAAACCCAGTTCCCAACATGGCGGCGCTGCAGGTCGGCTGCCCTTTCCTCGCAGGAACTGCAAGTTATAGCATTGGCAGCCCAGGAAGTGGGAAAACTGATTATAAAATAAACGCCAAAAATAAAAGCAGCACAGCGGCAGAGGATGTGGCGCCATGGCCTGAGCTGAAGACTTCAGCATTAGGGGACATGATTTTATTTTTGCCGGCGAATAGGAAGCCAAATAAATGAAATAAAAAAAGAAACAAACAGCATGGGGGTCAATGTAATACTTACTGTCCGGAGTTCCTGCCAGCCATACAACTCGTTCTGGTGTCTCGCAGGAACGGCAAGTCACTCCACACTGACTCCCGGCCTGCAGCGCCACCTAATACAAACCCAGCTCTCAACATGGCGGCGCTGCAGGTCAGCTGCCCTTTCCTCTCAGGAACTGCAAGATATATTCAACGGCAGCCCATGAAGCGGGCACACTGATTATAAATAAATGCCCAAAATTCCAAAAATAAAAGCAGCACAGTGGCAGGGGATGTGGCGCCACGGCCTGAGCTGCAGACTTCGGCATTAGGGAACATGGTTTTATTTTTTGCGGCGAATACTAAGCCAAAGAAGATGAAATAAAAAAAGAAACAAACTGCATGGGGGTAAATGTAATACTTACTGTCTGGAGTTCCTGCCAGCCACACAACTCGTTCTGGTGTTGTGGGCTGCTGATCAGCTGTTGCAGGGGAGGAGGGGAGGTGGGCAGGTCGGAGCCCAGCTCAGCGGCTGATCACCGTGGCCTCTGCGGCTGTAGAGGTGATCCGGAAGAGGCTGAGACTCGCCGCTGATGAAGACGTGGAAGAAGCGTCAAATAGGCAGCTGCAGCTTTGAAGCTGCTTTAAATTAAAAAGCTTTGAAGCTGCAAACTAAAATAAATGGGCGAAGCACTGAGTTTAAGTTTAGCATTCTTAAAAAATGGAGGTGGGCAAGCATTGAGATGCCCGGTTTGTGCGTGACTTCGAGTGAAGCTGGCATACAGAAACAAAGTGCAGCGCTGTGAAGCAGACATGCTGAAACAAAGCGCGGCGCCCATGGTAAACAAGCCGCACAGCCCTCGCAGACGCGGCCCATGGCACCGAGGACTGCAGCAACAAAACAGTGGTGCGCGCGCACCACAGAGGAGCAGGGGAAGGGAGCGCGGCAGCAAAAGCGAGACGAACGCGCGCTGCTGCGCGTTCTGGCCACCGTCGGGAATGGGCACGGCAAAGGCGGGACAAGCGCCCGCCTTTGACCAATCGCGTGCCGTCTCCATAAAAAAAACGTACGCTCCAGCCAATGTGGGCTTCCGAAAACAAAACCACACGCACGAGTGTGTGGGTCGTTTTCAGAAGCCCTTTCTAAAGGTCTCGCGCTGCGCGAGCAGTGCTGAGCACTGCAACGCTAGGCGCGAGACCTAAAAAGCAAGGCGGGTGGTCAAATGGAACATTCTGCGCCGTTTTTGAAACTTTGCAACATGAAATAAAACATGCTTTTTTGCGGTCGCAAACGGCCCGTTGTAACCTGAAAAAAAAAGCTCTGTACATCTGGCCCCTGATATAAAATGTTGCAGTTTTTGTTGCAAGTGCAGGATTGTTGTAAAGGGGAGTGCAATGTGCGGTGAAACCCAGGCTACTGTCATCCGCGTGTGTCTATATTGATTGCTTGTGGAGGAACATAAAACCAGGCTGTCGGGGCAGGGGCTATGTCATTCCATGGGTGAAGGACGGGCCTAAAAGGTCAGTTGATTGACATGACCAAATCTAGCAAATGAAAGTTTGGTTCTCTTACTTCAAGGAAAGGAACCCACTGAAGGGGCCCCTCAATGCAGAAGTCTCATTATTGGTGATCATAGCTGAATATGGCACTGGATTGGGGCTGAGAGGTTGTTACTTCTCAGATTATTTAAATCAGCATGGCAGAGTTTCTTTATAAAATGCTTTTATTGCAGTACTATTGTGCCGAAGACTCTGCAGCACTCCCCCACACCCCCCTACCTTAAGCAGGGTTCCAGCTCCTCCTGCTCAACAGCTGATATGCATACTGCCTCAGCTTGACTCCACCTGCCTCTCATCCGGAACTCATAGAGACAATCTGCCCCGCTGGCTCTACCTGCCCATGGACCACAGCTCATTGAGACATCCTGCCTCACCTGGACTCCAACTGCCCTTGGTCCAGAGATGACAGAGACATCCTGCACCAGTTGGACTCTAGCTTACCCTGGTCCAGGGATGATAGAGACATTCTGCCCCAGCTGGACTCTGGCTGCCCCTGATCCAGAGATGATAAATACATTTTGCCCCATCTAGACTCCTGAACCTTGGTCAGAAACAGCCTATCCCACGCGGACTCTAGCTACTCCTAGTACAGAGATGATAACATCCTGCCCCAGCTGGACTCTAGTTGCCCTTTGTGCAGAGCTCACAGAGTCATCCTGCTCCAGCTGGAGTCTAGCTGCCCCTGGTCTAGAGATGATACAGACATCCTGCCACAGGTGGAGTCTAGCTGCCCCTGCTCCAGAGATGATACAGACATCCTGACCCAGCTGCACTCTAGCTGCCCCCATCCCAGAGCTCATAGATACATCCTGCCCCAGCTGGACTCCTGCTTCTCCTAATCCAGCGATGACAGAGACATCCTGCCCTGAGGTGGACTCTAGCTGCCCATGATCCAGAAATGATAGATACATCCTGCCCCAGCTGGACTCTTGCTGACCCTGGTCCAGAGGTGACACAGACATCCTATCCCACGCGGACTCTAGCTACCCCTAGTACAGAGATGATAACAACATCCTGCCCCAGCTGGGCTCTAGCTGCCCCTGTCCCAGAGATTATAGAGACTTTCTGGCTCAGCTGGACTCTAACTGCCCCTGGTCCAGAGATGACAAAGACATCCTGCCCCAGCTAGACTCTAGCTGCCCATTTACCAGAACTCACAGAGTCATCCTGCCCCAACTGGACTCTAGCTGTCCCGGGTCCAGAGATCATAGACATATCCTGCCTCAGCTGGAGTCTAGCGGCACCTGGCCCAGAGCTCATAGAGACATCCTCCCCGAGCTGTAGTCTAGCTGCTTCTGGTCCCGAGATGATACAGGCATCCTGTCCCAGCTGGACTCCAGCTCCAGGGATGATAGAGTTACTTTGCCCAAGCCTGGCTTCAACAGACCCTGCACCACGATGACCCTGCCCCCTCTGCCCCAATGTGTTTCAGCCTAGGGAAGAGATTCCAGTTTGTCCCATGCCAAATGTATGAATTCCAACAAATTCCGTTTTTCTTTTTTCAGAGAGGGGTTTAATACAGTGTTTGCTTTTGATTTTCAGCTAACTCGGACCCATAAGTTCATGAATGCAAAGAAAAACAAGCATTCGCAAAGCCATTAGGTCTGGCATTCTTTGCCAGTCTTTTGGCTTTGCCACTGCTTATTTGATTTTGACATTTTTTTGTTAAACTTTATTGTGGGGAGGGGGGGGGCGCACAGCCGAACCCTCACCAATATAAAAAATATTTAGTTTCAAGAAAAAAAAAAAAAATTATCTCAAAAAGCACAAGTTATCATAGTAGTCCCCCAGCACTTAACGGAACTACTTTGTGTGTGGATGGGCTCCTTGTGAAAGAGCAGTATGACATCACTTAAAGTGAAGTTAGCCAATGGCCGACGAGGGCCAAACCATTGCCTCATGATGTAGTGTGCAGCAGAAAAATGTGAATGACACAATAATAGACCAATGAATGAAGAGAGGTGGCCGAAAGACCCTAAAGGAATGACTATTATATACATGATTTTTAGTAATATCAATAAAGCATTGGCTAATAACAGACCTAAAAAGACAGGACTGGATGAGGTTCTCACACATTATATGGGACGACATATCTATTGCGGCTGCCAACTGTGAGCCCAGTTCTCAATTTTAGACAGAATTTTAACACGGCAGTGCTCTGCGATTCATTTACCAACAGCCCCTCCCATGTAACCAAGTGACACTTTACACCTCACAAAATGTCTCTTCTTGGCACACGATGTTATGAAATCGTGGCTTCTGCAAAAGGAAACCTCGGGTAAGTGTCAATCGCGAGTCTACGCATCAAGTTAAAAAAAAAACATGTAGAAAGCCCTCACTTATTCTCCTGCCAGATACCATCATTCCATCCATTATTGAAACACATGCCGGTAATAAAATCTTTACCCTTCTCGTTCTCTTTTCTAAGAGTTTCAAAATAAAACGGGGACAAAATGTTACTAAGTAAATATAATTTACGGCCTTTAACTTTCTCTGAGCTACTACTGCGCGTTGCCGTGGCAACGAGGCCCTGCGCCCTCCGAGAGGCGACAGTAATAACCGGGTGTCAAATGTCGCACAATAGGCGCAAAAAAAGGACAGAAGTGCCCCGCTGAGCAGGCAGTACCTTAAGGAGGAGGCACCCTGTAGAGGCCCCCTCTCCAGGACACCCCTCTTACAGAGTGCCGGCAGGGGTGCGCGCGCGCAGCACACATCTCTACAGAGTGAGCCGAAGGCGACGAACTCTCATAATTTAAGTTCAAGAAAGGAAGTAACTAGGGTGTCCTGCACCGCCTAACTTTGGGAACATTTTCATTTTAAAAGACATCTTGCAGCAAAAGTGTAAAGGCACGATCAAGAATCTTCAAAATTCAAAAAGTGAATTTAATTAATATGCAGCACCTTTTCACCTTAGTACATCAGAAACGAGTTGTCAAGTTCCCAGCCCATGTACTCTCTATGGCTTTCCTGGCACTTAGGATATTAAGGAACAGACCCTAATATTGTAGGGGCATGTCTGCTCATGCAGATATGCCCACACCTGGGATATAGTTCACCCTGCTATAGGGGTGGTATGGACTGCAAGAGGGGTGATTTACCTATATCTGATGCAGTGCTATATCGACTTGGTAATTTGTTCACCTCACAGGGGCATGTTAGCTGCAGGGGCATAGTCCTAGTGAGGGGGTCCCAGGGGACCCTCTTCAGTCTCTAGGTACCCATGGTAGCACTTACTAGGGACTTACAGGGGGCAGAAGTACCAATTGTGGACATGTTTTTAGGGAAAGAACACGGTTACTGGGAACCTGGACAGCAGCGACCCAGTACTCTACAGTCAAAGTTGCATCAAAAGCCAGGCAAAACGTGGATGGGGGTACTGCAACAGAATCCCATTTTCTTGCAAGTGGTCTTTAACTTTTGCTGGTCCAGAAGCCTAACAGGGAGCTAGCCACCTCTCCCTAGGAGTCACTATATCCGCCCTGGCACAAGTGGAACTCTATCCATGAGTGGGTACAGCAGGCACAGTCTTCTTTGCAGGTGCAGTAAAGGAAGTTAGCACTTTGCGCGTGGACTAGTGAAACTCCTTGTTATCCAATGAGCCCACCGGCCTTGCTACAGTGAAAACTACAATTTCTTGTTTTCACAGTCAGGGCATGTTAAACTCAAAAGGAACATACCCTTCTTTTTAATACTAAGCAGCAAACCTGGTGGGATACCAAGGCCTTCCCTATGGGTGGCTTATTAATATTAAAAAGGAACGTTCTTGTATCCTGATACTAGTGCTCGATGTGTCTTCATCTTCCATATACTTTTTAAACGCAAGAGTATTTCTCTTGAAAAACATACTTACCTGATCGTATTGATTCTCGTGCCTGAATATATATAAAGATACGTGCTATTTTGATAAATTGGTGTGGATCTCCTTATTGAGTCGTGTGCATCATTTATTGACTGTTGTGTGTATTTTTGGATGTCTAAAACACTCCTCTCTGATAGGCCTAGGGCTGCTCGACCACACTACCCCCTGGAAGAGCACCTTGGGATTGCTAGAGCAAACCCCTGTCCACTAGTAAGGGAACGCCTGGACTCTTTGTACGATATACCTCTTTTTGTTATATCATATAAAGAGCCAGCTTCCTACAATCGGCTCAAAGAGCATTGAACAAAGATTGTTTTGCCAAGTGACATCTGCTTTTGAACCAATGAAATTTAGGTCTAGCCAAGAGAGAGACATTTGTGTTTTAAAGTCAAGCAAGGCTCTCTCAGTAAGAATGATATGAGTAATGCATTTGAAGTCTAAGCATCCTGTGTCATAGACTTTGATCTTAGTTTTGATGTTTATACTAACACTCAAATTAATTTCATATTTCACTATACTAATTCACCACTAATCCTTTATGGGTTGTGGAGTAGCGTGCTACTCACCGAAAAAGCACTTCAACACCTCATCAGGGGTAGCAAGCGCTATATAAATGCAAACCTTTTTACCTCTTCTACGCCTAAGCTATCCTTCTCAATCCAAATAATTGACTAACATATCCACCACTCAAATTACTTTCATATTTTCACTATACTAATTCACCACTAATCCTTTATGGGTTCTGAAGTAGCGTGTTACTCACCGAAAAAGTGTTTCAACACTCCATCAAGGGTAGCAAGCGCTATTTAAATGCAAACCTTTTTCCCCTCTTTTATCCCTCCACTATCCTTCTCAATTCAAATAACTGACTTACATATCCACCACTCAAATTACTTTCATATTTTCACGATACTAATTCACCACTAATCCTTTATGGGTTCTGGAGTAGTGGGCTACTCGCCGAAAATGCGCTTCGACGCCTCGTCAGAGGTAGTGAGCGCTATATAAATGCAATTACAATACAATACAATACAATATCAGAGCATTGAGAAGTATTTTCTAAAAGTGATTGTTTTCAAACATAAATTTAGAAAGTGCATTGTATTCTGCAGTAGCAGCCAGTGTCCGGGCAAAGTGGCTTGGGGGATGGGGTGGGGGAGGGGGGTGAGGAGAGGGAGTGACCTAGGGTGACCAACTGGCATGGGTGCAAATTCAGGACGGTCAGTGTAAAAATTCAGGACAAAGGGTCAAAATTCAGGACAAAAATTTGGGACAAAACATACGTTTTACAGACATATCAGAGGAAGTTGCACAATAGTATATAAGTAAATAGACAACCAAAATAAGTACAAGTCAAAATAAGTTTATATAAGGTTGAGACAATTGTGCACTTCACAGTTTCAGTATGCGCGCAGCTTTGCAAAGCGACATCAGGCCCTTTCTGCAATCAAGATTTGTGCAGGAGAAGGCACACCACATGCTGTCACTATAATAGGGCCCATTGTCATTCTATCTGTGATAATCGTCTGCAGTCTCAGAATGACAATGGGCCAGTCCACAGTCTTTGCGAGGTCCGGGACCGGCTGCTGCAGGCAGCCTCAGTCTACAGATTAAAAGATAAGTGCGAGAGGCCCAGAGTGGAAACTTTTAAATTCATGGGGCCTCTCGCAGGGGAACAGCATACCTTCCTGAAATTCCCCAATTTGATTTTAGTATGATGTCTGTAAGGCGTCCGTAATTTGGGGACCCCAAATTACGGACGCCTTACAGACATCATACTAAAATTACGGACGGTCCGTGAAATTTACGGACGGTTGGTCACCCTAGAGCAGAGGTCTTCAATCTGTGGGGCGCGACCCCCAGGGGGGCCGTGGAGTCCTGGGAAGGGGGTCGCGCATTTCCAGGCCTCACTTCTGCCTGGAATCTAAAACATGTGCTCTTCCTTGGGGAAACGAAACCGAAACGCTTCATTCCGTGTTTAAAATGCTTCAGCTGAAGTTGAATGCGTCTCCTGTGCTGTGAAAGGAAGAGGCTGGGCAGTTAGGTAAAACAATCCTTCATGCCAGGTTGCCTGAATGAAATGCAATTGTGTGTTATGAGTTAATCTGCAAATGTAAAGGGTGCTTGGGAGCTATTCTGGCCTTAATTGCTTTGTGATGGCAAATATTTGGTTTTATTTTGAGTGGTAGTAGGAAGAGTTAACAACTGGGCTGTGAAGTGCATGCTCTTAATCATAATTTACACAGCGCTTAGTACCCATGAGGAGGTGTTGAACGGACAGTTATGCAAAAAACAAAAATGCATCACTTATGCGCCTGTATTACTAATATTTACATTTTTGGAAGCTCCATTTTATCCTAAAACTATTTGCAGTTTGTAGCAGTCTATCTTATAATGTGTGTAATGCAAAAATAAAATAATAACTTACACATTAACAGTGCTTTCTGTCACAGGCTGTGACCTTGTAGCACTAAAATTACACGTCACTATTCTTCACTACGCCAACCAAATTTAATTCTGTGGCCCTCTGGTTACACACAGACCTCTGCAGTGCATTAACTAATAAAGGTTTCATAATGTACTACAGTGCATTTCCCACTGAGTAACAACTTTTTAAATTTTATTTTTCATTTAAGCTACCCATTATTTTATATGTGCCGATCTCATGGTGAAAGACCTAAAAACCGTGCAAAATATTTTGGGGCCGATTGATGAGAGGCTTGCGCTGCCGGAGCGTCACTTTTTTGAAGCTCCTGTGGCACAAGCATCTCAATCATATCCATGAGGCAACAAAAAGTCACCCTGCATGGCTTTACATGGCCTCATAGATATGGAGTAAGACAAAGCAGCGCAAGTCGCTGCCTTGCCTTAGTCTGTCAAGTAGGTGTTACATGGGCATTGTGGTGGGTGTTCCCACGCAACACTCATGGATTTTGACGCTGCCCCAGATTTACAAAACCATGTAAACCTGGAGGAGCGCCAAAACCTTACACCTCCCCCACAGCAGGCGTAACGAGGAGAAATGTTTTCATTTCTCCTCGTTTTTTCCTCTTTCTATGGGTGTTGTATTCTGCAGCTCACATAGAAAGAGGAAAACGCCTCTCGGGATTGTTTTTGTGCAGGATGGTGCCCCTTCCTGCACGAAAACAATCCTGCCTACATTGGCGCTAGGCAGCAATTTGTGCGTCAACGCAGGGGCAAAGGACAGGAATGCACCATATTTCATAAATAAGTTGCATTCCTGCCCTTTCACATTGGCGTAGGCCAGCGCAGCAGGAAGACTTGCGGCGTTGACCTATGCCAATTCCTCATAAATGAGGCCCTTTGTTTTTAGCCACACCTTTGACAACGCTTCCACGCTCACTGACCTTTGGTGTGATAAACACTGTTTAATGTTATTTCCCCACTGTAAAAATGATTTGCTATGGGAATTGGGGGCGTTTATGGTTGTCGATAGTTGTCAATGATGAGGAGTACCAAGTTCTAGAAATGTTTGTCAGGAGGGGGTCCTTATGCCTAAAAAATCTTGACAGGGGGGTCTCGGCATCAAAAAGTTTGAAGACCTCTGCCCTAGAGTGACCGAGGACGACTGACAAAAAAAAACGTATCTGCTGCATCGCCGGCAGGGGCGGCTCCTCCACGTGGGCGGAGGACCGTCGCCCCACTGCTTTCTCGCAGTGCGAGAAGCAGAAACATAAAATCGTGGTTTAAATACCATTTTATGTTTCTGCTTCTCGCACTGCGAGAAAGCAGAAGGCAGGGTTTGGTTGGGGGCGGGCGGGTGGGCGTTCCTGCTCCAGGCAGGGGAGGAGTGGCTAGCCCACAGATGTGGGCGCTGACTGTTTGGTCGGCCCCATGGCCGACCAAACCAGTCATGCACACTCTGCATTTTCTCTATGTAGGCTGCATGCAGCCTACATAGAGAAATGGCCTCCCCATAGACGCCTGTAGGGTCGGCGTCCTAGCCAATCACAACGCTGCCATTGCAGTGTTGTGATTGGCTATGGGGAGGGGAGGGAGGCTGCCTGCTTCCTGTATAGAGAGGAGAGAGGAGACACGATGCGGGACCGGAGGGGAGGTAAGTTTCATTTTTTTTTTAAATTACCCCCCCCCCCGCGCGCGACCCCCCCTCCTTCCCTCCCGCCAGTCATGCCGGTCGTGGGTCTACCGCTCCTCTCTGGCTCCAGTCCACTGCAGACACAGGCTCCCAGACTTGCCTGTGGCCAATCCTGATGCTGCTCTCATGCTGCTGGCAGCATGCGACCAGCGTCAGGATTGACCTGAGCGCCCTCAATTTGCACTCCCAGTGAGACTGGGAGCCTGTGCCTGCTGTCTCCAACACGGTAACGCAGTTCGGGTTGGAGACAGCTTCAGTGCGCATGACGGTGTGGCCGTCCTGAGGCAGCCGGCCAAACCTACATGCGCACTGAAGGCAGTGCAACCACTCCCCTCAGTGCCAGTCATCCCCCCTCACACCACCCTCAAAGACTCGGCTGGGAAACAAAATAAAACGATAATAAACACGGGTTTATTATCGTTTTATTTTTCATTTTTTTGAGGCTGCTGGCAGGGGAGGCGACGCTCCTCCGCCATAACGGAGGAGCCGCCGCTGGCATTGGGTTTTGCTGGAACAATATCCTGAGTGGGGCTGCTGGCCATTAGTGACACTACACAAATATTAAAAGAGTTAGCAAATGCCGGAGTCACTGAGCAGGTGGGTCAGGCTTTCCAGAGTGGCTTGGGGCAAAATGCATGAATAAGTGGGGTGTAATTGTCCAGATTATAAATCATTTTTCAAATAGACTGATTAAAATGTTACATATTATAAAGTTAGTTGTGAAGGGAAGCACATAATTGCGTCCACTATATCCACATTTTCGGTGATCGTAAAGTAACAGTGTCCTGCATCTTCAAAAATATAAATATTCCCTTTAGATATATTCTGTGACATGTTGACACTGTAGATACTGTCACAAAAGACCAGGAACACAACCCCATTCCATGTCTGCACACATCTAGTTAACAGGCCTCAATACTGCACACATTTGGACACATCTGACTAACAGACATCTGCACACATCTGGTTAACAGGCCTTAATACTGCACACATCTGGCTAACAGGCCTCAATACTTTAAAGAATTGGCTTAATACTTCATTCTAAGTTAATTGAGAAATTGTGTGCAGTACTTACATTATTTAGTGCAGTCGTGTGTCTTTGTAAGAATTCCATCCCAAAAACTTTTATAATAGCTATCTTGTTTTGATTTCTATGTTCATTCTCTTTTGCATAATGTTACAGGCTTGAAATATGCCTGAAATGTTCTATCGGTCGTCAAAAAGAACTAATTGAAAAGGCTCCTGGCGAAGCACTGTGGCGGAAGTGCATTGAACTTTTGAATACTGAATTGGTATTGTTTGCCATGCAGCCTAGTGCCTGAGATGAATTTACCGAATATGCTTTCCGAAATTTTGGGTGATATTACCTAGTGCTTTAATCTCCTTTTTCAGTCCGCAAGACAAAGAAATCAGCTGGCTATCAGGAGGTCTTGAGAGGATGAATGATGGCCAGGCGAGTCCACTGCTTAGCCAGAGTAGCACCCTTTGGTCAGGGTGCCACCTGGCAGGTATTTTAGTGATATGGCCTGTATTTCTATGTCAAGACCAGTTAAAGAAAAACTGGAAAACCTGGTCTTTTTTCCACTTTAAAATCAAAACTTTAACTATCAAATACAAGAATAGGTCATGTGAAATATATTTTCCAACTGTCTAAACAAACCCAAAATTATTGTTAAATCAAACATAAGCACACTTGAGTAAAAAAGTACAGGGGATTTTACACAAAACTGTACTCCAACCCCACAGACACAACGTAAGGATGAATATTGTATATACAGAGACCCTGCATAGATAAACGGTACTGCATAGCCGAGGCGCACTGAGGAGACAACGAATCTTAAAACACTGCTTCCAGCATTTCAACAACAGTCCCTGTACCAATGGCTACCAAAAAGGGCCTCTGCAACTGACCATATACCACTCTCGTCCAACGTCACACCGTGCTCCAGAGCAAACAAAACTTTATGTGAGAAATTCTTATAGAATGACTTTTAAAGTGAAGTGGGAAATTCTGTTTAATGATACAATAAATTAAATTATTTACAGTTATCTCTGTGTACACTACCCCTTCCATGGAATGAATAATAAAAGTAAAGATAAAAATACTGTTAAGCAGATACTTAACATGGACTACAGTAAAGAGAGGCTTCAACAAACAGAGAAAAAGTTTATAGGAAAAACAAAAAACAAAAGAAAGTATTCTGAAAGAAAGCTATCTAAATGTAACATGGCATTAACAATAATACATTCTACAGTAAGTGCATGTGTAAACACACCTGTTAAAGAAAGCATGTTTGGCAGATAAAAAGACCAAACTGTAAGCAAGATTCAATTTAGAAAGAAAACACATAATACACTTGACCGCAAACACCATATAATTCCTTTGAAGCAGGCAACAAATGGAGGAAGGAGTCCCTCTAAAGATGAAGCAAAAATGTTTTATATTGCGCACGTTAGTGCCACTACCTACTTAAATTTGAATTTACAAGCACCCTTTTGCTGCTCTTCTGCACAGGAAGCCAAGAGGATTGCTCCATAAACAAACATCCCCACAGTGCCTGCAGTACATAAAGGTGTCTTGTATATGTGCAGGAGGCCACTTTGTAAACTAGTAGTCGTACAGACAGAAGTACGGAAGCCCAAGGCAGCTGTTTGTGAAGGAAACAAAAATAAACCCATCAGAGACTACTTTTCACGTGCACAACACGCTGAACAAGTGGCAGAGAAGGAAGTAAGTATCTGCTAGCACAGTGGGCGGAGCCCAAAATACAAAACAAGCATTGGCAAAGCAAATAGGTCTTGGATTTGGCTTTGTTAATGTTTTTAGCCACATTGTACAGGAGTATAACTGCTGTGCCACATGGCTGAAAGCTAAAGAAGGAAAACAAGCACTATGTTGCAGCCACCGCTGGCCACGTCATAACCTTTTTTGTTATTGCTTGGGGGAGGGAGGCTTGGGCGTAAGGCAACACCGAGAGAGACTACACGGGCAATGGAGGGAGGTCAGACGGGTGCTGTCATGGGTGGGAGGCAACCCAGACAATGGAGTGTGGGCGTTTAGATGGTAGTGGCAATAGGACCATGAAGGAGGGGGAAGCTCTATGACGTAGTCAAATGTGCCTGCATCCTTGTGCTTTTTTGTGTTATAAACAGGTGGGGGAAGAAGCCTGGAAAAAGGAGGAAAGATAGATGGGTGGAAGGGAGGGGCAACACGGACAACGGAAGGATGGAGGGGGGGAAATGTTATGACACTGCCAGCGGTGTCATAGTGTTTTTTTTTATTATGGCGGGTGGGAGCAGGGCAACATGGACAACGGTAAGTGGGTGGGAGCATGGCAACTGGAGGGAGGGGGCAAGCCATCACAGACAACGGGAGGAATGGTGGGGGCAAGCCAACATGGACAATGACAATGGGAGGAAGGCAGTGGCGTAGCTAGGCCGTAGGCCGCCCGTGCCGGCCCCTGCATTTGCCCCAAGCGGCGGCCTAATCTGATCAAAGATCGGGGGTTGCTGGCCATTTATGCCGCTGCGAAGGCCACAGGTAAGAGCGGGGGTGGGAGGTAGTGGGGAGGGGTGCATCTGCCACGATTCTTGCGGGCGCATCCACCGCAGGTAAGAGCGGGGGAAAACTCGCGCCGCCTGGGGCGGTCTGCCCCCACTGCCCCCCCCCCCCAGCTACGCCACTGGAGGAAAGGGGTGCATGAGGGCAAGCCAACACAGAAATGGGAGGAACATGGAGGGGTGAGAATTACACAACGGAGCCAGCTGAAAAAGACACACTCTGATAGAGCGATTAAACACAGACAAAAAAGAGCACCTAAAAAACGGAGCAGTGGAAGGACACAAGTAATGCGTCCATGCTCTAGGGGTGGGACAAACACATGAAGAGGATGGAAACCTACAGCAGCTGATCAATAAGAAGCAAGCACATTATGACATTGAAGCCAACCAATGGTAAGCAATGGGCCGGCTCTAAACCTACTGCTGTCTAGTTGAGATCTAAAAGATTGACAAACCAATCAAAAAACAAGCTTTGATAAAACAAAAATGATAAAATATAACAAAAAAAGTAAATGAGAGGAGACCTGGAATTGAAGTGAACTATTTTTAGGTGGATGTGTGCATGTGCACTGGAAGAATGCAATCAATCACTGGTTAAGTTTTACAGTTACGAAATCTTGCATGGGAGTTTGAGGGCACTGTGGCAAATCCTGAGACATTCCAGCGTCTCTAGCTTGTAGGATACATTAGGTAGAAAACTAGGCCAATTAGAATCAGGAATGTTTTCACTGAATGCCATACTGTGACCACTTCACTGAATCAACGTGAGGACCACGAACACCTCCTTTGAAAAAGAGTTCTCAGAGACCTCTTTGGAATTGAGCCGCCTATAGGATATGATTCGTTAGATCTAGAATTGGAGACCAGTTTTCTATGGTGACTGCTGGAGTTCTAGAGCCTGACTGCTGGAATCTTCCCAAGCCTGGGAATGAGGAGTCCATCTACATGGAATGTGGAACTTCTGTTTGTGGGGCCTACAAAGCGCCTGAAAGTCTCCTTGTTTGCTAGGAAATACGTGTCTGGAGGGAGTGAGAGCACTTGCCTGGAATTCACCCTCCTTAAACTGCGTGTGAAGCCTAGCTGGCTCAGAATACGAGTACCCTTACAAGGGGCCTTTCGCCAGATTAAAGTACTGCAGGGCCCGCATAGGTGTTGCCTAGTGGTGACCACCAGATTATGGCCAAATGCATTTTGGGTTCTCAAACTAACTCCACACTGTGCTGCAATGAAGGGGTGCCAGCATCAAACAATTGTGAAATCATTCATGGAAAACGTTCCTGAGCAGTTCAGCCCTGGATGACCGGTCTGAGGATGTTGCTTTGCAAACGTCCATGGAGGAGAAAGATCTGGAGTGTGTCCCAAGGTAACTTTCCTTAGTGAGTCTGACATTAACTGTGGGCTGAAGTAGACCCGGCCTTGCCCGTAGGACTGAGGTGTGTAACCGGTTGGGACATTCCGGAAGTCTCAGACCTTTTTAAAGACTGTTTGGGACAATGATGATTCTTTTTTTACTGGTTTGACTGTGTAGTAAAGTGGTTAAGAGATGTTTACATCAATTAAAAAATATTTTATTGCTTTTGATGCATATACATTTTTGATCAAATGGCTAAGTAAATTTTTATTCTAATTGCTCCACTTTTAACCCCTAACCGTATAGTGGTTTGTAGCAAATACAGCATCCCCTCTCCACCTCATTCTGACTGTGTGTATTGACTTGTTGTCATTCAGAGCACACCTCGTCACATTCCAGCCATATGCTCCTGCTGACAAATATATTCCTTTCAATATGCTCACTCCCATGCATCAACATATTTATGGTTAATGTCCACTCCATCTAAAATTGTGATCTACTCCAGCACGTTTTCAACACACACCAATTGTTTAACACCCCAGAGCTTGACCAGAGGTATTTTGATGGCTTTTGAGATAGCATGCAATCTGAGAATGCAAATCTGTAGAAAGAAACATTTTTCCATGTGAGATCATGCTATATTAGGCACTCTGATAAGCTCTACAATGGGTGAACACTCTATCCGCTGATAAGCTACTGATAAACTACAGCTTCAGCAATGACAGCTAATCAGCTGAGACATTGGAAGCAGAAAGTGATGGCTGGACCCAAATATAGAGAAATATCCAGAGATTTAGGCTGCACTTGAAGGAATCAGTAACCTCATGATCATAGCAACCTTGCGAGCAAATACAGAGTGAATAATGTAAACTCCAAAAGAGATTCTGCAAATGTTGAAGCGAATGTCTTCTGTTGTAGTGTTCTTCAAAGCGTTATGTCTTCAACTCTTTACTAAATGGGAGTGGCATTGGGCAGTGTTTATGGATACCGGGATGTTGTTTCTGATCATGGGTGCTTAGACAGAGAAGGACTGCTGCCTTTTTGTTTTACCTTCTTAGTCTTCAGTCTGATGGTGGATTGGCTCCGGGAGTGCCTTGAGTCACCAGAGATGGTGAACTCGTCTGTAGCTTTAAGCTACCACCATGAGAGGGAAGCTCAGGATTGCTCTTTGAAACTTGCTTTTTAGGTCTTGCATAAAGATAGCTTTAACCTGTCTATTGTTGAAGACCTATTGTGGACAATATCTATACTTACAGGGGGGTTTGGGCTAGCTCAGTGGCTCTTAACCTGTGGTCCGGGGACCCATGGGGGTCTGCGAAGTCTACTCAGGGGGTCTGCGACTGCTTAGAAAAATAAGGAATATCAACAGATAAATAAAGTTGATCTAAATAAAGAAGAAATGTATTTTGGAAATGTTAAAAAAAAACATGCTGTAAATGTGAAGGAATTTGAAATTGTAGGCTAAAAATGAAGTTAGTATCCTCAGATTGATTCATGGGAGCAGTGCAAGTGCATCAAACAGAATACAGTATGGACAATGAATAGTGCCTGGGTATTGTTTTGCGGATCAAATCATCGAAGATGCTTAGGCAGAGGTGCTCTGCTTCCAGAGATGACTCAGTGGGGTCCGTGAATTCCAATAATGATTCAGTGGGGTCCTCGGGTTCCAGTAACAATTAAGTAGGGGTCCACAGAAGTCAAAAGGTTAGGAACCACTGAGTTAGTCCCATTGCTTAATCAACTATCTACCAGTCGGTGGCTATTACTGATTCCCTGTATGTCAGTCTGAATCAGAATATGGATTAGCTTTTGGGGGCTCACCCTCAGGTAAAATCAATCAAAAATATATTCAAATACTTAATGCTGGCTCCAGCTATGTGTGTATGCACTACCGCTGACCGCTGTCTACGCTTACCATTCATCCGACAGTGCACAAGCGCGAGGCTCTCTGCTCAGCATCACATGTCTCTTTCTGTGGCCAGTCCTGTGAAAGAAATCCATGCCTCCTGCACCTTCTCAAGAAGCCAAGCACCTCCTTCCACCACTCTGGCCGCCATCCATAGCCAACCCGGAAGCAGGAAATGGAAAGAACGTCAGGAGGCAATCCCTCCCTGGAATGACCCTGCCTGCAGCAGGTGACGGCTGATTCCCACAGCTCTAAGCTGCCTTCCTAATGCGCCCCGGGTGAGTCTAGCACAGGACGCAGAAACAGGAAGGTCTGTTCAGAGAGCCAGCAAGGCAGCAGCAGGGCCTCGACTGCATGCCAGGCGTGCCCCTGGCAGCGTGCCCTTGGCAGGTGGGTATGCAGTCAGGGGGCCATGCCAGCTCTCCACGGGCAGGCGTGCGCTCTAAGGGTGGGTGTGTCTGGGGTAGCAGCAGGGTCAGCATTCTCGGCCACCATGATTGTCTGCGGCTCCTGCTGGGAATCTGAGCTGCGAGACAAGAACTCCATGCACTTACTCCAGTTCCTTTGTTGTGAATTAAATTAAGGAGTTGGGTGTTATCATTAGCTGGGGCGGTACATGAGTGTTTGCCTATGGGTGGTGGGATTAATAGAATAGATAGAGGAGATAGGAATTGTTAGGCTGCAAGTATGCCTTTCAAAGAAGATATTTTTTTAAATTATGGCACAAAATGAGGGCAATTTGCAGAAATACAATAATAATATACATGCAACTCAAACTAGGCTGTGTTCCAAGAAAGGGAGGTAAGTAGAGGATGGAAAGTAAGAGAGGGCCATTCTAAAAAAAAAGGGGGGGGGGAGTATTTCATGCAGGGTTTTGGGAACACAGAAGTATTTTGAGATAACATGCAATCTAAGGTGCAAATCTTTCAAAAGAAACAACATTGTTTGCATGTGAGATCGTGCTATATTAGGTACTTTGATAAGCACTAGAGGAGGCGAACAGTCTATCCGCTGCTAGGCCACTGCTGGATCACCGCTTCTGCAATGACAGCTAATCAGCCTAGACGCTGGAAGCATAAAGTAATGGCTGGAACCAGATATATCCTCCTGATCATAGCAACATGAGAGCATATACAGGGTAAATAATGCAAACACTAAAAGGAGATTCTGCAAATATGGGAACAAATTTCGTCTGATGTAGTGTTCTGTAAAGAGTTGTGTCTCCAACCCTTTCCTAAATTGGAGGAGCATTGGGCAGTCCTTACGGATATAGGAATGTTGTTCCTGACCCTAGATTCATAACACTTCTTAGTTTCCGGATGTGCCGAGAGCCGCCTCGGTGCCTGCAGGTTCCTGCACCAAATGGAATGCAGACACTGCGGTGTCAGAAAATGACACTAGGACAAATTCACCATATTTCCCTGGGTCAGCCAGATCCGGCTCAGAAATAGCAGCCGGAACCGGGATTCGGCACGATCCCCCTACATTCCAGTACTGCTTATTCTTTACAGTTAGCCTCTCCATACCTCTTTTAACCCATTTAAAGTGTCGGTGTCTGACAATTCTGCTAAGAGCTGTTTGGGGTTTTCTCGACTCTGCCCACACCAGTGGCTTAGGCCAAATGTCTTCCCTGTACTCTGGAGATGTGGAAAGCAGCTCAGCTGTTCTGTGGTTTTAAAGACCTGAAGACCCTTTCTGTTCATTGGCCTGTCCTATACCACTCAGCATGGATGACCAATAGCAAGCAGAAGAGGCCCAAATCTAAGGTAGTGAAATAGCAAGACTGACTAGGGCTCAAGTCTGCCAGTGCATGCGAACGAGAACGCCATAAGAGATTTCACAAACCAGGAAGGAGCCACATGCAACGCAGAGGCGGGGCTACAGACAGTCGCTGCCACATCCTGTTCCCCAGGGGGGACCGCCGCACTCCGACTACAAACCAAGCTCTTCATACCTGTCTAATTCAATTAGCAGCACTGAATAATTCATTAAAAAGGAGAGATCGTTTTTCTTGCTAGGTCTAGTCACATGCAGATCAGAGATCAGGCGCCGCTGTCGGGACAGAGCATTTAATGATCAGTTTGACCGTCCACTCAAAAAACCTCAAATGCACGTGGGACACTGCACATATATTTTGAAAATCCTTTGTCTATGCAAGTCAATGGAACGAATGCTTTTAGGCTCACGTAAGTGGACAGATTTGTCTATGGATATCCAAATGGGATAAATGTACACACTATAAACCCTTGCTGCCTCAGTGGTTATCCCATCTTGGATCCAGCAGTTGTCAACCATTGTTTGACCCTCTAGCACTAATACCATAGAAAAGTGGCCAGTAGATGGAAAGGCCGACTATCCACTCTGCTCCATGTCTGTAGACTCTTTTAGACGAATGGCGACACAGCTTTTTAGGTCGAAGTTTCGACTGTGCAGCTGTCAAACAGACCTAATGCTATTAATATATACATACATATATGTATATCGAGTGGGCTTTGGGTTTACCTATTTTCACCACTGGCTTTCTTCAACCAGCCTCTTTCATGCATTGGCTTAAGGCTTTGTCAATAACACCTTGGCTCAGCCCAGTGGGTACACATCTCTCACCTTGCTGTTTGGGTGTATCCTTCCACCTCCACTGAGGTGCTTGTATTGAACTGCATGAAGAACTACTTTACAACTACAATCCTCACTGTCTGCCTCTCTTTTGTGTGTCTCATTCTAATGAGCTAATGCTGTCTTTGCCAGTGCTTGTTTTCAAAGCAGCAGGTCACCACACAGTGGTGTATACTGGGTGCCAAAATCCCTAATTAAGCGAGGAAAATGGGCCCCTTGGCCACTGATTGGGTAGCAAATGACAGCTATACCTGGAAGGCAGTTGTTCCCTCTTCCCGCTGGGCCCCTGGTGCCACTGCATCTGCTGCACCACTAATAGCTACGCCCTAGTTGACACACGAAGATGACCCATGATCCCGCCTTCTGCACTAATTTCATTGGCGAAGGTTCACAGGAGGGTGGGTTCATTTATGAACCGTACATTCTGTATGGTCAAACTTTACCACAATTATCCCACCCTGGCCCCTGGGTAATGGTGGAGCGAGGTGTAGAAGGCAAGGCATTCACTTGATATAAAATGGTGAACCACTGGCAAGAAGCAGTGTATAGAAGAGAGATTAGTATTAACCCTAGATCCACTTATGCTAACTGTGGTCACCTAGAGACTGGTTTAACTCCAGAACCAGGTTGAGTCCATGTCATAGCCAGTGGGCGGCACCAATAGCCCTGGGTTGACAGAAAGACAGTCCCCTCCATTTGTGCTGACGTCAGCCAGGTGGTCTTCCCATAACTGGGGCTGGGTGGTTGCTGGTGAGACCATCACCCTAAATTCACATATTGCTGGAACAGCTGAGCCTCACAACCGGATTTAAAATATTGGTCCTAGTGCCCTGGTTGTGATGCAGGTGCACATTTTACGCAGTGTTCCTTCTGTGCTGTGCACCATTCTGCACAAGCAGGGCAAAAAGAGGAGCAGAATGAATTATCTGACTGGTGCTTATAGTATTTATTGGCTGATTCACCACACCTGAGTGTGTGCATTGCATTCCTGTGCCTGGAGATAGCGTCTTCCCCCAACGCAGATAACAGGCTGGCGGTACTGAAAGATGTGGCACTACAAACGTATTCTCATACCATGGAGCATGTAACTAATTAAATAGTCTGTCCTCACAGGAACTACTGTCATCTTAACCCTACAGAGAGAGGGCAGGAGCAGGCTTCTCTTCCAGGTTAGCTAACCAAGATGGCCAATAGCTTGGGGTTTTCCCTTAGGTGCCGCCAATGAGAGTAAAAAAGGAACACGTTATGCAGATCTCACTGGCTTCTATAAAGTAGACAGCACAGCTATCCCTCCGGCTCTTTACAAAGGTATCACAGTCCTAGTTATCTTTTAGGTTATACACATATTACATGACGAGTCCTTACAGAGATGAGCTGACTGCACACGTTTGCGACTTGCTGAGCAGAGTTACACTTCACAATACTTAAATCTGTTCGTCTCACAGCTAAAAGAGTGGAACTATCACTAATACTGAAAGGATCAAAGATCTATTTCATGGGCAGCAGCACTGTCGCTCCAGTTACAGACGCCCTGGAGGCTTCGATCCTCAAGGGCGGGGTTGCTCTTCCTGCTACACAGCGTATAGAGACTCACTTTAGGATAGCAACCTACACTATTCCTCTGGTTACACCGATCATAGATCCTTACCTTGCCTTTTAGACAGCAGAGCTACTGCTCAAGTTACAGAACAACATTGCGATCTATTGAACAGCAGAATTAGCCCTCCTTAACCAGATCCCAGGGATTCACCCCTTAGACAGTAGGACAAGTGGTCATTTCTATGGGTATACTGGGATGTCTCCAAGGGCCAGGGCGGGGTGCCTCAAGTGACCAGGCCGGATGTCCTTCGTGCCATGCAGCCCTGCACACTGACCATGAGCTGCGTAGAAGCGTCAGTGAAAGGCCAGTGTCTGTTTACATGATGAAGGGTTAGGACGACATGATCCTCTATTCTGAGACCCAAAACCAGTCTTGCTGCAGCATTTTGTATTACCTGCAGTTTTCTCATCTGGTATGGAGACAGGATAGCCTACCATAGGCAGCACTTTCCTTAAAGTCCTCAATGTAGCCGGACAAGTGTTTGCTAACTTATACATTTGAGGCTTCAAAGCCAATCTCTGATCGATGAAGAGCCCTGAGTTTGTTACCCTCTCTGCAAGCAGCAGGGGAGGAAGGGTAACAAAATGTTTACCCTAAAGTACACAAACTCCTTTCTTACCTGCAATGAGTGTAACTCAATAACCATGATCCAACTGAAAATCACAATTAGACCGTTTTGAAATCTCTTAACTGTTTCGACCTAGTCCTAAACTCAGATGGTTCATTATTATCCGCACATCCAAGGATTTCAAAACAAAAGGATTGCATTAATGTGGCACTATGTCTAACATGGACGTTAAATGGAGGGAAGATCACAGAAGATCTTTGTGGATATCTTTAGAGTAGGGTCTACAGTTCCCCAAACTGACAGCGTGTCTCCTATCTTGCAATGACCAATGCAACCGGTCCAGGCCAATGGTGGAGTGCGGCGGGAGAGAGTGTCAAAGATACAGGAAGATCCAATCATCTCAGCTAAACTGACTAACCATTCTCCAAGGCCACATGAAGATCACTGAACGATGCCGATAACATTGACTCAGTTCCCTGCTGTGGTCTAAATCCAGACTGTGCCAGGTAAGTAGATTATTACATGATAAATAGTTTGTAGACTGTCTGTTCACTAAACTTTCTAATATCTTGGTGGGAAAAGGTAATAACAAAATGGTCCAATAATTGTTTAAGATTAAAGAATAGGTTACCTGTTCCTCCAGCAGAATGATGGCAAAGATGTTTTTCCAACTTTTAGGAACATGCTCTTCTGTCAATGACAAATTGCAAGGGTAGGTAAGTTTGACACTAATAGCTTGACTCGATAAATTCATTTTATATTTTGAATTTCTAATGTTATTTTTATACAGCGATTTAGGGAGATCCAGATTTTGTTTTCTTAAGGGTATTCTCAACTCGCGGCGTAGTGGCCTGCTCAAATTGATTGAAACTGCTGGATTAGTTTATAAAGAAAACTTTGTAGTTCAGATTGTGGTTTTGGTCAAATTATTGAATATAAAGATGTCTCTGATGTTATCAATTTTCTCCACAGAAAAGTCTGGTAGATTATCCTTATCCAAAGTTCTCCTTTAGCAGAAATGAACAGGGCTCTGTAACTGGTGGAAGAAACCTGCGTCAGAATCCCAAAGACCGCGCTAACAGGACATGGCACATTAATAATCCTGTACGCATAGAAATCCGCACGCATCTTTATATTGTGGTAATATAATTCCATCTGTGCTAAGCTATATAGACATTTCTTTAAAGGATCAAAGACTCTGCGACAAATACCCCTTTCCTTTATAAGATCAAAGACTATTCATCAAATTCACCAGTGGCGGCTCCTCCGCTATAGCGGTGGAGCGTCGCCCGCTGCTTTCAAGCAGTGCGAGATGAGAAGTAGAAAAATAAAATGATAATAACTTTCAGTTATTATCATTTTATGTTTGTGCTGCTTTGCGGGCAGGCGGGCTGCTCTGCTCTCAAAGCAGGGCAGGGGAGGAGTGGTTTGCCCACTCCTAAGTGCGCAATGACTGGTTGGTCGGCCCTCTGGGGCCGCCCAAACCAGTCATGTGCACTTTCCCTGTTCTCCATGCAGGCTGCATTACAGCCTGCGTGGAGAACATGTCCAGGCCCCCATTCCCTGGTTAAGCGTCGAACCAATAACAACGCTGCATTGCAGCATTGTGATTGGTATGGGAAGCCTGGGTGCCAACCAATCACAATGCTGCATTGCAGCGTTGTGATCGGTCAGTGGGGCCTGGCTGTGCTTCCTTTTTCTTGAGGAGAGCAGGAACGCGGGACCCGGCGGGAAGGTAAGTTCATTTTTTTATTTTTTATTATGCGCACCTTCGAGTGACCCTTCCCCCGCCCCGCCACCCGCGAGCCATGCCGGCCGCCACTTAAATTCACTCTGCTTTCTTCCAGGCGTTTTTAAGGACAGCTAAGCTAGCTCGAAAATAGGCTACATATTGTTTTGTCTGCTGAAGAATTATCATTTTCTCAGGCACCATTGCATTTAAGGCCTTTGTTATCAATTCATTAAGCCCAAAGGCTTCTTGATCAATGTGGAGTGCAGTGAAGCAGCCCTAAACCTGAATAGGACCGGCCTCGAAACCTTTAATGGAGCTGGCTGTCTGTAAATGGCCATAAGAGTCCACTATTGGGACATAAACGTCCTTCGCATGGTGATGGAAGTGCACCTCTGCCCTTAGAGCCCCAACTGTAATGATGTCTGGATCTCTAACGCTGCTTTTTCATGTCATAGGCAATCGTGGATTATGGGTGTGCACCATTACATAGGCCTTTCTCACAAATTGTGGGCTTGTTGAACCAGAAGGGGTGCCCAAAGCGCTACCCTCATAGTGGTGAAAATCTAATGCCTTTACCAGGAGTTGAGCAGCACGAGCGCTGTGGTGGCAGCATAACGTGTAGTGATCAGTAGGAGTGAACAGGTCCTTTTTACCTGTGTCACTGGAGTGAGGCTTATGGGCTCACTTATTTAAAGTTCCGCTGCCGTGTGCTTAACTCATCCTTGGCCTACATTGGTTTGGTGTGTGATGCTCTGCAGTGCATGTGTGGTATCCATGTGCTAGGTGTATGTGTGCCTGTGAATGGTACAATATAGGGATAATGTAGAACTGTGCACTGCACAAATATTGTCTGCATGTACTGAGTGCATGTGTGCCGGTGAATGGTACAATATATAAAGGGTGTAGTGCTGTGCAGTGCATGTATGTTAGATGTATGTGCTCGGTATATGTATGTCTGTGAAGGATACAATACATGGAACACTCTGGGTTACATTTTGGAAGACCCAGGCCTGGATGGAGAAACATGGGGAGAGGAGAAGGATTAATCCCCCAGACAGATTTGTATATTGCTGCATTCCTGTAAGCTGGCTGGGACACACTGGAGGAAGGGAGAGCCAGGTTCTCCAGTACACATGCTCTTTGAATCAGAGAGAGGTCACAAGGAAGGGGCCTGGGCACATCTCAAGCAGGAAATGGGGCTGATAAGAGAGTCCATCATAAAGAGTAGGACTGAGGCCCTGGGGTAACCCTTTGATACACATATCACTGTGGCTGACATTCAGTTGTGAACCTCTGGCCTGTACTATGGCCTCTGCTGTGGGGCTATCAGGTTTGGAGTCGCTCCTGCTGTGACAGACTGTTTTCTGGATGAAGAGAGAACAGAGGTATAGGCACTTCAAAAGGAAGCAGAACCCCAACAAAAACTTCAAAGACTCAGGGCCTCATTTATATTTTGGTGATCGGGCTAGTGTTCTGCCAGGACGATGGAGTAAATACCACCGTTGCCCTGGTGGAGGTCCCAACCGCCGAATTTATAAATGACCGCCTTTCAGACAACAGCCCTATGGCAAAACTGTTGCAAAGTTCACGTTTTAGCAGAAGTATCCCTCATTCTACACTGATGACAAATGCTCATCTTCCAGAAACCAGAACTATCCCTAAAGGAATACTTGCATTACTGCCTGACACCGCGGATAGTGAAGCGAAGACAGCTTTCAAAAGACATCGATTTAATAGGCTTTGTATCCCTCAGAATACACAGGTTTTACATGTATCTCACCACGGTGAAAGGTTTAAAGTGGTTATTTGGGATTACGAGACATGAAGCTGTCTTGCTTATTTGTAAATTAGTCGTGAGGTGATATATTATTCCGTAATTGCTAATATAGGCTTGTGCTACTCGTGTACTAAATGCATCTATTTTATGACTTTATTTTGATCTGTTCTTACTCTAAATCAGTTGTGCAAAAGAGGGCAGACTCACGTCAATTTAAGGCTCTCATACATGGGTGATAAGAGGTGCCACCAACAGTATGTACGATGGGAATAACGGTCAACGGGGCTGTCAGATGTCTAAGTCTGGGTCTTCACGGCAAACCTACGAAGTAGATCTGTAGAATGGAAAATACATAGACATTAGGCTTCCAACCCTTGGCTTTCTTCACCGCTTACTTCATACCCTCTTTGGAATCCTGCCCTCGTCCTGCAATGCAGTCCTGCCATCCCACAGTAACTAGACCAGAGCTGGCCGTGTCCACGTGCTGATGATCAGTCAATCAACTACTGACTCGAGCTTGCAGGGGGGTTTCTTATAATTTCTGCATTGGCTGTGGGCCATCTAAGCTCTAATGTCCCCTGCAAAAATCGGTATTCGTGTGCAACCCATGAACTCACCTAGAAACTTTGAAAAAAGAGAGCTGTACTATGACCTGAGATTGGCTAGGGACATGCTTGCTACTTGTTCATTGGCTGGGGGGCCACGGAACATTTAAAGTCCCAAAACATCCCTGTCACTCTGGTGGGGGCCATGGACGTGAGAATAGATACAGATCTCTGTATTAAGTAAGTGCTTCAGTCTGTCCATTTCAGTGAGAAAATTATAAAGGCTGAGACAGCCAATGGTCCCCAGTGACCCTTGTGGACAGAATCAGTGCTGGGGAATAACCTCTACCGCACTGTGGGCTCAGTGTGACCGGAGTCCACCCACCAGCAGTTTTAATAGTGAACGATGGTGTCTTGTGACCACGTGACGTGGTTCGTCCCTCTCCACCCCGCTCACTTATTGCCCCTCATCAATGTTTCTCCCCAAACGGGCAAAGGTTCCACTTGGCCTTCACCAGGACACGGCTCGGGACACCCTGCAGGGCCTTCTCCTAGTCCACAGCAAATACCTCAGGTCCAGGCCTCCGCCTCCACCCGCTATGGGTGCAGTGAGTGCAACATGTGACGTTCACCTGCTACAAGGCCTGCTCACTACTGTACTGTTCCCACCTTTGCTGCATTCAGCATGTGATTGAAGCTTAAACTGCTAGGGCACAGCAAAGCCCACACCTGTTCTGTCTGAGGGAAGCCTTGTGGTTGGACAAGTGGGCAACTCCTTTCAGATCCTGGGGCAAATTCACAAAAGCATTTATGAGCACAGGAAGTTGTCCTGCTGGAATACTCTTTTGTGTACTCTTACAGGCCTACTACTGTTTTACATACTCATTCATGCCTCCTACTTCATGTTGTCCAAAATGACTTTGTGAATAGACCCCACTGTTAAAAGATGCACTAATTTACACACCTAGTGCCATACTCTGCACAAAGAGCGCTAGGCGCCGAGTGCCCTGAAACCACGGCCCCAGCCCCTCTGCCCTATGCGCACAGAGCACCGAGATGGAAATAGGCCACACATTAGTGACAGAAGTGCAGTCTGGGAGGCATTTTTTCATTGTGTCCTCAGATGGCACATTTTTCATATACTTGGCCTGCAGACAGCCGTTCCACTTTCACTTCCGTCAGATTACACATACTCTAAAGGCTCCGGCTACACACAGCAGAGCTGTCCCTCGCATTACACATGTTATGGAGGCTGGGGTTATATAAAGGGAGGGGTGCCTTCTGACTGACAAATGTTCCACAGGCTTTCACTTTAGACAGCACAGCTGGCCCTCGCGTGAGATTACATAGACTTTACATGCTTAGTCGATGCACAGCATAGCAGTCGCTCAAATCAGAACGGCTTTACAGTCTTTAGGCAGCAGAGCTTTCGCTCAAACTGCACAGAGTTTATAGGCTCAGGCTGTAGAGGTCTTTAAAATGTGGGTCCTTCATTGAGCTCAGGGTGGAGCCAGGCTCTGGACAGAGGAGCGTTTACTATCCCCCCCACCTTGCTTGGGAGGGGGGGGGAGGGGTGACAGACGAACATCATGCTGCTAACAGTGCTGTGTTGTTTCTGATAAAGGATCACCCTGTGGATAGTTTTACATTTTTAGTCGATGGGCTGCCAATAGCATGTTCCCAATCATGAGTTTGGCCGCATGTTTACAAGAGATACCTGAGCAGAACTGCAATGTTTGAATTCTTTAACATAGTCAGAGTTGCCGATTTTATAGAATTATTGTGAGAAAATATGCTTGTCATTGTGGGGAGCCGGTGGATTTTCTTTTTTTTTACAGGAAGGGGGCGCAGTATAAGAAAGTTTGAAGACCAGCGCTCTACAGGCCTTAAACAGCAGAACTACCAATCCAATTAAGTTGAATTTACATGCTCAGAATATATACAGCAGAGCTGCCCCTCAGGATACACAGACTTTACCGGCTCGAGCTGTACTCAGCAGCGGCTCCCCCCTAAGACAGCAGAGCTGCCCCTCAGAAGGCATGGCCATGTAGTCAGGCGGGTACCCAGCAGAGCTGCCCCTCAGAATACTTAAACTTTACAGGCTCGGGCTGTACCCAGCAGAGGCTGTCCCCTTAGACAGCACATCTGCCCCTCAGAAGGCATGGGCATGTACCCAGCATGTATCCAGGCATGTACCCAGTACTAGGTGTCCCTCGGAAGACACAGGCATGAACCCAGGCATGTACCCAGTACTAGGTGTCCCTCGGAAGACACAGGCATGAACCCAGGTATGTAGCCAGCAGAGGTGTCCCTCAGAAGACACAGGCATGTACCCAACATGTACCAACTAGAGGTGTCCCTCAGAAGACACAGGCATGTACCCAACATGTACCCAGTAGAGGTGTCCCTCAGAAGACACAGGCATATACCCAACATGTACCCAGTAGAGGTGTCCCTCAGAAGACACAGGCATATACCCTCTCCAGGCACGCAACACCCATTGGGCTAAAAGAGCTTCAGGCCCCCCTCCCCCCCCCCTTCGTGTGTCTCAGCCCGGGCTGCTGCAGCTTGAGCTGCTGTAGGCTCCGCTGGGCAGTGTCTGGAGTCTTATCTCCGGCACACTGAGTTTTTCACAGGTCTTTAAAGACCATTTGCATATTTACATACCTTTGTAAAACTGGTTACTGTGGCGTAGTTTTTTTTCTAGTTCCAGTACCCCCGGGGCCCCCACTCTGCCTATTCCTTACATTTGTATTTTACATTTACTGCCATAGTGTGAGAATGCATTTCATGAAAAGGAATATAAAGTAGGGTTGCCAAAAGAAAAATGCCAGCCATGTGTTGTTTAAAGAGCCTGAAAAGACCTTGTCTTGACACTAAATAGGGTTATAAATAAAATCATATGTATTCAATTGTCATGTGACTTTTCTGTCTTTGTTCCCTTTAAATATCAGTCATGGATCATTCAGTCAGCCCTAGAACACAATTAAAAGTGCTTTCGCGCACTCACTCCATGCTAGCAGACTTTCTTGAAACAATAGGCCTTGTGGACGTCTGGCGTTCACATTTCCCGCAAGCACGACAATATACATATCACTCAGGGGCACATAACAGTCTCTCTCTAGAATAGATTATATACTGACGCCAGCGGACAGCGTGGGGAGATTTGAAGACATGATACACTTACCACGGGGTATATCGGATCACTCCCCCATATTTGTTAAATATACACGGAACACGTCCACACAACGCCGCATATTTACCATATACCCTGGCTACCTTAAAAAAAAAACAAATCTGGAAAGGTCTGGCCACAGCCACAAAACACCATTTTAACAAAAATTAACCTTCGGTCTCCTCGCCCCTCATTTTGTGGGAAGCGTATAAGACAGTTCTACGTGGACAGGCCATCTCTCTAATCACAGACCATAAAAGAGAAAAGGCAAAAACGGTACTGACACTTGAACAAGAACTACAAGCACTAGAAACACTACATTCCCACGACCGCTCAGATGTAAACACGCACCAACTCCAGCTCAAAAAACAAGAATATAAGGAATACTTGTGGGAAGACGCAAAAACCCGACTGACAGCCACGCTCCATACCATATACGAAGTAGGAGATAAAGCCGGCAAGCTACTGGCATGGCTTGATAAACGGGAGCGTGCAAGTCGCTGGGTGGCAGAACTTCAACACACCACGGGCGAAGTAGTAACGGACCCCCAAACCATAGCAGACACACTGGCGCATCACTACGTCATGGTGTACACCGCAGCAACCACGATACAGCAGGATGAGGCGGAGGCGTTCCTCCGAGACATCCAGCTCCCTAAACTCACAAAAGAGGATACAATACTATTGGAATCAGAACTCACTGCTGAAGAATTAACGATAGCAATAGGAAACATACAGTCGGGGGAAAGCTTTGGGGCCAAATGGCATCCCTATCGAATCATATAAAAAAAAGTGCAACCATAATCACCCCACACCTACTGAAAATGTACAACGCAAGCCTAGAACGGGGAGAGCTCCCTAAATACCAGAGAACAGCAATGGTCGTGGCCATACATAAACCGGGGAAGCCAGCCCGAGAAATCGCCTCTTACAGACCCATCTTCCTAATTAACGCCGAAGCCAAGGTCCTGGCCAAAGCGTTGGGAAATAGACTGACACCTCACCTAACTAAACTGATAAACCCGGACCAGTTAGGATTCATGCCAGGCAGAAACAAAGCCCTAAATTTAAGGTGACTCCATAATGTATTAGGACGCAAACACACAATACAAGAAGAGGCCATAATACTGTCGCTTGACGCCTGCATGGCCTTTGAAACAGTTGAGTGGCCTTTCCTATTTGCAGTTCTCGTACGGCTGGGATTCGGACCTAAGTTCTGCTCATGTGTAAGACTGTTATATACGAAACCCCTTGCACACGTGGTGGTGAATGGGCACATATCCAAAGAATTTCCGTTAGGGCGAGGCACAAGACAAGGCTGCCCACTGTCGCCACTGCTTTTTGCCCTAGTGTTGGAACCCCTGGCGGCATGGATAAGGCAGGATCCAATTATTCGCGGGCTCCGTTGGACAGAGAGCTGCGAGGATCGCATATCTCTATATGCAGATGATATCCTGCTATACATGGTCTCCCCCTACCGCTCATTGCATAGAATCCTGAATATATGTGACGCTTATGGGAAACACTCAGGGTATACGATCAATTGGAGCAAATCAATACTGTACGTTCTGCAAGGTCCGCCGCCGAGGCTACCTAAAGGATGCGCAGTAAAAATAGTAGAGGATTGCTTCAAATACTTGGGGATTCATATCACTTCGGACTCGGAGGATTTCATGACCCTCAATCTGCTAGAACCCCTACAGAAATTACGTAGAGATACTAAACATTGGCAATCCCTACCACTAACACTCCTAGGAAGAGCGGCACTCTTCAAAATGATGGCACTCCCCCGATTTCTCTATGCTCTACAGAATACCCAATTCTCGGTCCCCCCATCCTACTTCCGGGCAATAGAGACAGAGGTGACCAAACTTCTGTGGAATGGAAAACCGGCCCGGATAGCGATGACCAAACTAGTCAGAACCTGGTATGACGGTGGCACTGCGCTACCAAATATACACACGTATTATTGGGCATCCTAACTGACCATAATAAATCAATGTATCCATGTCCCCCACACTGATCCGGCCTACCGCCTCGATAGACTTATTCTAGGTACAGAAGGACTTAACCGCGCACTGTATAACACTAACCATAAGATGGCTTTATTAGGACCGACAAAACATACGATTCATCTTTGGCATACAGTGCTCAAAAAGCTCGGATGGAATAAAAAGATCACGCAGGCAACGCCTCTATGGGATACTGGCATGCTAGGCACATTATGCAATAGTAAAGGGATTAGGCAATGGGATGCCATAGGAATATTGCGGGTTGGGGATCTATGGGCCAAAGGAAAAGTAATTCCATTCACTCAACTCCAGGACCAATACGAGATGGCGCCTACAGAAAGGTTTCGTTATCACCAAATTAAGCACACACTGGAGGCGGTCATCCCGCCTGATACTGTCCTCCCTGTGTGTTAGACTTGGCTTTTTCAGCGGGTTTACCCCCAGACGTTTTGCTTTTTGGCCTCCTGTTTTTGACCCTGTGTGTGTTGGTTTTAGTACTCTGGGCACTTTACCACTGCTAATCAGTGCTAAAGTGCATATGCTCTCTGTGTAAATTGTGTTATGGATGGGTGTTTCCATCATTGGATATTTGATTTACCTGTTAGCCCCTAGTAAAGTGCACTGCGTGTGCCATGGCTGGTGAATCAAATGCTACTCGGGGCCTGCAGCACTGGTTGTGCCACCCCGTGAGTAGCCCTGAAAACGGTAACTCAGACCTGCCATTGCAGAAGTCTGCGCGCAGTTTGTAACTGCCATAGTCGACTTGGCCAGTGCACACACTGGCCGGTCCCTAACCTTCCCTTTTCTTACATGTCAGACACCCTCAGGTAGGCCCAAGATACCCCTGTGGGCAGGGTGGAGTGTATGTGAAAGGTGGGACATGCCCTGGTGTGTGTGGCATGTCCTGATAGTGAATTACAGCCAATTTCGTTTTTCACTATTGCAAGGCTACCAGTTCCCCATAGGATAGAATGGGAGGTTTGTTTATAACATCTTATAAACATAACTGGCCCAGGGAATTCGGTAAGAAAATATAATTTAGTATGCCTGAACTCAGAATCTAAAGATGCATCTTTTAGTGAAGGTGATTTTTACATTCTGTGTTTGAAAATACCACTTTTAGAAAGTAGGTATTTTCTTGCTCAGTCATCCCGTGTGCCTCTGCTGGAATGTGGATTGCCTGTCTGGGTTTTGGATGACAGAAGGCTGGGGGAGCAGGAGGGTCGCCAGATGGTCTAGGTAGGTCAGGAAAGGGCTGAAGAGACCTGGGTTACGATGGGGGAAGGGGGAGGAGATTTCCTTGCACCTCAAAGGGCCTGCTCTGCCTCTGACAAATGCCGTCTCCACCTCCTGCCAGGAATTCACACTAGAGAAGGCAGAACTGGTCCTGACCGGGCACAGGCCCACTCTGCCTAAGAGATCAAAGGATTTTTGGACATAAATGCTGGGTCCCAGACCCCTGAACTTTAGAACTCATCTGGACAAGAAGACTGCCAAGAAGAAGAGCCGGAGAAGCTGCAAAAAGGAACGACTGCTTTGCTGGGTGCTTTGCTGGGCTGACCTGCAGTGGCTGCTTTTGTCTTGGGCAGTGAAAGGCCTGGACTGGACTTTCTGCAACCTAAATTTGTGAGTCTCTCCAAGGGCTTGAGGTAGAGCTTGCCCCCTGTTCACGAAGTCTCAGGAACAGCAAAGACTTCAAGTTCTTCGACCCGCAGCACTGGGGACTGTGTGTTTTGTGCTGCAACCCGAAGAACACCAACTCGACGACGTCTACGACGCCACTGCCGACTCCGTGTCCTGAAGGCAACGCAGAGGGCACCGCCGCAATGCCGCACCGCAACCCTGGTCTCACCGACGACGCCTGTTGACGCCACCACCGAGCTGCTGCTTGCACCGCACTCCGCACCGCCTAGCTTCACGCCGAAGCTTTGGCACCGCAGGGGGCACCACCGCAACGCGACCCTGGTCTCACCAACGACGCCTGTTGACGCCGCCACCGAGCCGCTGCTCGCACCGCGACCTGTGGGCACCGCACTCCGCACCGCCTGGCTTCACGAGAACGCCTTGGCCTGCCTGACGCCGCCACTTCCCGCCGAGATCGACGCCGCTGCTTGCACCGTGGTTCGGGGGCACCGCTCGTAAGTTACACGACGCACTGCCCTCATCCCACACCGCAGCCTTGGCCTACCGACGCCGGCACCATCGACTCCAGTTCGTCAGCCGACGACAGCGCTTCAGCAACGACGACGACGCTGCTTGCACCGTGATCTGCCAGCACCGTGACGAGCACCGCCTTCATCTCGCACCGCGACCCTGGTCTCACCGACGACGCCATCTGACGCCGCCACCGAGCCGCTGCTCGCACCGCGACCTGAGGGCACCGCACGCCGCACCGCTGCACTTCGCACCGTAGCACCCGATGCCTGCCGACGCCAGCGCTCCTGACTCCATCAGAGAGGAGATCGACCTGCAACGCGTGTGACTTCGAGGGCCCCATCGCCCTGCATCTCTGAAAGGTACTGTTTGCGGGTCTTCCCGACACCGTAGCTGGCCTGCAACCCCGCGGTCAGCCAGAACTGTTTTGGATTTGTGTGTTCACGACGCCGTGGTAGCCCGGACGGCGCTATCCACACAAGGAACTCTTTTTAATCAGCGTATTTTTGAATTGTGAACTTTTAAGTATAGTATTGTGGTTCTTTATCGTTTTTGGTCTTGTTTTAATTATATAAAAATATTGGATATTTTTCTAAACTGGTGTGGTGTCCTTTGTAGTGCGTACACTGTATTACTGTGGGTTATGTGCAAATGCTTTACACACTGCCTCTAAGATAAGCCTGGCTGCTCGTGCCAAGCTACCAAGGGGGTGAGCTGGGGTTATTTTAGACGTGTAACTCCCTTATCCTGACTAGAGTGGTGGTTTTTGCCTGGCTTTGGCCCACGCCCTAGCCTACCAAAAATCCCATTTCTAACATTGGTTGTCAGCGGTGAGGATAGGACTTGTGTTTGCACTTGACTTACAGTGATTGGTGTGCACTACTACCATATCGCAGACCATTACGTACCACATACAGGTTCTTTTTCGGCCTAATTTTATCTTGCCAGTTTGAACTTGCTACTTCAACATGCCTGAATCTATAGTATCATCAAATGCATCAGTAGAAATTGCCTTTGAGGAGGATCGATTGGAAGCCTACAATGTCAAGGAGTTAAAATCGATTTGCAAGAACCTGAAAGTCCAGGTCAGAGGCCTCACCAGGAAGGAGGAGCTACAAAAGGCGCTGAGGGCCTGGGTAGCAGCCAGACATGCCAGTGGGCAATCTGGTGATCTCAATGGAGAGGTGGAGGAGCCTGTTCCTAGGGTGGATGTGCTTTTGGGAGGGGGGGGGGCCCTCCAGGCAAAGCAGCAGTGGCTTGTACCCAGAGGAGCTGGAGGACAGGCGGGAAGCAAGGAAGTTTGAATTGGAGAAACTCAGAATAGAAAGTGAGAGGGAAGACAAGAGAATAGCCATGGAGGAAAGGAAGATGATCTTGGGTCATGAGCTTAAAATGAGAGAGCTGGAGCTGGATTGGGAAGCCGGTAGGGCTTTGTCCAGCCCAGATGGTGGCAGCAAAAATGTAGTGTCTAGTACTGAGGGGGAGGTACACGCACACACAGATTTGGGGCCCTGCTTCAAGGAGGGGGTTGACATACGCCAGGGGGTTCAGGATTGTGAGGTTACTCCCGTGGTATGCAGTGTCCCTGAGGTGGCTTGGGGAACTGGCACAGGGGATCATTTTCCTAGTAGTGGGAGGGACACTCTACTGACTCTAGATGAGAGGTGCAGGGAGAGGGGTTCCCCCATGATAGAAGCCCTGGTAAGTGAGTATGAAGACCAGCCAGAAGAGTATGGGTTGAGAGACAGCAACAGTCAGACACTGTCTCACCGGTCTTGTGAGAATGATGTGGGGTACTTGTCTGAGGCACTGGATGGCTGGGTGAAGGGTAGTTTGGTTAACACCTGTGTGGGGCTGTGTTATTCAATTATTGGAGAGCATATGTTAAGTCCCTGTTTTCCAGAGCTATGCCAACACCCAGTGGAGTGTGAGTTTTCTGACCCCAGGGAGCTTGCACTGGAGGCAGACCTTTGGTGGATTCCAGAGGGTCTGGAGAAGCATCTGGGGGTGACCCGGAAGGAAGTGGCTTAGGTATTTCCCAACCAAGGGTGGTGGGAAAGGTTCGTGGTAGCCCAGATAGGTCCCGGTGTCTTGGGAAAGGTGTAGGGACTCACGTCCTGTCTTCGCGGAGAAGGAGTGGAAGGGGCTGAGGCCCAAGGTGCCCGAAACCCGGTCCCAGAGCCTGGGTGGTTCCATGAGGGAACACCAGGTGGGGAGCCTAGGCTGTACTGGAAGGCCACCCATTGAGGGGGATCCCCTAGTGTCTGGGGAACTGGGGGACTGCTGTAACGAGCATCCCACCGGTTCTGGTGTCTGGCAACACCGCTCCAGTTGGGAGGGTGCAGAAATCCAGATGGAGGGGTGAGAGGGGGATGCGTTCCCAGTGGGAGAACCAGTGGGTCAGGGGCCAGCCAGAAGGGCTGAGCCTCCTAGCAGTGACCATGGTGACACCACTTCTGTCCTGGGGGATCTTCGCGCACTGTCAGATGGACAGAGGTCAGGAGATCTGCGCCAGGCAGACTGTCACACAACGCATGAGTCATGTGTTACCCTCAGGGTGGGCATGCGTGCTCCCAAGGAAGTCCTGGTGAGCCGGGCAGGTGCTCAGCTGCAGGGTTTAGTCCCTGGGTTGGGAAGCCAGGTTCAGGTCCTGCCTGACCTGGAGGGAAGGACGACTGTAAGCAGTGTCCTGACCGGTTTGTCTTCTAGGGGTACCACTCCAGGTGGGAGGGTGCAGAACTCTGGAAGGGGGTGCAGAGGGAGGGAGTCCTCACCTCTGACCCCGGTTCAACTTGCGGGTTTAGACCCTAGGTTGGGAGACCAGCTGCTGGAGGGAGGTCCTGAACTGGTGGGCGAGTTGGGCAGGACACCTGCCACAGGTGCCCTGACAATTTTGGAAGGACCAATAGGTCAGGGGTTGCCAGCTCTGAGGTCAGAGCACCCCAGGACTGACCCTGGTGAGGCCACTTCTGGCCTGGGGAGTCTTCATGCTCTGTCAGGTGGACAGGAGGCTGGAGACCTGTGCCAGGCGGATTCTGGCACAACTCATGAGGGGTGTGTTTCCCTTGGGGGGGGTTGGTGTACTCCCCCGGAAGTCCTGGGTTGCCAGGCACAGGTCCAGCCTAAGGGTACAGGCCCTGGGTTGGAGGACCAGGTTCAGGGTGTCCTCCCTGACCTGGGGGAAGGGGCAACTGCTAACAGTGCCACTACCAGTTTGTCTTCTGGGGGTGCCGCTCCAGGTGGGAGGGTACCGTGCCCCAGGGAGGAGGACCGGGTGTGGGAGAGCCTACCCCAGTCCCTTGTTCAGCCTCAGGGTACAGACCCTGGGCTGGGTGAATTGTGGGTGAATTGTGCAGAACGCCTGCCACAGGTGGCCTGACAATTCTGGAGTTGAGGGGGACTTCTCCCGGTGGGGGATGGAGTCCTGTGTCCAGCCTCAGGGTACAGACCCTAGGCTGGTGTACCAGTTGCAGGATAGCACCCCTGAACTGGTGGGCGACTCATGCAAGGCACCTGCCACAGGTGCCCTGACAATTCTGGAAGGGGGTACCACTCCAGGTGGGAGGGTACGGAGCTCCTGGGAGGAAGACCGGGGTGGGAAAGCCTACCCCAGTCTCCTGTCCAGCCGCCGGGTACAGACCCTAAGCTGGTGGGTCAGTGCCAGGATGTCATCCCTGGCCTGACAAGAGGGAGAGTGGACAAAGGGTGCCAGGCACCTGGGGCTACCGCCCCCACTCTCTGATGCCACAGAGGTTAGAGAGCCCTGAGAGGCATAAGGCCTGGGTCTCCCCACTGACAACTGTCGGTAGCCACTGTGGCTTACTGTCCTGGTGGACAGAGTTGCCCCTGGTAGGAGGACAGGAGTCACACCCCGGGGGTGGACTGGGCCACACCACTGTGTTGGCCATGTGGGCACTGTCGGCCTGTTGGGACACATCTGTGAGCAAAGTAAGTTTAGGCGCTGCACAGATGGGGTTCACAGGTGAAGAGAAGGGTACCCCATGGGTCAGCTTAGTGGGCCCTGAGAGTATGGATAGAGGAATCCAACTGGGTTTAGAAAGGCGTAGAACCAGAACGTGCCCCCGCTGTTGTGGGCCAGGTCTATGTTCTATCGCCCCAAGCAGGGAAGTCCATCAAGGGATTGATTAGTCTACCCTGGCTTTAGGCTGGGAGGGAGTTGTGTTAGACTTGGCTTTTTCAGCGGGTTTACCCTCAGACTTTTTGCTTTTTGGCCTCCTGTTTTTGACGCTGTGTGTGTTGGTTTTAGTATTCTGGGCACTTTACCACTGCTAATCAGTGCTAAAGTGCATATGCTCTCTGTGTAAATTGTGTTATGGATGGGTGTTTCCATGATTGGATATTTGATTTACCTGTTAGCCCCTAGTAAAGCGACTGCGTGTGCCATGGCTGGTGAATCAAATGCTACTCGGGGGCCTGCAGCACTGGTTGTGCCACCCCGTGAGTAGCCCTGAAAACGGTAACTCAGACCTGCCATTGCAGAAGTCTGCGCGCAGTTTGTAACTGCCATGTCGACTTGGCCAGTGCACACACTGGCCGGTCCCGTGTAACTCCCTTATCCTGACTAGAGTGGTGGTTTTTGCCTGGCTTTGGCCCACGCCCTAGCCTACCAAAAATCCCATTTCTAACACTGAGGCTTACCCCTTGGAGGACAGCGAGGTAGCTAAGAAAATCATGACAGAAGACAATACTTTTAAACAATGGGGGGTCAAACCGGAACTCTAACAAAAACCTCCCTATCCGACACCTTTTCTACTCCCCAGCAGGATTGGTCCACGTAAAAATACCTTCTTAGTATTAAAGGGAGCCAGGAACAGCACCCCCAGAGCACATGCCTCAGATATAAAGGCACCACCCTCTAACGTAAATTCGAAGGAATCATGTCATGCCGCCTCAGATACATCGCAAAACTGGAGGCTAATTCAGCGTACAATCACTATGGACCAAACAAACTGACAAAGGGGGAGCAGTTCACGATCGACACCGGTTGAGACCAGCGAAATCAGTACATGCATCTGGAACATCAATAGCTTAGCCAGCAAAAGTGAGGACCCGGAGTTTCTGCAATACTTAAAATCATTCGATTTGATATTGCTCCAAGAGACCTGGGAGGATAAGGCCTTTGAGCTTCAGGGCTACACCTCCCGCTGCGTCCCGGCAACAAAGGGCTCTGACTTCGGCTGTCGATCGGGGTGCTTAATGATCTTGGCATCTATAACAACAATAGGAGAAATCATACCAATAGATGCTCAAATAGCATCTCCGAGTGTAATGCAGGCGGGAAAGATAGCACTTGAGCTTAATAACGTACGCCAAGAAATTATAATAATTAATGTCTATATTCACCCCAAACAAAAATTGAAAGCGGCCAAGGGACTGATAGAAGCAACAAAAAAGATAATGGACGAGGAGGATACTGATTGTATTATCCTGGCAGGTGACTTTAACATGTATCTTATCGGCGCCGGAACAGACGACGCCCTTGACCAAGACCTAAGCGCTGCATGGGAAATACCAAAACAGGGCTCTCCAAAAATTAAAAAATCCACAAGATGCTCAAAATACGTGCTACGGCAACTCGAACATCTTAACTTAAGAGCCTTGAACGGGCGCTTTCAGGGGGATAATCCACCTGCTGCAACGTTTCATTCAACAAAACAATCCTCCCACCTTGACTTTACATTTACATCCTTAAATATGCTTGGCAAAGTTGCAACATTCAGGATAGGCATACAGCGATCACCTGCCTCAAAACATGACAATAAAAGCCAACGCAGCTCTCAATATTGAGCAATACACAGGGGTTAACATCGAAGGGGCTTCAAACCTCAAGCGGTTGCGGTGCAACCCGAGCAATATCAATGCAGTATCCCTTGCGGCAAAAACATTATATACCCAAGGGGCAGGTCTGCCAACAAAACCAGTTGATGCATGGCAAAGCTTCACAGCAACAGTTGGTGACAAACTTTTGAAAGGGACAGTGGCAAGGCTGAGCCGAACAGAGGGAGCATCGACAAGATTACCAGCTAGTCCAGAATCTAAAAAACTAAAATAAATCAAACATTGAGACAGATACGTAAAAATCCAATAAATCAGGAATTGCAAATCGCTCTCAGGAAAGCGAAGGCACTGTTAAAGAGGAAGAAATGGGAAAAGAAAAAAGAAAAAAATGACGAATGATGGGCCAAGCTGCTCCATGAAGTTAAACAAAAAAACAGCGCCAGGTTCTGGCGAATAATTAAAAAAATCAAGAATCCAAATCATCCCGGTATAAACTCTAATATAACGGAGGAAGCATGGGCAGGATACCTTTTCACACATTTTAATAGCTCAGCTGCCGACAAAGATAGGACTGTCAAGGAAAAGGGGTACACGACGGAGCGCAGCGGCGACACCAACAGGGGAAAAAACAAGCAACAGATACATAACAGTCACGCCGCAAGACCCAGACGGAATTGCGATACCCTCCTGGGAGGGCGAACTGGTGCCAGGTTTAAATTCTCGTCCTCCTGCCAAATTTGAACATCATGATCCTACACCAACCGACATTAAGAGGCAAATAGCCAGGGGCAGACCAACAGGAGCCCCCGGTCCAAACGGCATTCCACCAATGCTGTATAAAGCCGACGCAGAATTTTGGAGTGGAGCACTAACACCGGTCTTCAAAGACATAAGGAATACTACACTATTACCGGAGTCCTGGTTAGGCTCAATAATAAGCCCAATTTTCAAACAGGGTGACAGGAAACTCCCAAATAACTACCGGCTTATCGCCCTCATTGATGTGGAAGCAAAGTATTTTGCTGGAACCATACTGGAGGAGTTAACAGCATGGGCATTTGATAACTCCATTATCCCAATCAACCAAACAGGTTTCTGTCGGGGCCAAGGGACCACCACAAACATCATGGCACTGACCTTATTAATGGATGCAGCAAAAGAGGCCAAATTCCCCTTATTCCTCTGTTTCATCGATTACACTGCCGCCTTCGACCACGTCGACCGCCTCAAGCTCTGGCGGAAACCTGAAAATTGGGGAATACTTAAATTGCTTCTGGACCAGCTAAAACTACTGCACTCAAACACCTCGATCAAAGTCAAACTAGGAGCTGGAACACACCTTTCTGAACAAATTCCGACTACAAAAGGGCTAAAGCAAGGTTGCGTTCTAGCCCCGCTTTTATTTAATCTTTTCCTTGCAGACCTGCCAGAACTCGACAAATGCTCTTCCCATGCCCCAAAGTTGGGAAAAAGACCACTGTCAAATTTGCTGTATATAGACGATCTGGTATTGATAAGCGACCCCTATCGGCCTGCAACATCTTTTAAACATAACCCATGCCTTCTCAGAAAGGAATTCCCTCCAAATAAATTTTTAAAAAACCAAGATCATAGCAGTAAACTACTTAAAAAAGAAAAAGATCAGCTGGCATCTAAACGGACAAGGGTTGGACTTGGTAACCAACTATAAATACTTGGGAATACTATTGGACCACAAAAACACGTTCAAACCCCAACTGGATTCCCTGCGGGGGAAGGGAACTGCGACGTACCTGGCGATAAAATCAATAAAGGACAAATTGGCCGATTTGACGCTTGACCCCTTGATGCAGGTGCTATGTGCAACGCTGCAGCCGACTCTTACGTCCGGGAGTGAATCCCTTCAAGGAAAGGATGCCGTAATACTGGACACAGTGATAGCCAACTCATACAGGGCAATTTTTAACCTGCCAAAATATGTTTCCCCAGCGCAAATAAGGCTGGAATTTGGCCTTCTAAAACAAACACTGGAAAGAAGGGGCGTGTACGTAATCAGCTGGCACAAGATTCGCAGCGCGGAGGTTGGATCCTTAAGCTCCAATCTCTGGGCAGAGCTACTCCGCCACAGAAAATCCTCAGCCAAGGACTACCTGTTCGACTTACTTAAAGTACTGGGACTGTCAGATCTTTGCGGCACTTCTACCGACCTTTCGTCCTTTAAAAAAATCGTGAAAAAATCAACACGAATTATATCCGCCATTGAGGACAAGGAGGCACTCGCCAAAAGAGCACATGGCTGGATAACGCTTAGCGACTACGGAACATTGCAACCACAATCTTATCTTAAAACCGGAGTCAAAATAAAGACGAAAGAAAAGTTTTTAAAACTACGCCTCGGAGTAATCCCGATCACCCCTCATTTGCCACCTTGGGAAAGGAAAGACAGCCCGCAGCTCTGCCGCTTATGTGGAGTCGGCAAGGAAGACATCATTCATATTGTCTGCATTTGCCCCAGCCTAAAGGACATCAGGCATAGCCTGTTACGCCCATCTTTTAAGCAGCACGGCATTCGAACCTGCAGGCTGGCAGTCAAACTGTGCTTTAATCCAGTTGAGACAAAACTAAACTGCCAGCTCACAAAGTTCTTCCACTTCGTAACAAAAAGGCACACGAGCATGCTGCGCGTGGACCAACAAATATAACTTGAGCAGGGCCTTGCCTGACGGAAGCTTGAAACACCCGAGGATACATCTATGGACTTTCGGCGTCCAAGTAATAATGGCATAACGTGGAAAAGAACAGCCGGCCCTTAAACCAACGTCAGCACTAACTACACCTGGGAAGACTTGCAAAAAACGTAAACATTCTTTTGATTAGTACAACTGCAAACAAGTTCAAAGAGCGAGGTTTAGGACATCCACGATTAGGACTAGATAGAGAAGTACGAGCACTTTAAAACTAGCCCACCTAAGGAACTCTGTCTAACTTCTTGGGTCATGAGACATCAGCACTTTACGAACTATCGATGAACTCGGAACTAAATAGTGTAATCTTATACAATGCTCAAGGAAGCCCTCCAAACTTTACACCAATTCTGTAAGCTGCTGCCCAGACTAGATGAATTATATACTGTTTACGGCTCCAGAAGTACAAGCATTTAGCAATCCACTTTTGACTAAGAAAGAAAAAAAAACTTCGAACTGTTTGTCTTACCTTGATGCATTTGCACTTTATTACCCACTGATGATTACAATTTGAACAGAGTAATTTTTAAGAAATTGTTTAATTGAATTTTAATATTGTCTTATCGTTGTGAAGGTTTTAATTAATCATGTACAATAAATGTATTACTTACTTACTTACCTTGGAGGACAGACTACTGACGGAACACATGAACAAAAAAGCCACATCTTTAACATATCGTAAACTCATCAATAATCACCCTGACCCCACACAATCCCTCCGGGATAAATGGCAGAAAGAGGTGGGAGAATTGGACGAAACGGACTGGCAAGAGGCACTAGCATCCCCAAGGGAGGTGGCAATCCCTTCGAAATTACACCTAGTCGGGGCGTGGCCTGCAGCCGAGGAAAATGGCCGCATAATAGGTGAGCTGCGACAGCAGATAGGGTAACATCACCCCTAAATCCGTCACAATCCGGCCATTGGGGAACGCGACCAGCGGAGCTGATCGGCGGCGAGCCGCTCGCGGGTGAAATCGCGGCGGCAGCAGGGACGAGGAAGGCTTCCAGCCCGGAGGGGCGAAAACGCGGAACTCAGCGCCCGTGCGGGCGAAAATGGCGCCGATGGAGGGCGAGCGCTCGGCCTAGAGCGGACAGTCCCGAGACACGTCCAGGAGCCGGACCTGAGAGCGAGGGGTGCTCGGACTGCAGCGGAGCCCGGGAGAGGAGCGCACACAGCGGCTGCGAGGCGGCCTGAGGAGACCGACGGCCGACACAGAGGTGGGTGCGGAGGTGCCCTGGGAGCGTCGCTCGGCCGGCTGGGGGCCCGGAGGTGAGCTTGCAGCGCAGGCACGCAGAAGCCACGAGTGGAACCGCTGTCGCGGCGGATAGCTGCGTTGGGTGTGCGCTACTGACAGCGCGGAGCCCCGGAGCCCAGGGAGGCGGCGCAGTGAGCCCGAGATCGGGGGACTTGGCCGCACTGGTGGGGCCCGCGGAAGCGAGCTGGGCCTGCTGAGCGTTGCTGTCTCCCACCGGAGCGCCGCGTCTGAACAACTCCGGGGTCTGGGGCCCGAGCGCTCTGAGGCTCATCCATGGTAGTGGGAGGCCTGGACCAGTACTGAGTGGCCTGAGAGGCGCTGGGGGTGAAAACTCGTCTGCCTGCCCCTGGAAGCCTGCTGAGTGACCGTTGGCGGGGCGGCCTGCTGAACCGGTCGGCGTGCGACCTGAGCGGGGGTGAGCGTTGGTGTCCCTCACGGCTGAAGTGGCGGAGGACCGGGGGTGGACTGGACGGTCCCTCCGGCCTGCGGTTGGACGACTGCGACAGGGACAAGGGGCCAGACGTGTGAGCCCTCCCGCCACGGCTTCATCTACGGCAATGGGTCGGCATAAGCCGCCCCTTCCGAACCAAGCCAACCAGATCGATAAATACACAGTGGCTATGGGGAAGGGAGAGGGCCTCCGCGATGGGGGACAACAGGGTGACGACGCGGACGGAGGATCGGACCCGTCACTCAGAGACATAATGCAGGCCATCAGAGACATGCGTGGCACAATGGAGCCCAAACTGGACTCGGTCACAGAAGAGGTTAACCTCCTCCGGGCCGACTTTCGGTCTATGTCGGGCAGGGTGGCCGAGACGGAGAGTGGCATTGGAAATTTACAGGGCAGAACGAAGAAGCTGGAGGAGCAGGTCGCCACGCTGGTGAAGGCCCAGGGTGACGTCGTAGCCCGCCTGGAGGATCAGGAAGGCCGGGCGCGACGCAACAACGTCCGCATCGTAGGGGTGCCGGAGGGACTGGAAGGGCCGTCCATGGATTGTTTTGTTGAGGATCTGATACTGCAACACCTTAAGCCCAAGCGTCTCTCAAAATTCTTCTCTGTCGAAAGGGCCCATCGCGCAATGGGGGGGAGGCCTAAGCCTGGGGCCCCTCCGCGCACCATCATTGCCCGGTTCCTGAACTACCGGGACCGGGATGCCATCCTGCAGGCTTCACGTACCACCGGAGACCTACGACTGGAGAACGCAACGATCCGGTTTTTCCCGGACTTCACTCTGCAGGTCCAGCGCCAGCGCAGGTCCTTTGAAGGCGTCAAGCGAGCCCTTAGGGACCAGGGGGTGCGGTACATGATGCTCTTTCCAGCACGGCTCAAGATCCTGGATGGGGAAAAGGTGTACTTTTTTGATTCTCCGGCGGAGGCGAGCGACTGGATGGAGGGATGGCGGACCGTGGGCCGCCAGGGTGCGGCACGGCGCCGGACCTCCAACGACAACTCTCGTGAGGCTGAGAGAGCTGCAGCACCGGCCCGAGGGAGTCAGGAGCGTGAACGTCCGCCACCGGAGGACTGATGGGGACACAAGCCGCACTGAGGGCTCTACATGGGGGAGGCGGGCAATGGCGCACGTCTCTTGGGCCCTGATGGGCTGGGGGCCACTAGTCAGGCTGCATAAAGATTTTGAACGTCTCCGTGACTGTGAGTGACCGCGCTGGCTGACGTGGATTGCTCGCTCAAAGGGCTCTAGGCATTGGCCCGCTGGGGTTTGGGAGAGGGGGGAGGGTGGGGGCTAATTTCTTGTTTAAAGGGGTGGAAATCCGACAGTCAGTTGTGCCAGTTTCTGCGAGTTGTGGGCTTACGTTCCCTCAGTTAGTTGAAATGGGATTATTTGGGCGACAGGCACTCTGCAAGTTTTTAAGGTGGGGGTTGGGGGCCCACTTAGCAGGGAGGCAGGGAGGGGGGACAGACTGGGGGGTGGGATGGGGTTGATGGGAAGTTTAAGTTTAGCTCATGTCAATATATTTATGTTAATGATGTGGTACTGTGGGGGCGCTGCGCAGTGGCAGGGTGGAAATCCGTTGAGGATGTGGATTCACAGTGGGGATGGGGGATCAGGCTAAGATTAAAATATGGACATGGAATGTCAATGGGATGGGCAACAAGATCAAGAGAACTCTAGTACTGCAGCACCTGAAACGCCACTCTCCAGATGTGGTGCTCCTGCAGGAAACCCACCTCCGGGGTAATAATTGCAGGGCCTTAGATAGATTCGGGTATAAGATGGTAGCCCACTCCGGATTCACGTCCGGCTCGAGGGGGTGGGGATACTGGTCCGTAGGAGTTTGCCAATAACTGTCTTAAATTCCTGGATGGAAGACGCTGGGTGCTTCGTGGCGGTGGCGGTGAGATGGGAAGGGCGTACGGTGCTCCTGTGCTTGACATCCCGCCCGGCCTGCATGCTACACTCTACAAGAAACTGGGGACACATTTGGCGAACCTCCCCAACGGCACTCTGATCCTGGGGGCGACACCAACGCGGTAATGGACGTCGAACTAGACCGGTCAGGCGACAGACGAGCCAGTGGAGGGGAGGCGGGCCTGCGGGGCTTCACGGCTGCAATGGGCCTATGCGACATATGGCGAACTCGGTTCCCAGCCCGCAGACTCTACACCTTTTATTCGGCCAGACATGGCTCCTTTTCGAGGTTGGACTATATTTTCACGCGGGGGGATCAGTTGGGAGATTTTGTAGACCCGAGTATTATGGCGCGCGGCATATCGGACCACTCTCCGGTGGGTGTTACCCTTCGGGGGACGGTGGTGGACAGGGCCGCATTCCCGCGAATAGATCCGTGGCGGTTAACTGACACTTCGATCACGGATAAGCTTCGGGAAGGCTCTGCGAACTATTTCTCCGACAATCAGGGGTCGGTTACCTCCCAGCTAACGTTGTGGGAGGCATACAAGACGGTCCTGAGGGGACAGGCCCAGGCCTTGATCGGTGCCCAAAAAAAGAGGAATCGCTGCAGATTCAGCAGCTGGAGCGCGAAATCGAGTCTCTGGAGCGAGAGGCAAGTGCATCGCCCTCGCCGGAGCGCAATCATGCTTTGGCCCTGAAGCACAGGGAACTTCGCTCGCTAGCGGAGGGTGAGGCACGTGCCTACTCCCTTGCCACGCAGCATCGGATATAGGATGCAGGTGACAAGAGTATGAAGCTTCTCGCGTGGCTGGAGCGCCGGGACAGGGAACGTTCCTGGGTTACGGAGGTGCGGGATGGTTCCGGGGCCCTGGCCTCCACGAGTGCGGCTATAGCGGAGGCTTTTGCGTCCTACTATGAAGGAGTGTATACCCCAGTGTGTACCAGAACCGAGAGAGACTGTGAAGAATTCCTGCAAGACTTTGCGTTGCCTATGCTATCCCAGGAACAAACGGAGTGTCTGGATGCAGACCTCACAAGAGCAGAGCTGGGAGAGGCCCTTAATGCCCTTCAGTCCGGCAAGGCGCAGGGACCCAACGGACTCCCGGTCGAAATCTATAAGAAACAGGCGAGTGTGGTACTGGAGCCCATGCGACGTATGTTCCTTGAGGCACGGGAGGTAGGCGTGCTTCCGCCTGACCAGAGAGAGGCCACAATTGTGGTTATTCATAAAGCCGGGAAACCGGCGGACTGCTGCTCATCTTATCGGCCTATCTCCCTCCTGAACGTGGAGGCGAAGGTCTTGGCCAAGGTCTTGGCGACAAGACTGCTATCTGTACTTCCCGACCTCGTGCATGTAGACCAGTCGGGTTTTATGCCCCACAGGAGCACTAGGCACAACCTGCGGAGGCTCTATGGTATTCTGCACATGACTAAAGACGTGGGACATACGCAGACGGCATTGATGGCGCTGGACGCCTCAATGGCCTTTGATAGCATCGAATGGCCATACCTATTTATGGCACTGAATAGACTGGGATTGGGCCCCGTGTTCAGTAGCTGGGTGAGACTCCTGTACACGCAGCCGATGGCAAGGGTGAGTGTCAATGGGGCTACGTCCCGTGCTTTTGCCCTGTATAGGGGCACTAGGCAGGGCTGCCCCCTGTCACCGCTCCTGTTTGCCCTCGCCCTGGAGCCGCTCGCGTATTGGATCAGAAGAGATAGGGCCTTTTGGGGCCTGGCACTCACGGATGAATGGGAGGAGCGTATTTCTCTATACGCTGACGATATTGTCCTGTACATGGCCCGACCCTACCAGTCCATGGCGCGGGCCCTCCACCTTTTCGCCCTTTTCGGTAGCTACTCTGGCTACTCGATTAATTGGACCAAATCGGTGGTTTATCCTCTGTCGGGTCCACCTCCTCGCATACCGCGGGATTGCCCGGCATCGCTGGAAACTGCTGGATTCAGGTATTTGGGAGTGTACGTCACCAGGGACGCGGGGGAGTTCTTCGCCCGAAATTTGGAGCCTCAACTGATGAGGCTGGGGGTGGACATTGGACACTGGAGGTCCTTGCCCTTGTCCTTGATGGGGCGCGCGGCGCTCTTTAAAATGCTGGCGCTGCCACGACTCTTATATATCCTCCAAAACACACCGTACCTGGTCCCGACGGCGACATTTAAGCGTATCTCCCGGGAGCTGCGGACGTTACTTTGGGACGGCGGCAACCCGAGAATTGCGTTGCAGAAGCTTACGCGGGGGTGTACGACGGGGGCTGGCCCTCCCGGACGTGCGACTCTATTATTGGGCAGCTCAGTTGCAGGTGGTCAATGACTGGATCTATACGCCGGCCTCGGAGCCAGCTTACAGAATGGATAGGCACGCGATGGTTGGAGGAACCTGTGAGCCGTATCTCTACTCCCGCGGGCGGGGTCGTAATCTACCCGCGCATACTGGGGTGGTATTCCACTGTTGGAGGGAGGCCAACAAGTTCTTGGGCTGGACGAACACCCTAACGGGACAGACCCCGCTTTGGACGGGCGATCGGCTAAAGGAGGTGACGGGACTATCCGGCTACAGGGGGTGGAAACTGATCGGCATTGAGCATCTCGGGGATGTGTGGAAGGGGGGCCCCGGTTCCCTTTGCGGCTCTGAAAAAGAGTATCAACTCCATGATTCCCAGCACTACCATTACCTGCGCCTCATACATGCCTTGCGGGCCCACATCCGTGCTGGCACTTCCATCCCGGAATACTCCCCTATGGAGGACAGGCTCCTTCTCGACCCCATTCTAACGAAGCCCACGTCAACGATTTACCGAAAACTTATTAATAACATGCCGGACCCCTTGGGACCCCTGCGGGCGAGATGGGAGGGAGACATTGGAGCACTAGATGACGATGACTGGCAAGACGCCCTGCAGAGCCCCCGCGAGGTAGCGATCCGGCCACGATTCCGCCTTGTGCAGCTAAAAATACTCCACAGGGTCTACTATCCCCGCACCCACCTGTTCTCCTGGGGTAGGACTCTGTCACCCTTGTGTGTGAGGGGCTGTCAAGGGGAGGGCTCCTTTTACCACATTCTATGGGATTGCCCATTCATAATTCCGTTTTGGACCAGGGTGACGCAAACGATGGAGGGGGTAGTGCGGGCCCCGGTCCCACTGGAGCCCAAGTGGCTCTTGCTCATGATCAAAGGTGCCACGGACTGGACACGTCATAATGAGATTTGGTTGGGGCTGGCAGCAGGGGTGGCTAAACGCAATATTGCCAGGTACTGGGGTGCGCAGGCGCCCCCCTCGTGGGATCAGTGGCTCTGTGACCTGGATTGGTGCCAGAGGGCGGAGGAAACGGTCTACAGGTCCCGGGGATCTGTGAATAAATGGAGGAAGGTGTGGGGTCCCTGGCAACGGTTTCGAGCGGTACAGGAGGGGATGGGATAGAGGACTGTTGCAATCCCTTCTCGGCATTTCCATACATGTTAAAAAAAAAAAAAAATGTGATGAACTGTGATCCCTGTGAATATATTACGAACTACCGCTGTGTAACCCACTTGAACATGAGCAATGTTAATAAAAAGAATTTAAAAAAAGAAATTACACCTAGTCCAACTTAAAGTGTTACATCGGATCTATTACACTAGGGCGACACTATACAAAATAGGAAAGACAGACAATCAACTTTGCCTACGACAGTGTGGAGCAATAGGCACATTTTATCATATGTTGTGGGAATGTCCGGAAATAGTGACATACTGGGAGGCAGTCATGTCTACAATAACAAGAGTAAATGGGGCCACTGTACCACCAGAGCCTAGGCGATGTCTATTAACTATATGGGAAGCCACAGACCTTAATATTGCAGCACAAACCTAGGCGACACTGGGTATGATTATAGCTAAGAGGAACATCGCTAAACATTGGGGCGCACGAAATACTCCCACTGAAAGGGATTGGAGTAATGACATGGATATGGCGATGGTGGCCGAAAGAGCGGTGTACATACATAGAGGATGCCCCAAAAAATGGGAACGGTTGTGGGGAAAATGGAACACCTTCAGACGCGGCATATGTGATATACCGGCTGAAGAGTCATTATTGGAGAACAGTGAATGAACCGTAAAGCATAGAATGATTCTGATTGTAAAGAACTCATGTACTCATAATGTATAAGTCTTCCTGTAACAGAAAGATAGAACTATAACATGTAATAGATAATGGTCTCAATGTTTACTGAAGATAACAATGTAAGTTTTGTACCAAATAAAAAGTTTTTTTTTTTTAAAGTGCTTTCTATTTATATTTGCTGCTTGAAGTATGCACAGATTAGTGCTGAAAATACGGCTTTAGGTGACTGCTTATTTTTTTACCGTCTGAGACATCAAAATAATGACCTAGCAACCCTAATCATAAGACTGGAAGTTTGTTGCAGGATCAGCACATTATTTCCTCCACCCTCGATCCCTGATTAATGCCATAATAGCAATAGTTTAACTTATATCTGAAACCCTACGCCGCCGTCAATAACATCCTGAGTTGCTTCAAGTGTTTGGGAATGCACCCTGCATTCAGACAACTCACTCCTCATTCTCGCCCTTCACTTTCACGCTCACTCTGCACTCACAGCGATCACAATGCACTCACACTGATCACCATGCACTCACACCATTCACCCGCTCACCCTGCACTCACAGTGATCACACTGCACTCACAATGCACTTGTGCTGTTCACCCTGTACCTCATCCTGCAGTCACACGAGCACACTACTCACCCTGCACTCATGTAACACTTCACTCACCTGTCCCCCTCACTGCTCAATCTGCAATCTCACTCAAACAAGCTCATCACTACATGCATTCATTCGTCCCACTCTGCATTTACATCCGCACCCAAATTCATTTGGTCACCTCACTCACCCTGCAGTCACTCCTCTTACCCTACTCTCACGCTGTTGCATTGCTCACTGTGCACTCACATGGGCATGTGCCACCCACACAGCGCAGTGTTAATGTGCCTGCTACAAAGAACGTGTACCATGCAGATCACAGAACTGAGTGTGAGTAAACTATGAGTTGCGCTATAAAAAAATGAAATGTTTGTCAGAAAGGTGCTATAAAGAGATGAGGTGCTTTGTTGGTGAATGGTAGAGAGGGAATTCATGGAGGAGGAAATGGGGGAGGGGGCGCCAAAAAAGACTGTTGCATCGTGTGCGACCAGTGCTAGGGCCAGCCTTGGCTGGGAGTGTTATCCCCCCCTCCCTCCCGAAGTTCGGGTCTAGTTGCGCCCCTAACCCTGTCCCTTAGATCAGAAAGGCTCACAGACTCTCCCCTAAGACAGCAGAGCTGCCCCTCAGTTCAAAAACGTCTTTCTCGTTCGTTTTCTGGAGGGCAGCCTTCCCCCAGCCTCCTCTATGACATTTTCCAATCAGTCGCTCAGTCTGAGATCAGAACACAGTGTTTTCTGGGAGGGCGGCTGAAGAATAAAGGATTCTGAGAGACAGGAAGCAACGTGCGCGCTCTGCAGATCAGGCAGAGGGGCCCGAAGCTGACGTCAGGACTTGGTCATCTCTTCCTCGTGGCCGCTGGAGGGGGTGACTGGGAGGGCTGCTTCCTACATGTGGGTTTATTGGTAAAGGGGGGAGTAGTAATGCTTCTCTTGTTTATAATATCCCAGTTTAACACAGTTATGTGTCCGGAACCTGAAACCAAACCGTCACTCACACCAAGGAATACAACCTCACTTCCGGGTTCTTAAGAAAGAAGAGAAACCCATCAGTATTGCTGTAATTATTACTGGCTTTGTGGCTGGCTTTTGGACTGGATTTTTGACTGGCTTTTGACTACCTTTGGGACTGGCTTTGTGACTGGCCTTTGGACTGGCTTTGTGACTGGCCTTTGGACTGGCTTTGTGACTGGCTTTTGAGTGCCTTTTGGACTGGCTTTTGGACTGGCCTTTGGACTGGCTTTTGACTGCCTTGTGGCTGGCTTTGTGACTGGCCTTTGGACTGGCTTTTGACTGCCTTTGTGGCTGGCTTTGTGACTGGCCTTTGGACTGGCTTTGTGACTGGCCTTTGGACTGGCTTTGTGACTGGCCTTTGGACTGGCTTTGTGGCTGGCTTTGTGACTGGCTTTGTGACTGGCTTTGTGACTAGCTTTTCTCATTAGAGAGTCTGCCTGTGCGCTAGCGCCTCAATGGATGTTATCATGCCTTAGATTATTATAACACAAGAAGGACCGATTGGATTTCATTGCCACAATATTGTTTTAATATATTGTTTATTCACTTCCCTGCACCAATCCCTGACCTACGACAGGTAATAAGCATAAATCTAAATAAATACTCCTACCCTTTGATTGTGCATTTTTCATAAAGTTACTTTGACATGATTTACTTCAGACCAACCAGTCTTTCTCCAATTACTCTCGCTTCCAAACACAAAATCGACACACAATATCATATACAATATATTATTGGCAGCCCTTGTCTTGTGTAACAAGTGCACCTCAAATAACCCACGTCTGAGGTTCCGTCACGTCATCAAGAGCATTCTACACCCAATAACAACACCGTGCACCATGGTTACAGACTCACCTCCAAGTGGCCATCCTGAGACACACCCTCTACAAGGGACCCAACCGTCATCATGCACACTACACAGCACCAAAGACATGTAGTTGGCAGACAGCTGCCAAATAAAATAGCGCTCTCACGGACCCTTCAAAATACACCCTAGAAACAAGCCAATGAAAGCCAAAATAAAGCTAACATATGTTTATTTGTACAACACTGCTTCATACACAGTGCTTTAAATGGAAATATACAAGTGCAGGTACTCACTCTTTCGAGTACCTGTTTGCTCTTGAGAAGTGTCGGTACTCTCCCATTAAATGTATTGCAGCAGTGCTGAGAACTGCAGGTACTCTCCTTTCAAAGGAAAGAAGTGCAGGTACTCGGGTCTAGATAGTACCTGCCCATTTAAAGCACTGATCACAAGAAACCAACCTGGATTTTGAGGCATTTAAAAAAAGCACTTTACTTGGGCTGAGCAATGGGCACTCAAGCTCCAATCGAAACAAAAATGGATAACGCTTTTGCACACCCAACCAGACCCACATGAGACCACAAAGATCTTCCTAAATTGCACTCATTTTACTTAAACATTCACTCAAGCTACTTGAAAACCTAACACTGTACAAATGCTCTGCTAACACAACTAAACACTAACACACACCAGAAAACAATGGTTCCTCCAGTCCGATTTATGCTGTGCCAGGTGCGTATAAAAGGGCACCCAGAGAGAATACGCTGCACTGCTATAACAATGGTGGTTGGTGCTTTCTGAATGCAAACAGCATAACATGCACCTGCTTAAACATGTGATCAGGGGCATAGCTTCAGGAGGGTGTTTGGGGTGTTACACCCCCCTAATATATTTATTTTTTGATGAATTGTTGGGTATGGGTGCTTTCAGTCGCGTATGGTGAGGTGTCTGTCAGATTTCACCTGGGATTTTTGCATGCACACACTGACAAAAAACACACACACTCTCTGTTTTGAAAGTCCTCAAAAATCTTAGTTATTTTACAAAATGTTGTTTCTCTCAGTTAGTACTCCTACCAATCCGCATTCCTCTCTCTTTCTACTGACCCTTAAGCCCCCCTCATGCGCCAAGCTTGTCGTATAATGTATTTTAATATTATATGACAGCGTGATTGTTGGGAAATATGAAGCTCAAACTCCCCCACTCTTACTGACCAAGCTACGCCCCTGCATGTGATGTCTTGCAAGAAGTGTAGGGGTTTTTAGAGGATTCAGCATATCAATAGAATATTTAAATGTACATACATAAATACTGATTGAGCAGACTGAGGGTATATTGCAGTGCAGTTACTAGACAGAAATATAGATTCTGAAGTGTAAATTCTGGTTGTGTACATGGTAGACCTCTGATCACGAGCCTTCTTGAGTATTAGGTTGGTTATACAGTTTGTTTGCAGCTATGTGATGGGATTAGGTCACTATGAGGCAATGTGAAAGTATAACAACTCAGAAAAAGCTGTAACATCCATATAATGCAGACAGACACGGTAAATAATGTGCATAGTAAATAAAGACAAACACAAGGAGATGATGGACGGAGAGCTGAAACTTTTCAGACACTCACCCCCAGTCACAGATCTGGGTTGAATCCATCATCATTCTTTAGCTCACTTCGCCACCTCAGTTCAGGACCCAGCTATATGCAAATCAGTCTTGACCACTGGATTCAAGCTAGCCTGGCTGATGAAGGGTGATACCCAGAAACCGGTCCCAGGATGCTTGTTTCGGTTCAGGGAAGACCTGGCTTGGCAGTTCGGACTGGACTGTTCCCATGAGGCACTGGGTCAAGACTGATTTGCCTATAGCTGGGTCTGAACTGAGGTGGCAAAGTGAACTAAAGAATGATGATGGATTCAACCCAGATCTGTGACTGGGGGTGAGTGTCTGAAAAGTTTCAGCGCTCCATCCATCATCTCCTTGTGTTTGCTTTGTTCGCCCTAGGTTGGCAGGGTATGCCCAGACGTGGGTCTCTTGCTCACTTTACCACTGGATTCAAGCTAGCCTTGCTGATGAAGGGTGTTACCCAGAAACCGGTCCCAGGATGCTTGTTTCCGGTTCAGGGAAAACCTAGCTTGACAGTTCGGACTGGACTGTTCCCATGAGGCGCAGTCTTGACCCTGTGCCTCATGGGAACAGTCCAGTCCGAACTGCCAAGCCAGGTCTTCCCTGAACCGGAAACAAGCATCCTGGGACCGGTTTCTGGGTATCACCCTTCATCAGCCAGGCTAGCTTGAATCCTGTGGTCAAGACTGATTTGCATATAGCTGGGTCTGAACTGAGGTGGCGAAGTGTGCTAAAGAATGATGATGGATTCAACCCAGATCTGTGACTGGGGGTGAGTGTCTGAAAAGTTTCAGCGCTCCGTCCATCCTCTCCTTGTGTGTGCTTAGTAAATAAAGACAGCATGTATATCAAAGATATAAGCAGGGCAAACGTCAGAGAGAGCGTGTCCGTGGAATTATGGCAATACATGACCAAATTATGTGGCAGGATTGACTGATTTATACGGCAGTGAAAAGTAAAAATTTTAAACAAAACTCAGCCCTGCAGAACAATATTGCACATTACATATTAATTATACAAGCGCGTGCTGAGGAAATACTTTAGGATTTGAGGCTTCAGGCTTTAAAAATAGATGCAAAGTGCTTGGCACGCTTGTAAATTACGAGGGCCCTCGTAAAATAGCTGCTGCTTTTAGAACACTGCATGTAAACATGAATTGGCATCAATAGTAAAAAAACAAAACCATTTTAGTGAAACAATGAATCATTCTAAAGTTTGAAATATATTTAAGTATCTATGAGATTTATGTCGCACTGTAGCAAAAAGAAACTATTAGGGATATTAATTAACACAATCGGGGAGATGTTTTCACCTCTTTAGTGCAGTCAGAGATTTCAATAGATAAATTATGGCCATGTAATATTTATAAGGTGTTCTGAGAGGCACTGACTTGCATGTGCAGCAATCATGGTAACTTTAAACCCATTCGGGCTGAAAATATTTAGTGAACTATGCCCTTTGTCCCCAGATGATAAGAGGTTTTTCAATTGTTGCAAATTATAATAAAGTAGAAAATACATGGCCACTCTGGTCCTAGGAAGCGGGGAAGAGTTTAGGCAAAAAAAACTGAAATGTCGACCCTATTCTGGTTCCAAACCACCCACCCTAGAATGAGATCATGGGAATTCTTAGTTCTGCTCAGGGCCGCTGCTCCATCCTCCCACCCCTATAGAATGCCCCTTTATTTCTGTTCTAGGAATTGGTAGGCAATTCAGCAAATCTCATTCGTCAATTTGCAGGTAGATTGTTTATGACTCTTAGGAGCCTCCAGGATGCAAAGTCTGGAGTGCACTTTGATGCCCAAAGGGGGTGTCTGGATTCTACACCCTAAGATGGTACCTTGCCTTTGCTGAAATCTGTGTGTGGGCCTCTCATTGCTCCCATTCCAAGTCATGGGTCCTTATATCACTGAATCCAGTTTTGCCAATATTAAAGGAGAATGATATTAATGGTGATGAAGTGGTTCACTTATTTTTGGGTTTTTTCATGTTCTCTTCATTTGGTCATTCAAGAACTATTTTAAATATTGTAAATAAAAAGCATTGGATACCATGCTTATCTGCAAAACGGGTCATCTTGCAACCAGGTCTCTAGGTGCTAAAGTCAACTTATCTACCAGACTGCCTCCCTTCAAGATACAAATGAATATTGTCCCTGAAGGCTTCCTGTCTTATGTGTTATATCCACTGCCGGGGTGGGTCAGGAAATTCAGATGCTCGGCTTCCAGCAGGGCAGTGCATGGTTCGACCATCTGTCAGCGTTCCTTTCACAAATGTTAAACAGAACAGATCTCTGTCCAGCATATACTACTCCACCACTAATCCTTTTTGGGTTCCGGAGTAGCATGCTACTCGCCCAAAAGCACTTCGACTACTCATCAGGGGTAGTAAGCACTATGTAAATACAAATATAATACAATACCATAACGGGAAAGACCAGGTACCGCTCAGCTCATTCCATTCTTCTCTAGGTTGCCCATGGCCCTGCTAAAAGAGTCATCACACAGAAACTAGAAGATTTAGAACCTATCATGTCCTTAAGGAGTAAGATCGACAAAATATGAAACAAAGTGCAAAAATGATGACATGGGAGAGTCAAAAAATGTGTGCAAACTGTACGATGGAGAACATAAGATACCAGTTATGTATTACAGCATTGCAATATAGCGAGCTCCATAGAACACAAGCTATTGGCTCAAGAGCCAATAATGGCTGGTATAGACGCTCTCCTTTAGTATTCCATTGTTTCTCTTTATGTTGGTCCCTTTTAGCATTATAGCCCTTCTGCTCCAGAGTAGAAAGGTTGTGAAAGGCCCTCTCCTACTGCTCGGCCAACCAGTATAACCTTTGGCGACAGGCTGTAGTACTATATTAGAGCATTGCAATGTCTGGAGCATTATTGAAAATAATTCAGTGCTTCAGGGCCACTAATAGCATAATCCAACAAGCCGATGTTTGTCCTACTGTGCCATACTTTTTCATTTAAAATATTCTACCCTAAGTGAATGTAATGTTCTAATAGCCTTATAGCCTTTCTGCCTTAATCTATACTGGTTGTTAAAAGCCCTCTCCCTCACTATAGGCCCTCGCCTTTGGCTCGGGCTCATAACTCATGTTCAATGCCTTTAATGACTGGTGTAGTCCTTGGCAGTGGGCTATAATGCCACATTAGAGAGCTCCACAGAACACAGTGTAGCGGCTCAGGGCCAATAATGGCTGCCATAGACGGTCTACTTTATCATTCCATTGTCTGTCTTTATATTTCTCACTTTGTAATTTGGAACATTCTAGGCTCAGTGGGTGGAATGCTCTAATAGCATTAAAGCCTTTCTGCCGCAGGATGTACCAATTGTTAAAGGCCCCCTAGCATGTTATAGGCCTTTCATCTGTGGCTCGAGCTTCTAACTCAGGCTCAGGGCATTTCCACCCATTATAACCCTCGGCCACAGGCTATAATGCAACATCACTGATCTTTCACAAAAGATATATCGCACACAATGACTTTTTTCACAGAAGTTGCCCTCAATGTTCCAGGCAATAATTTAGAGATACCTCTTACATTTCAAAACAACCATTAGGCTAGAAAAAATTAGACATTATATTTCACTTTGCGTTATATGAAAAATACTGCAATGATTCTATCTCCCTACTTTCATGCACCTTTAAGCCTATTCCACACAGTTTTCAGGACTGAAAATTTGTGTTTGACAAGGACCAGATGAAAATAATTTTCAGTCCTGAAAACTGTGTGGAATAGGCTTAAAGGTGCATGAAAGTTCTTTAATACACAATCATTCCCGTAGACTTGATAATCACCATGGATACCGCAGCTAAATAATTTAATCGTCATAATGTCCCGCTCTTTCCTAAGTCCTTTACACCATTATTGCATTTCCTCCACGAAGGAATGGGTATTATATTGTTGGGAATTAAAGATCTGTGTGTTTCACTTAATGCCAATGGGTTCTGTCCTTCTGTCTCAAACGTTCGTAACAGATCACCATTTATAAGAATGGATTAAAATCTGTAGTTCCTGCAGTCTTAGAGGAACGCGTTTAGCTTCATACGTACCAAGTAAATCTCACATGAACTGTACTCCTGAATGGCCCAATATAATTGAACCAAGGGTGTGTTGTCATATGAAAAAAATATATCAACAAAAACGCAGGGTCATAAAGACTATACAAACCTTGCTACTGATGTCATGTCAAGGTATTATTAGTGATATATTCCTGAAAGATGTGGCTAAATGTATTTTGCTCCATTTCACTTGTTTTCAATTTTAATTTCTTCGGCTGTCTCCAGAAGGATGTGTTTTCGGTAAAGGAAATTGTAATCCATGTTTTGACAATCTTTGCCCCAGCTTTCCTCTTACTTGATTTCTAAACTATGGGACATTATTGACTTATGTCTGCGTGTCGCTTCAAGTGTGTTAGAGGAATCTGAGAGAATCGCAAAGACATTCAAAGAGAGATGGATGGGAGTCCTTGGTTACATAAAAGGAATCTAAGTGCAGACCACCATTCTCATGAGAAGCCTCCAATTTAAATCTTATTTTTCAAATATCTGCTAGTGTTATTTCAAAATGTTATATGGTATTAGGCATAGAACAATAGATAAACAAGTGTGTTATGCCAAAAAGGAGATCTTCAAATTTCTCCTAACAATCACAGATGGCAACGCAAAAAAACTAAACATTCAATTCTTATCATAAATGTTATAACTTAGAACACCTAGGAGATTATTATGAATGTCCTTATGCATTCCAAAATGAATTCCTTTTACCACACACAACGGAATATAAAGTCTTGCTGTCTTTCCCACATCAGAAATTTACTGGGTGCGTTAAAATTCTCAACCCTGCAATTTTCCGAAGTCAGGTGAAATTCGGCGGGTCAAACCTGTCAAAATTTACCAGGAGAAAATGTGCTGTAAATAGTGACATGTGGATTTTGATACAGAAAGTCCCACAATCTACTTGTAATTCACAATATTGGAGGGAGGAGCTCTTATTAGGAGGTATCCACTGCATCCAGTAAATTCAAACCTGAAAGTATCAGATTTTACTAGGTGCGATAAATATCGAGCCCAAATCTATCGAAGTCGCAAATCCACCCCTAAGTAACTAACTTAAACCATTGCTGAGGCTATCAATTAGTACTACTGGAGAGGAGATAAGAGGTAAACAAGACAATTACTAAAATTAAACTGGGCCATTGATCCCCTGCTTGGAGTTAAAGGGGCGTTTCAGTGAATGATGTCACAATAGTTTACCTTGGGAAAAGGACATGCCAGATGATGATCAGTCTAACATTGGAGATCTGCATATTAGAACTTGTGCTCAGAAAGCAAAGAAGATTGATGGGAGAGAGAACAAGCATTGGCAAAGATGTGTTGTGTTATCAGAGATGTAAACACAGGCATTCACACATACTGTTTTGCATTTGTTGTGTGAACAAATGCTGTTTTGCACATTAAAGCCAGCCCTACTGGCTTGGCCATTGCTCATAGAAAGTAAGAAAAAGGGATTGTTTTCGGTATAGAATGCATTTTTATTTATTTGGAGTTTTATATAGTTTTATATAGAGTAAAGTAGACACAATGGATGTCAGAACAGTTACAATACATATGAACTTTAGTTTTGTGGTACCACATTTTATTTGGAACAATCTCTACGGCTCCAAGTTACAGCCCAGCAACAATTGTATCCTTGAGTGTCTTGAGCTGGTAATGACCAGATAGACGTGAAAGGACTGAGAGATTAGAGCAGTCCAGTGCTGTAAGAGGCAGGTGTCCAGACATATATTCTATCCCTTCCCAATTCATAACAACTGTCGGCATGGAGCGGCTGCCAGGCGTAGCCACACCTAGCACTAATGCCGATGGGATCGAAGTGAGCTAGTAAGGTGTTCAATAGAGCCCCAACCCACATCTTAAAACATCCAGATTCCACTTCTCATATAAAATTAGTTATATAGTATTTGTTACTAATAACCATTATCAAGGTAGAGACTTGAGGTAGTACGAGTTGGCGGGAGGTTACTTTGCCTTCCAACATGGCTGCTGTCATTTTCTAAAGATGATTTTTATTGGCATTGCGACAATTGCAGTGCAAGTCGACAAGGAAAGTGATACCAACCTGTAGGAAAGTAGGATCTGCTTCTTCTGGTTACCCCCACTTTTTGCTGGATGTAATGCTGTTTTTGACTAGTCTGACTGGGACCCTGCTAATCAGGACCCCAGTCTATCTGCTTTCTCCCTAAACTGTTATGCTATGTACCTAGGTACACACCAGATTGGATACTGGGGTACCCTGGTCAGTCCCTAGTATATGGTACCCATGTACCCAGGGCATAGGTAGCCCAGAGGTCTCCCATGGGCTGCAGCATGTATTGTGCCACCCATGAGAGACCATTCAAAATGGACCTACAGGCCTGCCATTGCAGCCTGTGTAAGTTGGTGCATGCACCGCTTACTTAAGATATAGGTTTACTATATCTAAGGGTCTCTGCACTTAAAACCTATAAGTCACCCCTCTAGCAGGTCTTTACAATCCTGAGGGCAGGGTGCTTGGTTCTAAGTGAGAGGGTGCCCCTGCATGAGCAGGACACCCCTGCAGCCTACGGAGTCCATTCTCCCGGGTTGCCAGTGAGAAGTAGGCATATACTAATATAGAGGGGCATTACGTGACCGTGCGATGACCATCTCGAAAACGGCTGCAACAAACCCTATTGTGTTTGGTGTCAAACGTGTTGGAATCATAACCCCACACCGGTAACCGGAGTGGGAGGTATGACACCACCCACCGGGAGAGCCCTCTGTTAGGCTCTCGTTGTTCCCGGAACCAGCCTTCTAGTCCCGGACAGCACAAAATGGTTGCTGCCGACCAGAGACACATTTCTGCCCTCCTGCTGCTGAGCCAAGCTTGAGCAGGGGAACGCAGGACAATAGGCCTCCTGTCGCGAAACTGGACCAAGGACATGGGAGTAACGTCCCTCCTGTCCAGACCCTCCCCTGGGAGGGTCCCCTGAATCTTCCCAACCCTTTCCTTAGGGTACTTAAGAGCGTACCTGGGTATAGGTCCCTAGATTCGTCGTGGACAAGATTCAGAACTGAAACCATTGCACTTCGACCGTCTGGGCACTCTGGACTTCGTTTGGGCCTGACTTAGTCTCCCTCTCAGTCTGCTGCCTCGTCTGTGCCTGTGCACCATACAGGATCCGTGTAGGGCCTGTGGAGCATCCAATACACCTGAAGATAATCTCCCTTGGCGTGAAGGAGTCACTCCCCTGTATTCGCAGGCACTGCAACACTGCTGACCGGTCTGCTGATCCTAAGCTCCTACGGACTCCGAAGGGTTCAACAACACAGGAGGTGGGTTTCTACGTCCCTCGAGGCCCGAGCTGCCCTCTCACCCAGTTTGAGGTCAGAATCCCTCGTGGGGGCTGCAATACCCGAACCCCTGTGCTCCGCGTACTTTTGCAAAAAAGTGCAAATGCTTGTTGGCAATTCTGCAGCAAGTGCATTGGGCTCCAAGTAGCCCCAACCTCTGGCAACTTCTCCTGCAAAGATCTTCAACCACAATGCACAGTGTGCTCCGTGGCATGTTGTTTTGTAAAGCTGCCAGAGGTCCTCCTGCGACTCCAGTGATTGCTCTGGGCTTGCCCTGACTCCCCTGCTTTTGGTGAGTCTCCTGGACCTTGCTGGTCCTCTTCCTGCAACTTCTTGACCTCCTGCGTGGGTTGCTTTTGCCAAGGCTTGTTGGTGCTCCCGCCGGACACCGACCCCTCAGCACTCCACATCCTTCGTGGGACAGCTTGTATCCTGCTCCTGGTCGTCCTCAGCGTCGCCTGGTCCCCACAGCTGCAGAGTCAAGGTCATCGACATCTCTCCTGAAGCACCCAACATCGGTGGGCATTCGTCTACCGAGCCCCTGGTCACTCTCAAGTGACCCAGACTCTGTCCCCTCTGCTTTCAGGTACTCTTCACCAAGAATCCACGTTTGGATTCCCACAGACACTTTCTCCTCTTCCGGTATCGGCACGTTCCTGAAGTCCTACATTGGGTTCAACGGCGGTTTCCGACGCCACTTCACACCTATGCACCCGGCTTCCCTGGGATAGGTAACTTGGGTACCACTGTATCCACGGGTTGGGTGGCTCTCCAACCTTCTGTCTTCCATGGGGTTTCTTCAGGGTCCACTGGAAAGGGTTCTTAAATCTTTAAAAATCCAACTGCGACTTGCACATAGACTTGTACGGAACACGCAGTCGTGTACTCACACTGCACACGCTATCCGTGGGGTCCCTATCTACTCAGTAAACAACAAGGGGGACAATGAGGGCTTGATAAAGGTCCACCGTACTTGCCCTGGGTAGAACTAGAAGACAAAAGAGGTACGGTGTTCCTGGGTGGCAAGTTGGCCACCTGGTTAGTACTCAGAGTGGTGGGGAGGTGGGGAATACCTCCTTTCGGAACTAGGACCCTCACACACCCAGCAAGCTAGGTGTCATGCTTCATCATATGGGTCTGCTCCTCGTCGAGCCGGCGCTGCAATGCTCGACGGGCACCCATAAAGGGGCTCTTTATCGGAGATCTTTTGTTCCTTGCCGTATAGGTGCCGTGGGTGTGAGGGGCCTGGTAAGATGTAGATGTGGTGTGTGGGTTAAAACAGGTAAGGGAATCCTCTATAATTATTTTTATTCTGGAGAGGTCACAACCTGAATAAAAAGTAAAAGAAGAAGGAGGGCGACTATTTTGTTTTAATCTGACAAAAATTACGCTCTACCCCTTAGTGGTCAACATGTTTCTCGCCTATAAAATGTCTCTAATAGATCAGTTGGCGATTCCTCAGGACCTAGTGACTAAATGAAAACTATCTACAGTGTGTGGTGTGGTTCTACATACCACTTCTTCTCTCGGTAGGACGTTGCCCCGGAGAAAAGCAGCCAACCTAGAGTACAAACAAAAAGGATCAAAAAACCAAATGGAAATATTGGTACATGGTCCTATTGATTCAAGTGGGTGTGTTTCACCGTACACAACCTCTTTGAATCTATACAAGTGATAAAAACAACGTGATTTCATGCATATCACATTCTACGTGTGCCTTCATTTGTATTTAGAATATAAAACCTCTGTGTAACCAGTTAGAGTAATTGAACAACATGGTGAGTGAGTATCAGCTCACCTCTTAAGGATTCAAGTGCTGCTTCATCAGACCGCAGCGGAGTATATGGACACTCAACGTAGTGTCGCTGTTTATTAAAAGGAAAAAACAAACAACAAAATATGTTGGGTGTGGGCTTGTAGGCACAACGTTTAGTTGCTAAGGCCATGACTCTAGAGCATTAAAAGTGAAAGTGGGCATGGTTCAGGTTAAAGTAAGCCCATAGTCGTGAAATTGGTATCATTGACAAGGTTATTCAACAGACTCAAAAGTGCCCCAGACCTGCCTGCGTAGCTGCTGGCGCCTTCACCATGCGCTCCGACATTATGCCAATCGTGCGGTGTGTTAAGAGCGCCTACAGCGCCCAAGCTATGTCTTAGTGCAGAGCTCTACAGAACATCAGAGTCAGCGTACCCTTCCCAAAGACCAGCGGTAACTTGTCAGCAATTCCCAGCACCTCTTACCTCTCTTAAAAGCTTGTGACCAGGCATAGTCTCAACGTGTAATCCATACTCACCTGCTCCCGCTCAGAGCAGTCCGGCTCACCTACCCGCTCTGCTGCATCAGGAAGGAAAAGACAGGTTGTCGGTTCCTGTCTTAAATACCCTCTCCTGGTGCCATTAAGCATGGTAAATCAGCCGCACCTGGTGTGTGGTGTGATGGTGTCGGCATGACATCATCTACAGTGTAACCATGGAGGCCATCTTTGAATGTGGTGAAGGTCTATAGTTCTGGCTATTACCTTGATGTGGACGCGCATCAAGGGCTTCAAATTTGGCATTGAGTGGAGCGGTTTTATCAACAATGTGAACAAGAATTTATACAGTGCAAAAGTGCTCACGTCACTGCGCCAAATTTGTGCATAAGTTGCTGGCGACTGCCGATTGGGTGATTCGTATGTCGGCCATCTTAGAGTGTAGTATTGTACTCTATTGTTAGTTGTTAGATATATCGTCCTAACATAGCCTAATCTCCATATCTGACTAGCCTGATGTCGATATCATGTGGCAGAGATGTATAAAGAGGTGAGAGACTAGCGTGGAGTCTTAAGCTGATATATTAATTTGTTAAAGTTGCGGATAATGGTTGTATATATCAGATTAATTAAGGGTGCTCCAGGGTATGGCATCATTCAGGCCGTCATTTGCTAAGTCAAGACGGAACACCCACCTTTGTTCAATCCTGTACAAAGCAGTCTGTGTTATTTGTTGGTGGGATTCTAGGATGACCCAGCGTAGACTCTCTGGGGGGTGTCCGAGTTCAGAGAAGTGGGTGTATAGTTTGGTGGTAGTTTTATGGCAACGAATATTGCTCTTATGCTCAGTGATTCTGACCTTAACGGGCCTCATGGTCATGCCAACATACCTCTTGTCACAAGGGCAGGTCAGCATGTACACACAACGTGGGGTGTTACAGTTAGTGTGTTTGATTAGCGTCCATGTAAATGTGTCTGATAGAACCAATTGTTTGGTGTGTCTGGTCTGTGGGCACACGATACAAGAGCCGCAGGGATAGTGTCCTGTCACGGGTGGGAGATCCCACAGTTGCCTCTGGTTAGGGATGTTGCTCTTCTTGGGTCTAGTGTGCACCAACATATCTTTCAAATTGTTGGTACGTTTAAACGCAAACCTTGGTTTGGGTATTGACAGAGTACCCGTGTTCAGAATTGCCCAGTGTTTGTTCACTGCCTTCTTTATTAGATTGGATCTAGGTGTGTACGTGGTCACACAGGTCAAAATGTCAGTGGGTTCTTTCTCATGTACCTCTAGGAGGCTTTCACGATTATTATTTCTTGCTCGTTTCATGCAAGAGTGAACCTGTTTCTTAGGGTATTGTCTCTTCAGCAGATTGTCAGCCAGTATCTCTGCTTCAATTTTGTAGTCCTCTGTAGAACTACAATTTCTTCTAATTCTTAGAAATTGGCTGAAGGGAAGGTTATTTCTCAGTGTAGCAGGATGATAGCTGCTGTACAGTAGCAAGCTGTTTCTGTCGGTAGGCTTTTTGTATAGGGATGTCGTTATTCTACCCTCTTGTAATCTGATGGTGAGATCTAGGAAGGCAATGTTCGTGGCAGATATAGTGTGGGTGAATTTCAAGTACTGGTTTTTTGTGTTAATCCACTCGCAAAATTCAGCGCATCTCTGTATGTCACCCTGCCAAAAGATGAGGATGTCATCTATGTACCTCTTCCACAGTCTCAGGTTAGCTCCGAAGGGGTTACTCGCATGTTGGATGGTCTCTTGTTCAAACGCCGCCATATACAAACATGCCACACTGGGGGCAAAGGTACTCCCCATCGAAGTACCCTGAGACTGGTGGAAGAGTTGGCTGTCAAACTCAAAAAAGTTTTCTGTTAAGGCCAGGGTGGCACATTGCATGATGAACGAAATGGGTGTTGCTGCTGTCCATTCACTCCCACTTAGTGCAGATTCTATTACTGCCAATGTCTCTCTCTGTGGGATATTGGTATACAGTTGTTCCACATCCAAGGTGACCAGGAGGTCAATATCGCCTGTGTTTTCTATTTCACCTATAACACAGAGGATATCTGTTGTGTCCCTGATGTATGATGGTGTCTGTTTGACCAAAGGTTGTAGGTAATGGTCGCAGAATTTTGAGAGCGGCTCTAAGAGTGAGCCGATTCCTGAAACTATAGGTCTGCCCGGAACAGGGGTGGTCCCCTTATGTATTTTCGGCAGAGTGTAAAAATAGGGTGTTTTGGGATGTTTGGTAATCAAGAAATCAGCTTCTTTACCACTGATCCACCCATTACTCTCTGCCTCATAGACCATGGTGGTTATCTCGGTCGTTAATCGAGTCGTAGGGTTTGTTGTTATCGGAGTATAGAATTTACTATTCCGTAGTTGGCGTTGGCACTCGGTGTTGTAATCCGAAGTGGATTGTATGACCGTGGCGCCCCCTTTGTCAGCTTGCTTTATTGTAATGCTTTTGTCCTCAGTCAATGATCTAATCGCTGCATGTTCTTGATTAGAGAGATTATGGAAAGGAACTCTGGTATCCTGGTTCTTCAGTTCTTTTAAGACAGCTTTCTCAAAGGTCACTACCTCCACAGGTACCATGCCAACGGTAGGTGTGAAGGTCGAGGGATTGCGAAGGCCTGAGTCCAGTTTGGCTGGTTCCTCAGCACCATCGAAGTGGGCTTTAAGGCGTATTTTTCTAAACAGGTTCTGGATTTCGCATTGTTCCCGAAAACTGTCCTCTTTGGGGGTGGGGACATAGCCAAGGCCTTTCTCAAGTACTGTTTGTTCTGTAGGTGTCAGTTGTCCATGTGACAAATTAACCACTAGACTCTCCTGCCCTGTGTTTTGCTCCTGGTTTCCATCATATTCGGTTCCTGATCCTGCCACTGGACTTGTTTTTGTCCTCCTCTTTTGCGCCCTCTTCCTCTGCCCCAGCCTCTGCCTAAAAAAGGTGGATTGCTGGCAGGAAGTATTGCGGTTGGCCCTGGGGATACATCAGGAAAGGCCAAAAAGGAGGCTGCGGCCCTTGAAAATTCTGTACAGGGTAGTGGGGGTTTTGTGGATAATTCTTTCTCCTCTGATTTGAACCCTTCCAGCTCCCATTGCTGGAGTCACTGCTAGCCGAGTCTCTTCTGTCGGATTCACTATTTTCATCAGAAGAGTAGCTAGTTTTGCTGTTGGTATAGTCTGCTTTCAGATAGGGGTATATTTTTTCTTTGTTAAATCTGCTTATATCCTTCTGAAGCTTGCTAACCTTCTGCTTCATCAGAAATTCCTTGTGCTCAGCAATCTCATGGTTGAGTTCTGTCAATTTGGTTTTAAATACAGTGCCATGTATGGTAGTCTTTATGGCCCCTTCAGCAACCTGTATTCTAATAAGGAGGGCATCAGCTATCCTCTTTGCTGAATTAATAATGAGGATAAGTAAGTCCCTGGTGCATTTCCATGCTACCAGGGACCATTCCTTTTTAAAGACAGCGTCATCCAGGAAAAGTCTAGGGTGAGTGAGTATCAGCTCACCTCTTAAGGATTCAAGTGCTATACGGCAAGGAACAAAAGATCTCCGATAAAGAGCCCCTTTATGGGTGCCCGTCGAGCATTGCAGCGCCGGCTCGACGAGGAGCAGACCCATATGATGAAGCATGACACCTAGCTTGCTGGGTGTGTGAGGGTCCTAGTTCCGAGTTCTGAGTACTAACCAGGTGGCCAACTTGCCACCCAGGAACACCGTACCTCTTTTGTCTTCTAGTCCCTATCTACTCACCTTGGGTGGTTCCTTGGGGTCGCAGCAATTCTACGTCCTCTCGACATTGTCCTGACTCGAGTCGTGGTTCTTATACCACTTTTTAGGTCTCGCCTAGCGTTGCAACGCGCATGCGTTGCTCGCTCTGCGAGGCTTCTTGTAATCAAGCCAATTTCAGAAGTGGAGTCTAGGCTCCGCCCCTTCTTTCCATTGGCTTGCGTCGTTGATGCTAAACGCTGGCTTTGGATTGTGAGTGAGGCTTTTTAGTCCCTCCTTGTTACCGCCCTGTCTCCTTTTGGCCCCGCCCACCCGGACTGGATCGTTTACTTGCAGCGTTACACGGGATGCTTTAATTAGTGTGCGAGCACTATTTTCTTCAGTAAAGAATGTGGGACAATGGCGGCGCTTGAATTTGCAGCGCGCCCACACAGCACTCGCTGGACAATGGCGGGCGCTACTTGCATGCGGAGCGCACAATGCGCGCTTTCACTTTAATAGTGGCAAACACCGCCCCCCCCCCCCAGCACTCGCGGGACAATGCGGGCGTTAGGTATGCTTTAATTAGTGTGTGAGCACTATTTTCTTCAGTAAACAATGTTGGACAATGGCGGCGCTTGTTTTTCAACAGTCACCGAGACGGATGTCGAACTAGCAGGCATACTCAATAGCTGTATTTTTTCACTGAAGAAGCATGGTTTGAAAATACACATTTATTCTGTAGTAGAATATCCGTTTTGCACTTATGCCGCCCAAAGGCAAAGAGGAGAATCAGTAGGCAGAGTTAGTAGGCGCTTCATCAAGGTTCCCTAACGGTCAAGTGAGTCGGATAACCGTGAGGATAGTTCACTCGGTCAAAAACCTTGCTGCAGATATCGGAGTGAAGCCTGCAAGTCACTCGTTACCGTCCCTATATCATAATTTAGCTGGTTAATGTACCTGTTGTAGGACGCTAACTCAGTGCAACGTGCAGGCAACAGATGTCAGCCTAATCTAGCCGCTTGTGATGCTAGTTGTGTGTGGCCCACTCATTCAGTTCTAGCTTTCTAACCTAACGCACATTGCATGCTGGGGTTTTAGAACCCCTTAAAGCTGCACCCCACAAGTCACACAGTGCAACCAATGATTGGCTATAAAGTTGACTGATTGACGGTGTCACACAAAAGAGGTAGCTATGTCAGGGCAGGACATCCGGCAGATCACTACCCCGGCCTCGGAGATCTGCTTAAGATCTACAAAAACAGTTTCTCTTTTTTATTGTATTTTTTTTTTAATTGGGACTTCTGATAGAGACTTTGCGACTTCCAAAGTGTTTGCTTGAACTTGTTAGCAAAACCTCACTCGACGGATACATTATCATAATTTTAATTTTACTAGCGCTATGAAGAAACAAATACTGTGGCAGCAGGCGATATTAAAAAAAAAAGCATCGTTATTCTTGAACAATAGAAGCTATCCGCAGACATAGGAGCAAAAAATGATTTATGCTATTTAGATTTTTTTAGGAATGGGTGGGTCAGAAACTAGAGGACAAAGAGAGATGGGAGGAGACAGGATATAAGAGGCGGGGAGAGGGAGGTGAAATTGAGAGAAGTGGTCAGAGAAGGGAAGAAGCATTTGCAATGCAATAGGTCTCACATTTACGCGAGTTTGAGCTATTGGCATTGTAAGTGACAATGCCTTTTATTTATGTTTTGGTTTTTAAAACCTAAATAAAAGGCATTGTCACTTACAATGCCAATAGCTCAAACTCACGTAAATGCGAGACCTATTGCATTGCAAATGCTTGTTTAGTATATGGTTCGGTCCTCCCCTGGGTCCCCCTATGTATTAGTGCTATTTACCATGATTTCTTTGCCATAGTATTGTGTGCGTTGTGTATATCTCCGTGTGGGAGATACTGGAATGTACTAGAGAGTATTATATAATAAATACACATTTTTATAAATACCTTGTGTGGTTCTCTTTCATTTAATCTATATAAGATTGCACACTGGTAAAACAAGCTGCTTTACACTCCTTCCAGACTAAGCCTGAAGGCTGCTCTCCACAGCTACTACTTGGATAGCTTTCTAAGGTTGTCTGACCTCTTAAATCACCATAAGGGTTGTCTGGACTGGTGCAAGGTGCCCACTTACATTAGTGGACATCATATACCAGGCCAGCCTCTCACACAACCCCCATACGATTCCACAGGTGTTCCACATTTGTGGCGTACATCATGGTCATCATATCACTCATCAATCGAGGTTATTGATATAGACAGGGTATACATTTTTGGTAGTCATTAAAGTTAATCATGTGGTTGGTTGTCAACGGAGTCTTGATGCCCCAAGTCCACCCCGCTTTGTTGTCGACAAGATATTTTTAATAAAGTAAAACTCAAACATATATTATTAACAGCTAAAGAACATCAACTAGTAGAAACCATTGTTAGACCAGGTAGAGGAGTTGGCGGTTGGGTCATGGTATGAAATTGAAGTCTCATAATTGGCTCATATGGTGAGGGTGGAGGAGAAGGGAGACACCAGGCAAGCCCGAATTCTCAAGTACCAGGCAAGCCCGAATTCTCAAGTATCAGGGGCAAGTGTTGTTATTGCAGAGGTAGAGGTCAAGTGCTTTTTATGGGACGGTAATGTCATAGCTCCGCCATGAAGATTCCTAGCTAGCAAACTGTGGAATTCCATGCCTTTGCATTTAAGATCAGAACCCTGCCTTATCTGTTTTAGGAAATCTTTAAAAACATGGCTGTACTGTCGCTGTTATAAGTAGCCTGAGTTGTTTTTTGAGCTGTTTAGGTCAGACAGTGCCAAGACACCTCAGTATTGGGCGTGCTAGAAAAACTGTTACTCACTTACTTAGCATCGCAAGACCTCGTAGAGTCACCATATATGTGGCAACTTGCCCAAAATTTCAGGGAGGACGACTGTCATCTTTACGGTGCTCGGCGAATGCCGCACTTATTTCATCCCAGTCGTGGGCGTATCTGGTATTGTTTTGCCTGAAGTGAGTTGCATTCTATTTTTTCAGATGTCTGTAATGCAGCATGGCAGCCTCCAGGGGATTTGTGAGGCAGGAAGCAAGATGGCAGCATGCTCCATGAACAATGGAGCCCTTCAGTCATAGGAGAGAAACAACTGAAATTGACACAGTGTGACGACGGGGTGTATTTTTCAGATGTAAAGTAGTCCCTAATGCATTCCAAGAACATGGATTAATACACAAAACAGCCAACAACAGGAGGTCAGAGAGAACTATTCTTGTGGGCGGAACAAAAGATTTTAAAGAATTGGTAATGCTCGATTGCACATAGTGCACTATCAAGCTGGACTTAAAAAGGAAAAGCGGGCTACTGACTGAGTCTTGCATCTGAAGGATCAGTGTCCTTGAAAGAAATTGCAGTTACACATGGTTTCATTCCCAGGTGAGGTTTTGGAACAGTGGTATACGATATTCCATTTATTCCAGTTACCATTTGGAACTGGTTCTTTTACAACACATTTTATCTATTGATTTCAGGTGGCAGAACCCAACTTGTTTTTTTCATCTGCATATTTCAAGCCTGAATGTTAAAACCTTACCTGCTTGAAAAAAAGGTTTGAACATCTCAATGTTAAATTCAGACTCTGCTTCACAAAGTGAGGATTTGCAGAATTTTACATTTAAATGTCACTTACAACTGCATAATGTCTGTCGGGTGCACACATTTTTCCGCAGTCTGTAAATGGCTCCTATAGGTGTGAGTTTGGGTCTGCTCAAGGGAGCGACAGGGGCTGGGCAATGCAAACGGTGTGAACATGTAAATCTGCAGGAATTCAGAAACATTTACAGCTTCTCTCCAACGCTCATCTGCTTTTCCAAGGTAACACCTATGAATATTAGGCATAACTGGTGCGGCAAGTGTGGGGATTTGTGCAACACCTCTTTTTTGGCAAGGGGGAAAGGGATCTGAAAACATCATATGAAATATGTTTTACCAAAGGGCACGTAACGATTTAAAAAGAAAACCGGTGAAATTCCCTGCAATCCCAAACATACAACTGCTTATTTTCTATTATGGAGAGAATATGCACATATGGGGTACATCAAATAAGACTTCCCCATATAAAACTATGAAAATTATAGTTATTCATAGGGAACTCTTGGGGGGTTCGTGAATTAGGTGAAAGTTGTAACCCACCTCATTCTCACCCCATGTCCTCTCTGAACCGGAACATAAGCAATCAAAGACTGGTTTCACCCAGATTGGAGCTCTTCAGTCGGGTGTAGCTTGGTTCCAGTGGCACAGTGAGCTAAGGACCCACGTCAGCTCACTTTGCCACTGCAACCAAACTAAATCCAACAGATGAGCCCCAATCAGGGCGAAACTGCTCTTGGGTTGCTCATGTTCCGAATTAGAGAGGACCTGGCAATCAATCAAACATTTATAAAGTGTGGCAAATCACCTGTGAGGGTCTCGAGGCGCTGGAGATAATGGCTGCTGAATGGTGGCTTGATTATTCAAACATCCAGGTCTTGATTTCTTTCCTGAATTGCTGGAGAGACGGCGAGGTTCTAAGGTACAGGGGGAGGTTGTTCCACGCCTTGGCTGCCAGATGCGAGAAGCAGCATCCTCCGCTGTTGGCACGGCAGATCCGTGCGGTGTCTCCGAGGGTGAGTGAAGAGGATCGAAGGTGTCTGGTCGGATGGTGGAAGGTCAAGCATTTGTTGATGTATGATGGTCCTTTGTTATGCAGGGCTTTGTAAGCATGGGTCAGCATCTTGAACTGGCATCTCTTCTGAATCGGGAGCCAGTGTAATGTCCTGATTTGGTTGTGATGTGGCTCCTTATGGGGAGGTCAAGGATGAGTCTCGCTGCCGCGTTTTGTACTGTCTGGAGTCTCTTCAGGAGGCGTGCAGTGATACCTACGTAGAGTGTGTTCCCATAGTCCAGTCTGCTGGTGATGAGGTCCTGTGTGACAGTCTTCCTGGTATTGACTGGGAGCCACCTGAAGATCTGGCAGGGCATGCGAAGGGTGTGGAAGCAGGCTGATGAGACTGCGTTTACTTGTTTCCTCATGGATAGTTTGCTATCCAGGATGATGCCAAGTTTGCAAGTGTGGACTGTTGGGGCAGGAGGAGGACTGAGTTCCACGGACCACCAAGTGTTGTTCCATGGCGAGGTGTTAATCGCGAAGATGAGAACTTCTGTCTTGTCCGTGTTGAGTTTGAGACAATTGTTCTTCATCCAGTCCGTGACGTTCATCATTCACCTGTGAAAGTTGGCTTTGGTGGTGGAGGGGTCTTCGGACAGGGAGAGGATAAGCTGGGTGTCATCGGTGTAGGAGATGATGTTGAGTCCATTCGATCTGACGGTGTCAGCCAGGGGAGCTATGCAGTTCAGGCTGGACTGTTCGCTGATTATGGCAGGTTTAATCTGAGGTGGCATGGTGGACAAAAGAACGATGGGTTAGAAAGCTACCCCAAGCGATTCCCAGTTAGACATTGCAAGCATTCTCTAATCGCCTTTTTCGGTGTCAAAAGGTCAACTGATGGAGCTGGAGTCTTAGAAATTCTGAGCACCTTCTTGAAACAACGGCCGCATTTAATAAAGTGTGTGTGATGTAAACAATATGCATAAATAGTGAAAAGGGTATTTTCCCCAAAAAAGATTGGTTCATTAGTTCTACCCTATTTTAATTATGCTTCGGTATTTAGGATTTTTGTTGCCTTCTGCAGACAAACGTGCTTCCCCAGTACACCATTTGGTGATTTTTACACCATATTAACAAAATGGTCACTTCTGGATACAGTTACCAGCAGCTGAAAGGTGACTAACTTTTGCAAAATATCTGAGGCTGCTCATCATCAGACTTTGCACTCTGTTAGAGCAAGGGACTAACCCTGGGCATAATACTTCGCTACGCTCACGGAGCATGCAAAGTTTGTGCTACTACGCACTACGCAAATTGCACGTGCTAATTGACGTAGCGTAGCAGCAGTATAATAAACACCTACAAATGCTTTGATAAAGCAATTTTCTATGCTAAAATGCATATAACCAATTCACAAAAGTGAACTTTGACAATAAAATATCACGCAATGAGAGAGGTGAGGATTTTGGGGTCCCCCCTAACCTAGGGGGAGGACCAAGCAGATGCCTTGAACACAATAAGCATATCATGTGAACGATTCAGTGGTGGTCCCTTCCTCCTAGGACCACCCCAAGCACAGTTATGGGCAAAAATACAATCCCAACCAAAGGCCCTGCAAAGCATTATGGGACGAGATTAGCAGTGGGCAGTGAATATTATAGTGTCCAATATCAAAATAATTCTACAAAGAGCTGCAGTTCAACTAGTCGTTACTAGATGTCCCTCACGAGTCAAATGCAAAAGCATTGAAACCCTTTCATGAAGCTTTTGCATTTGACTCGTGAGGACATCTAGTAACGACTAGTGGAACTGCAGCTCTTTGTAGAATTATTTTGATATTGGATACTATAATAGTCACTGTCCACTGCTAATCTCGTCCCATAATGCTTTGCAGGGCCTTTGGTTGGGATTGTATTTTTGCCAATAACTGTGCTTGGGGTGGTCCTAAAAGGATGGGACCACCACTGAATCGTTCAAAAGATGTGCTTTTTGTTTTCAAGGCATCTGCTTGGTTCTCTCCCTAGGTTAGGGAGGATCCCAAAATCATCACCTCTCTCACTGCTTGTTAATTTATCGTTTTCACTTTTGTGAAATGACTATATGCATTTTTAGCATATAAAGCTTTTCGGCCTTTTGGCCAAGATCAGGTGTCAGCTTGGTTGGTGCTGAAGGACAAGAGGTGACTCCTGATCCCCGACAGGCTGGGCCTGCGTCTCTCTGGCGTGTCCGGAGCCAGGCTGCGTCTTTAGGAGTGAAGGGTGCCTTGAGGAGTGTTTCCTGCCTTTTTGCCTCTCCTAAGGGGCTGGGCCTTCGTACCCTGGCTTGCCCGGGGCAAGGCTGATTCCTCTGGGTGTGGTAGACGGGTGGGGGCCTTCTCGCCTGGAGACTTCTGCGTTTCCCTACTGCTGATCTCTACTGCTGAAGGGACGGGCCTGCGACTCCTGGCCTGCCTGGGACCTGGCTGCACTCCTGGAAGCTGGTGGGTGACCCTGCGTTTGTCCAGCCTTGGCGGAGAACAGACTGCTTCAGTTCCAGCCTGCCTTCCAGACATCTTTGCTACACTGTTGCAGGATCGGCGGAGCCAATCTTCCGCCGCATTGACATTTTTTCCTCGTGCCTTCACGTTGGTGCCTCTGCGAGCGGAGCTGCCACTTGTCCAGAAGGGGGAGGCCCTTGTGGCTGCTCCCGGCCTCCCCGGCTGTTGTGCTTCGTGTTGCCACGGACGCTGTGGTAGCGCGCTGAGGGCTCACTTGCCTGCAGCTTTCTTGCGCAACAGTGCCATCTACTGCCCTTTACACTTCCCTCGGGAGGTAAGCTTTGCATACAACTTACGTGTCGTCTCTTTTCTCACTTCCCAGCGCTGTGCATTTGAGGGGCGGCGGCCGTCTTTTCTTCCATTTCACGCCTACCACCTTGTGCCTTGCCATTTTGACTCTTCTGAGGGTGTGGTGACTCTCTCCACGAGACTTTCCTCATGGCCTCATCTTCCCGCATGGCGGGTGCCTCCCGCATTCATGATTTTGTCCCTAATACAGTACGTGTAGAAGTGAATGAGATGCACCGTAAGGAGAAGAATGTGCTATTTCTTGTTGAGAAAATTATCAAAAAGGAATGCAATATTTCTGACCGTGCTATTGAATGTATTCAGGACTTATCCAGCAGAGGTATTTTTGATGTCACATTTTCCAGTGATTCCATTTGTCAGAGTTTGTTGCAACATGTGGTGGCCCATACAGATAGCCCGCCTTTACGTGGCCTCACTGTTACTTCCATATCTGCCCCGAAGGAAGTCATTCTAGTAGTTCACATGTATAATCCTTACACTGATCCTCGGTTGATTGAGGTATTTTTGGCTCGTTATTGCAGCACCATCAGGGGTGGGCAAAAGATAAAAAATATCTGTGGTATCTGGAATGGTAAACGGAAATATACTGTTACTTTTAAAGAAGACCCCACAGGTGTCAGGGGCCTGGCGCACCCTCCGCAGACTTTTTCCCTGGGGGCTAATAAAGGTTTTTGGTATATTCAGGCCAGCCCCTCTTCTGCAGACTTTGTCAGCAATTCGGCCATGCTAAAGAACAGTGCTCTGGCATGGTCTGCAGGAATTGTGGGGGTGCTGACCATAAAGCGCAAGATTGTGTGGTTCCCAAAAAATGCAATTTATGTGGTGGTACTGACCATTTGTTTAAGACCTGTCCTAAGGGAAAGTTCTCCTATGCCTCTGCTGCCAGTGCGCAGGGACCTCCACCTCCTCCATCTGCCCCGCGCACTATAGCAGGCCCATCTGATGCACGCCAGGATGTCACGGACTCTGAGATTTTGGGGTTTATTGATGGTCTTGAGATCCGGCGATGTGGGGTGTCTCAGGGGACTGATGAGGACAATGCTGAGGCATATGGTGCAGACCCCTCGGACCCAGAGTTTGACCCTGCTCTGCAGTCTCCACAGGTGGAAGAGGTGGATGAGGCAGAACGTGTGGAAACCCTGCGCCTTAAACAAGAGGCCTTAGCTAGAAAGGCGCAGCGCGCAAACGATGCTTCACAGTCTGCCTCGGGTGTGGTTCCCACTCCAGGTGTAAGCCAGGCACCCTCCACTCCTGAGGCTTCACTTACAGTTGTGCCTGAGACAATCCCTTCGGTCATTTCTCCCACAGTGCAGTCTGCTCCGAAGCCACAACGTTCGGTGAAAGTGGTAAAATCAGCAGGCAAAACCTCAGTGTTAAAAAAAGCCCAGCCTGCGGTAGTCCAGCAAAAGGAGAAAGAAATGGACCATAGTGGCTGGTCTACATATACGTCAAATAAGCGGAAAACCCGTACATCTCAAAATGTAGTGGATTCCTCCTGTTCTACAGGTGCTAAGCATCGTACCTCCTCTCTGGATCGCTTTTCTGGAGGGGGACGGTTTGACGCTCTTCTACACCTCTCTGACTCAGAGGAGGTTATTCAGGACATAGCCCAGGTTCTAGAAATTTCTGATAGTCCAGAGCTGGATCTGGAGTGCACGCCGAACTTGGAGGCCCTTTTTCGGCGTCCACTCTCCAGAGTTCAGCAGAAGTTGCCAGGGTAGAAGATGATGATTCTGGGGCCCATGTTCCACTTTAAACAGTATGACTGGTTGTTCTCTCCTAATCATAATGGCCATATCCCTAGCCTCTTGTAATGTGAGAGGTTTGGGGACAGCTTTGCGTAGGAACACAGTCCTTGATTATTTTGCACATACACGTTTTGATGTCATTTGCTTGCAAGAATGTTTTCTTCCTTATCAACCGAAATATTCTTCCTTGCAGCAACATTGGCCCTATGGACCCTCGGCGTGGTCTGGAGGTGCCAACAAGAATGATGGGGTCGTTGTTCTTTTCCGGCATAAGCATTGGCAAATCACGGAGGAAAAAATCTTATGGCCCGGACGGGCTATATTATTGTCTGTTTTGATGGATGGTTTGCCGCTCAAAATATGTGCTGTATATGCTCCTGCCCTTAAACCAGAAAGGGAGCAGTTGTTTCATCTTATTAAACCATTTCTTGCAGGTGCCACGCCAACCCTTCTGGTGGGGGATTTTAATTGTATTCTGCATTCCAAGGACCGACAGGGTGCACAGGCAACCTATACTTTGGATGTGACTTCAAAACTGCTGTTATCCCTTGTTCATGATTTAGACTTTTATGATACTTATAGGAAGCACCATCCTCCTGGTTCTGGCTTCACGTGGGAGGCGGATCATGGGAATGCCCGCTCCCGTCTAGACTTTGTATTTGCATCCAAAACTTTAAGCGCTGACAAATGCAGTCTCACACCAGTCCCCTTCTCGGATCACCAGGTTCTGGCTGTCTGGCTCACACCACCAGGCCGGCCTCAAAGGGGCCCTGGCTTTTGGAGACTTAATAATGACCTGCTCCAAGACGAACTCATTTGTGCTCGGTATGTCAAGCGATACCATACATGGGCTGCACAGCAAAATCGTTTCTCAACTAAAAATAAATGGTGGTGTTGGGTCAAACATAAAACAAAACTGTTTTTTCAGGAACAAGGCCGGCTTAAACGCCGCATTGAATGGGATGCCTACCAGAAGCTACATCGCCGCCTCATCCTTCTCCAGCAATTGGGTGCGGCGGGGAAAGATGTGAAAGAGGAAACTCGTTTAGTTACGCTGGACATGAATACTTGGTTGGCAAAAAGAAATAAAGCCACAATATTTCATTCTAGGGTCCAATACTACCAGGAGAATGAAAAATGTACATCTTTCTTTTTTAAGCAGGCGAAATCTTCCCATAAATTACTCACAACACTCCGTGATCAACATGGTACCATTTTGCACGGCACTGAGCATTGTAAACAGATCGCTTTTGATTTTTATTCTTGTATGTATGGTGCACCCTCTAATACTTCTTCTTTTCAGGATACGGAAGAATATTGTTCTGGACTGGAAGGAGGTCTCACTACAGATCAAATCACTCTCTTGGGGCAACCCTTTGATGGGGAAGAATTTCTGTCAGCCTTGCAGTCTTCCCCCAGAGGTTCTAGCCCTGGCATTGATGGGCTTACATGGGAATTTTATCGTAAATTTTGGGCCTTGTTGTGTCTTGACTATATGGCAGTTGTGCATGAAGGCTTTACTAATAATACCTTTTCTGCAGACTTCTCAGCCGGTATCATCACTCTGTTGTATAAAAAGGGGGACGAGACCTCATTGCAAAATTGGAGGCCTATATCTCTCCTGAACGTTGATTACAAGCTTATAGCTAAGGTGCTGGCACGCCGCCTTCGAGGAGTTATGCATTCTTGCATTCACCAAGACCAAGCTTGCGCCATCAGAAGGCGCACTATTGTAGACAGCCTGGTGACCTTGCGTGATGCTTTATGGTACAATCAGGAGAGGGGCCTTCCTCTGGGTCTTTTGAGCCTGGATTTCCATAAGGCTTTTGATAAAGTTTGGCATGATTTTTTGTTTTTGATCTTAACAAAAATGAATGTTCCCCCTGCTTTTGTTCACATGATCCGCACCTTGTATCATGGTGCTTACAGCCAAGTGAGTATCAATGGATTCCATACCACTGCATTTCCTATACACACTGGAGTCCGTCAAGGATGCCCCATGTCTCCCATTCTGTTTGTTTGTGTGCTCGAGCCTTTTTTGTGTAAACTCAGAAAGGACAAACTGATCAAAGGTGTTTTTGTTCCTGGCGGTTCTGGGGTCCCCACCAAGGTTACCGCCTACATGGATGATGTCACTGTATTATGTCCTGCCACCGCCTCTGTGCGCAGGACCCTTTTACAGGCCTCTCTCTTTCAGGAGGTATCAGGGTTGAGTCTGAACATGGGAAAGAGTGTTTGTCTGACCACTGGTCCTTGGGATCGGCTGGCGCACCTTCCACTCACTGTTACCACCGAACCTACTAAGATATTGGGGGTCTATTTTGGGGCGCAAGGGCATGTGGAGAGGAATTGGGGCGAAGTCCACGCTAAGATTTTAAAAAAGCTCTCTCTCTGGTCCTTGCGTAAACTTACACTGGAAGGAAACGTTTTAGTTATTAAAGCAGTTTTGTTTCCTCTGTTGTTGTATCTTGCTATGGTTTTCCCTCCACACCACCGTACCTTGCAGAAAATTCAAAAAATGATTTTTACTTTCCTCTGGAGTTCTAAGATGGAAAAGCTCAGTCGTGCTAAAGTTTGTAAAACATGGAAGAATGGGGGAAAAAGTTTACCTGATCTTAAAACCTTTTTGTTCTCTAAGTTATTATGTTATGTAGTATCCCGTACTGATGAAGCTCTTGTTTCAGTGCCTGCTTTATTCACCCGTTATTTTTTAGGAGCCATGTTGCGACGTTTTGGACTCTTTGCACCTTCTAACCTGTACCCCTTGGCAACCATTGTCCCACCTTACTACAAGGGGTTTCGCTCCTTTTGCAGACTTTGGACACTGAACTTTTTGACCGGGATGTATGTATTCACCCCACTAGACTGAAGCAGGAACTCCGGAAGCAAGAGCAACCTGTTGTGTTGAATACCCTGTCCGAACCGCAATCCTTGCGAGTGTGGAAAATGGTAGGACACAAGGACATTACTCACAGTCAGCGTGATCTGGCCTGGATGGCTGTGCATGGCTGTCTTCCGGTGAAAACCTTTCAGCATCGGCGAGGATTGGCCCCCACAGCATGTTGCCCACGCATCAGATGTGGTAATGAAGAGACTGTTTATCATTTGCTGTGGGGTTGCCTCTATGCCAAGGAGTTTTGGACCTTATTACAGCCTTTCCTGTTGCATATTGCAGGTATTTCTGCTTTATCTTTCCACGCCCTGCTCTATGGACAAGGTCTTTCTGCTCAGCGTCCTCCCACGGGTTGGCGGCTTTTAAACTCTGCTAAAGAGGCTCTCTGGGATGCACGTAATTTACTTCTCTATCTCCACAAAGATATGGACACCAAAGCCTGTCGCAATCTTTTTCTAGATAAACTTATGACTTATGTTCATATAGACCGTGCCACCTTAGGCCTAGAAGACGCTAATACGTTGTGGCAGATTACAAATTGGAAAGGTTGGGTCACTTAAAAACTGTTTTGTTTTTTTTTTGTTTTTTTTTTGTTTTTTTCCCTCTGCCTTTGCCACCAGGCTACCAGGATTGGCATTTATATAGGCCATCAATAAAACTTCTTAGTACATTTTTTGGGAGGGATGGATAATGCACCATGATGATTACGACCATGATTTTTCACATGCTTTTTTGTATCCTTGTACTTCTTATGCCCATTGTTTCATTGTAACTATGTAAGTGTGCCTTTATCAAACTAATAAAGGTTTTGAAACAAAAATATAAAGACAGAGATATTTATTTTATCTTAACTTGCACTGTGCAAGATGCCTTTGGCAATTATTGTACAGTGCAGTCAAGCTACGCAATCAGCGAGTGGTGAAAAATGTCTAAGGATCTTAAGGATCTAAACTCGGACCATCATAGGGTCGGCCAGATCCTTGAGACTGGTTCATTACTGACTGCAAACAAATGTTAAAAATGGGAATATCCTCCTCCAACCGTACCCCTATGCCGTGCAGAGTCCCCCAGAATTCAATTCTCACTTTGATGCTGTTTAATTTGCACATGGAGCAGCTGGAAAATCTGATGGAGAAGATTAGCACCAAGATCCACCAATATGCCAACAACACCCAGATCTATCTGCAAACAAAACCTTCCAAGACATTCTCACTCTAAAGGTCGATCAGATAAACTACAAGACACCATGCAGGCAGGGCCGTCTTGACAGCATTGTAGGCCCCCGTGCAAAGCAGTGCACTGGCCCCTGCCTACACAACCACTCACAGGAATAAATTGCGAAGGAGCCGCCCCTGGTTAAATTCTGGTCTGTGCATAGATTAGCATAGGGCCCGTATGCTTGTGGTGCCCCAGGGCAACTGCCCAGCGTACCCATGCGTTAAGACGGCACTGCATGCAGGTGAATGTTCTCAGACTAAGCCTGAGAAAGCTGAATTCATTCTTTTTTAGGGACATAGATAATACAAATTCAATATGAAATAGCTGAATGAACTGCACTGTGACAGTTTCACCTCCCTTCTATTCAGTCTAGTAAAATCCATTGGCTTCTGAATCAATCACTCCCTATCAATGTCATCACCGACTGACCGGACTGTAGAGGCGGCCAGAGTTACGTTACTATTGCTAAACACCGGAAACCCTTCCTGCCACCAGCTGAGTTTTTTATTTAGTGGTCCAAGTACAGTAATATTTCACATTGACTCGTGGGAACACCCATGTTCACTCACTCTCCATCCTCTAATATCTTCCAGTCTAAGCAGATGCCAGGCAACCAAACATTTGATAACATCACTTAAGTACTAATAGAACTGCATTGGCTTCCCTAAAAGCCAGAATAGCATCAATCCTAGCCTACATGAGAGGCAGTCCCATCCACCCAGCCTAGCTCGTGTATCTCCAATCCAGTCTACAAATATTTTAGGAAGGAATAAACATGTAAAAGTAATGTATTGTAAAAGAGATCTTCGTCCCCACAGTTACAATGTAAAATGAATGCAATGACACCTACATGGTAGAGTGATGCTATAGAAAAATGTAAAATACATAAAAAAGGCAAATTCATAACTACGCAGCAATCGCTGCAGAATCACCAGATTTAAGTGGCCAACGTGGAGCATTAGGGGCCTACATATAAGGCATTTTGAAGTACTTAAAAATATATTCCTGTAGTTCTATTTTACGTACATATATTTCCTTTTTAATTATCCCCAGACATTTAAAATGGCAATAAAATGGGAATGGTCTGGGAACGTCCATATACAATTAATACAAACAGGAAGGACTGTGCTTTCTTTGCCTTTCTACTGACAGAGAGTTGAACGCTTCTGGCCAGCTGTAAGAGTATGTAAAAGAGTACTATACGAGTATGTTTTTACATGCTACAAAGTGACTTTGTGAATAGCCCCTAACAGTGCAGAATTAGGTGAACATAAGAGGCCAGCATCTGACCTCTGTTTTTAGGGTGAGATGGACATTTTCTGAGTCAAATGGCTGCTTTTTCTAAACTGATCAAGAATGGTCTTTCAAGGTTGTTCAGTTTCATTATAACCATTATGCAAAGAAATGACACTGACATTTGTTGTATTCAGTTGTCGCTTATGTGCCTATCGTGAAAGGGTGCATTACTGCTGTACTCCCCCAAACTTACATTCAAGTGTCAGTTACATCAGAAGAGTTTGTTAAAGGGCCGTCCAACCATTGGCATTCTAGAATGTGCCTTCCTACAGAGATCTATTGTGACATCAGTCACTGAATGGCTCCTTTAAGTTGCTCTGTATTTTCTCCATATGGCTGTGATTTTCTATTTTAGGATTGCAACACAAGGGGCAACTTTTAGTTGCTGTTACTTAGCAATACTGGAAGAACGCAAACTATGCATGTCTTTCTGTAAATGTGTAGCAATTTCATCATTTATTAAAGATGCTCTTTAAGTCTTTGACATGTGGCCTCACTGTCACTTCAGAGTGCTAACATCAACCTGGTCTTCTTGTCTGCTGCTTATTCTGCTACTTATTGCATTTATAGATGGTTTTGTTTTCATTTTATGACGTATTATTCAACTTAAAGATGCGCTTTGCATTGAACTCATTGTAGAATCGTGGACCATGTCACATCATTAAAATTAGAAAAAGGAAGCGGCCTTAGTGCACATCTAAGAGACTACAGACTACAGGTTTTGTGCACAATTTGTGTCCCTGTCTTGAGCAAACTAGTGAAACCAGGAAGCCCACAAAGCGACCGCACTTTGAAACGTTCTTGCTACCACTAAAAATAACTAAAAAAAAGCCCATACATCTACAGATGAAGTTAACAACTGACTCCCTGTTATCAGATACAACCTGTTCCGTTTCACTTTTACTTCTGTAAACCAATGCAAGTCCAGGGCTTTTGTTCAACTGAGGTGAACGAGAACTACAAGTCCCAGAATTAAAAAGGGTTGTTAGATGAAAGCCTGAGAGAGGAACATAGTTTCACTTATCGGAAGCCATTGGTGGTACTAGTAACATAATTAGGATGTATTTGCCCTAGATACAAGTTTAAGGAATTTGTGTACTGTTAGGGAGAAGAAAGCCTCGTCTTCATTGATTTACATCAACCTACTCAGACATAGTGCAGCAACACTACTTGACTAACACCATGATGCATACATAGAGATGGGCAAGCTGCTGTAAGCTCGAGCCAGATGCCTGTCTCTGGCTCAGCTCGAGTTCCACTTGGACTCTCAAGTCCACAACAAGCAGCACATTCATATGGCTTCTGCATGCCACCTGTGCCCTAATCTCATGCGCTAAGAATGAAAGGCAAATCTTTAACCGTTGATGCAAAAGGGCAGAGAGAAAGAGATACCCATCTAGTGGTTGAATTGCACAATGTGTTGACGTCTAGTTTCCACCCTACGGTAGGAACTGCGCGTTTGTGGATGGCATAATTGTTGGGATGGTGCTATACTGATTCCATGCACCCCCTCAGGATATGTTGTTCTATAGGCTAGCTAGTGCACAGTGCCACCATGAGTACCCCTAAACCTAGTCGGGTAGCAAATGGTTCTGGCAGCCACTGAACATGACAACCCTGATCCCCCAGGAAGTGTGGTAACCCTGATCCCCCAGGAAGTGTGGTAACAGAGCTAGAACCTTTTTGCTTAGTCACTCGTGCTCTCTTACTCTCAGAGAAATACAGAAGGAATACACAGTGGGACGTGTTCAATGTTTATTGAACCAACGTGATTCTTGTATGAAATATATGTGCTGCAATGATCAATAGACAGAAGTAAATAAAAGTTATTAGAAGTACTAGGACAGTGAACAGAATAAAAAGTTCCACCGTCGTGTTTAAACAATGTATATATACAGGCATATAAAAACAATTAAGCAATCTGGCGTACTTCTACTATGCGTCCCCTAACCTAAGTGTCTAGGTGTGTGTGTGTGTAAGTACCCGTCGTTGTCATGAGCTGGACACCCTTCGCAGAATTATCAGCAAGCTGCTGGGCCAAAGCTTCCGCGTGTAGAGACCTCACCAATGACAGCAAAGCGCTCCTCTGCCTGAACCCGAAAGTGCTTGTTTATTTATAATGAAAAGCATCCTTGCGAGGCCTTGGGCAGGCCAGCATTGTTTGATCTATACAATGTGTGTCGAGGCCTTGTACATGATGTTCAAGGAGTCATGATAATGGTCTCGCGAAGTGGAATCTGTAAGCGAAGCAGTTTCAGAGAAACTAATCCAGCATTGTCATGCAAGCAAATGTGTGTAAAAGGTTATAGTGTTAAAGGGAAGGCAACTTAAGAAACGTATACATTGTGAAACATGGCAGCGTTTCTACATGGGCCTAACTAAGACACAAGACAGTGCAACCTGAAATCCTGCTTCACCAAACTCTGTAATTCTAAGTAATTTTTTTATTTCATCAATCGCCATTTTTCTTCATCACAAATGAGAGAATCTTCAAATAAGTGAGTTCAAAATGTGCGCTGTACAAAAAACCTAACATGTTTGATTTAATAAACTATAATGTTGTTCCATCTATAATAAGTTTATAGGCCACATGTAGGGTGCACATGACCAGTGACTTGCCTCTTGGTTCACTAATTGCATTGTCAGGGCGGGGGTGGGGGGGGCAGGAAAATTACTACGTTCATTTTTAAGAACTATCACTTAACCTTTATGTGCAATGATATAATCAGATGTACGAAGGTGAAACGCTTTCACATTTTAAAGAAATGCACGTGGCTTGGTTCGTGCACAGGCTCTTAGAGCCAAGCCGGACCCTTGGCTCGCCTCTGGCTTGGGTCTACCAATTAATCTGTTGGCTCCCCCATCTCTGTGCATAGGATACACATACATCCCACGCTAACCCTACAACCCTTGCTGCCGCTCACAAGCCATCAAAAGGAAAGAGAAATAGATACCCATTCAGTGGCTGATTTGCACAAAGTGAAACTAGAAAACCTGGAAAAATCGCAGCTGCTTAAATTGTGTGATCTCAGGCAAATATTTTATTTCACCAAAACGCTTTTTTTTCATTATCACATAAGAAATCACTTACAAAATACCAGTTGAACCAAACCTATTGTGTTTGATTCAATAGACTATTGTGTTGCTCTATAATAATCTGGCCCACATCCAGGGTTTACATGACAACTGGTTTAATTAGTTCACTAATTGTCCATGTTTAAAAACACTTTTAACAAGTACTTTTCAGAGCAATGCTATAATGTGAAGTATTGATGTCAAAGCTTCCACGTTTTAAGAAATGCACTTTTTCTAAAATTTGAAGAAGCTTTATCATAATTTACATTATGTTCGCGGAAGTATGATTTAAATGGCAAACATTTTCAGGGCTCGGCTCGTGAACGGGCTTTAAGAGCCGAGCCAGACCCCTGGCTTGGCTCTCCCTGTTAATTTATTGGCTCACCCTAATGAGTCTGATGTGAGTGACTCTGCCCCAGCCCTACCTTGCTTTGTCTTCAAATGTCCCCAAGTACCAGTCCACATACAACAATAGCTCAGCACAACTTGACTTAAAGGCTCCTTGGAAGCAGAGGCCAGACCCAGCTGCGTGCCCTCCCTTGCGTCGCCCCTCCCCCGGCACCTGTTGCACATAGCTCCGCTTCCTAGCATTAGCAGTGTCTGGCTAATTGAGAGCCCGGCCATCTGACACCGAGGCCTGCACTGAGGGGGAGAGACCCATGCCGGAGCTATTAATAGGACGCACCAACACGAACAGCTTGTGCCTGCGTGATTTACTGAAACACAGGGCATTCTCTCTCCCCCACTTCCCTGGCTGTCCCTCTTCTTCTCCTCGCTGTACACCTATTTAACTGCCCACCTCTATCACAATTTGCCCGCTCCTTTTCTCTACTCTCCACGGCTAATTCTCTCCCTCCTCACGTCTCCCACTCTCCAGTCAGCCTTTATCTCTTTCTATCTCCTCCGGTTCTCGCTTTCTTCACCCCTCTCTCCTCCCAGCCTCTTCTGTGGTCTCTCCTGTGCTCACCCGCCTCCCTCACTCTCTATTTATTTTCACCTCCACCTCCTGCCTCTTCGTCTCTCGCCGCTCACCCCCTCCACACCTTGTCTCTGCTAACGAGAGGTTTCTGCGCTTCCCACAACTCGCGGGATCAAGCGAGATTTGTAATAAACCCTCTTGGTAATCCACTGGAACCCAGCATCCGGGGGATCGCGTAATTGGCAGCCGCCCACCTCTGCCGCTTCCCTTCCACCACCCACCGAAGCAGGCACACTTCACAGGCACAGCCGTGATGCCCCCATTACCGGGACTTACTGAGCAAGGGGCCAAGCTCTTTCAAGCGAAGCTTTGGCCCTGTTTCATATTATTTGAAAACTGGGAATATACGGGGCACTTCAAAGCAGATTTTCCAAGCGGATTAATGAACCGGTAAGATAGCTCAGTGAGTTAAGCGCCTGCTGCCGAGGTCTGTCTGCAGCATGTAGTAACAGTTTCCGTTTCCAGTCGCAGCTGAGCGGACACCTTTAGAAGTCGAGAAGTATTACTGGATTGGATAATGCTGTCATCTCCTGTGAGTGATTACAAATGCGAAGAATCGCGGACAACCCGTGATATAAAAGGAAACGTCGTTTATTACCACGAATATGGGTTTATGAACTAATCTATATACATGTAAAAACGGAATAAATTCACTATCCCTGTGCCTCAGCAGAGACATCAAGGTTCTCAAGTGATGCATTCACGCGGACAACTCGAAGAAATTCTTGTGACAATATATAGAATTATAGATGGGTGCAGTGAATTATGGGGTGTTTTTCACCGAGGGGTTCTGAGTGACATCAAATATAGCTGCCAAGGTTTCAGCCTGCTATGTGTGACATTTCAGTGACATTTCAACGACAATGAGTGACACGTTCAGGAGGGCAACATTAAGCAATGAAGACGAGGGAAACATGCTGGGGTTGAATAAAAAAAATACAACATAAATGAGTAAAAATCTGTATTTTTTCAAAAGCTAACTTGACTCCATCCCTAATAAAAATCATTAACCCCGAGAGGTCCTTCCCCCCCGTTGGGGAACCTCTATCTGCGACTGCCCAAGGCACAGATCACACCATGACCCCCACATGCTGTCAGAGCTACACTAGGCTCTATTGACTTAAGTGACACAGTGTGGCTCAGTGACCCCGCGCTGCCTAACACGATTTTAGTGCGGCTGTATGTGGCGCATCTCGTGAAAACGAGTGACTCAACAGACACAGGCTGTGAGTGACTGCAAAACTACATCTTGTAACAGAGCAGGCAGCTGAAGATCATGACTGCGCTAGGCGCTAAAAAGTACTGTTATAGTTTAAAAGCACATCTTTAATTTTATGAGAAACTAGCAGAGTGAGAGATACCACTACTTCACTCTATGCACTGACTCGAGGCGTGGGGCAATTCGGTACGGCGCGGCCGCCTCGTAGCCGCAATGACTCCCGGGGCAAACCACGCCGCCCGGGCATGATTCAAACATAGCTGTAATGAATGATCATCTCAGACAAGAAGATGAATTCTCCAGAAGATCAGGTTTATTTCAAGTAAGCACTTCAGCCACGGCCAGGAGCGTCATACCCTCAGAGGCTCGGTCAGTAACTGCCGGTGACCGATCGAACCCCCGAGGATGCGCACTCCACGCACGGGCAAGAACATAGAATGTTAATACATCAATAATGACATCAGAGTAATACAACAGTGTAAACGAATACTTAAACCACTACATCACCTCCCCCCTATATAAACAAAAATTCTAAATTTCAGCATTAAAATGTAACAAAATCCTTGAATCTCGAAGGTAGCTTTCTAACACGACATCCCCGTGAACAACCCTCATTACTTTCAAATTCATTACTTACAGGTGCTTTACTTGGCAAAAGTATTTGCTCCTCTGAAGGTTCTTGTCTTTCTTGATTATGTAACCAATAGGACCAATCAAGCTCATCTTCCACCACTGGAGCTTTCTTGCTCCTAATTAAGTCAGATTGATCCTTACTTACTCTAATCAATTGTCTTTTGTTCCACCAGCCTTTACCTTGGAGAAACGTGGCACCTTTACTGACTTTACAAACTAGAACAGGATTCGAAAAAATGGACTCTCCTTTTCTAACTTTAAATGGTTTTTTAAATAAAACCCAATCACCTACCGCAATTTCAACATTGGCGGGAGAACACCCTCCGTCAAATTTCCTTTTCATTTTCTCTTGACTTACTCTCACTTTATTTGCCACCTTACGACCAGTGTCGACTCGTGTCAGCTTACCACTATCTAACCAAGACGGTAGCAAAGCTGTGTTAGCCTTTCTGCCTCTCAGGAGCTCGAAAGGGGTGACACCTGTGGTACAGTGTGGAGAAGTGTTGTAACTCCACACTTTTTTTTCCAAAAATGATTTAATATCATGACCAGCGGCCAGCGCTGTCTGGATCCCCGCTTTAAGAACTTTGTTGCCCCTTTCTACCAGCCCGTTGGAAGCCGGCGAATACCTGGCTACCTTCAAATGCTTGATATCGTGATTCATCAAGAATGTGCACAATTTTTAGAAACAAAGTGAGTCCCATTATCAGTAACCAGAGATCTAGGAGATCCCTCTAAGGAAAATACTTTGTTCAGGAAAGAAATAGTGTTATCAGTGGTGGGGGCATCCACAAATTTATAATACATCCATTTAGAGTGGTAATCTACTGCTAGAATCAAAAATCTCGATGACTCATTAAGGACATCGCATGGCCCAGAAAAATCCAGTCCCACTTTTTCCCAAGGTTTCTCAGGAAAGTGTGTAGAGGTACCTTAGGGAGTTTCCAGTGCTTGTCTGAAAGCAAACACTCTTCGCATCCATCCACCATACTTCTCACTTGAGCATATAAGGCAGGCCACCAATAATGCAGCTTGATCTTCATGCATGTCTTAGACACCCCGAGGTGCCCCTCATGAGCGATCTTGACTAAAGCATTTCTTAAACAACTTGGGGGTATAAATTTATCTCCTCGTAATACCAAACCATCCTTGACAGAAATTTCATCTGCTACTAATGACAGATTTCTTAGTTCACCTGACAAATTCCTTGCATCAGGCCATTTAGACGAAGAATATTCTATAACTTTTGACAAAATAGCATCATTGATACATGCAATTTTCCATTCTGACTCTGAAATAACTGCATTACAGTTTTCAATTGCATCAAGCACAGCAACACATTCTACTTCGTCCTCCTCCACATCATCCTCATCGTCTTTCTCCATCAGCATCCTTGACAGTCCGCTTGAAAATTTTTGCCCCCTTGAATATGCTTCATGTCAAAATTATATTCTTGTAATTTAGAGATTAAGCGAGTCAATCTGGGGGGGCGCTAGAGAGCGCCAGGCAAGATGGCCGCACGTTAGTGTAGCTCTGCCAGGCTGATCGCCAATCCGCCTATTATCCGCCTGATTAATACTGCATCTCTGCTGCAAAACGTGGGGCTGCAGAGCGATACTCCCCCGCGGCTGGTGGGGGCCTGGAGGACGGCTGGGGGAGCCGACAGCGCGGTGAATACTGCACCTCGGGACTTGGCTGGTGCGTAGCAAAATGGTGGCTGCCGTTCCTGAGAGCTGAGGAGCGGACCGACTGCGGCACCAACGGGCGAGTGAGGGGAGAGGGTTGCCGGCTCGCGGTGCCCTCCTGTGAAAGCGGCGTGATCTGGGGCTCTGTCGCTGGTGATGGAAGCGTGCTCCTCGCTGGGCCGCTTGTGAACAGCTGCCGGCCTGCTGCGGAGTGCGGAGCCCTGCGTTGTGAGGCCCCGGTGGCGAAGAGAACACCCGCGACGGCGGACGCATCCACCCCCCCTCCCCGGCGGGAGTGCGGACGGCCGCATCTGGCGAGTGCCTGATCCGGGCGCAGCTGCTGGTCGGGACTCGTGTGCGCTGCTGAAGAAGTGCCTGCTGCGGGCTGCGGTGAGTGGGGCACAGCTGAGCTGGGGCCTGCTGCTGCGGAGGCGGGAGTGGGCCGGTTCGCTACGCTGCGGCCTGCGAGCTGGGGCCTGTGTGTGGGGCTTGTGGTGTGCTGCAACTGCTGGGTGCCGGCGGCCACCCCGGGGGGACCGGCCTCGGACTGGAGCGCTGAGTGTGGGCCACGAGAGGGAATTGGCTATCTGGGAGTCCCATTCCACCGACTATCCGACTATTCTGCTGTGCACCCCATGGCCCGCGGAGGCTAGGACCATAAGAAACGGACCCTGGGGCACCCCCCCCAGCATACCCCGGTGAGATCGGCTGATGAGGACTGGTCCGGGCCCTTACTGAGACAGGGCGCTGGTATAGATGGGCCTCTGACACACTATAAACTAGTACTATCACGAGGGGACTGCATCTGGGGGCTATATCTGGCTACTGAGGGGGCTCGGAAGCTATCGACTGCGGTGCGCACGCCCCTGGGATCTGACTGGGGAGTGTAGCATACAAATTCCGGTACACGAGTGGTGGACATGGGGAAAACGGATAAGACACAGCCTCGCCTCACGTTTGAGGCGCGAAAACCTACGAGGCCGCAGCAGAGGGCTGCGTCGGACTCTGAGGCGGATGCCCCGGGAGAGGGAGCCTCCGTGCTAGAAACAACCTTGCTCGCCATGCAAAAGAGTCTTCAGTCTATCGAGGGGAACATGGCGGCTATGAACCATAGGCTGGACCACGTGGCATCCCAACTGGAGAAACAAAACGCGAGAATGGGGGAGATAGAACAGCGTGTCTCCACAAATGAAGATGGCCTTAGTGAAGTGGCGGACAAGGCCCTACACATGGAAAAGGTCCTGGCGTTGATTGAGGCAAAGAACGAGGACTTGGAAGCCCGGTCGCGCCGCAACAACATTCGCGTCACGGGGCTGCCGGAATCCACCAACACCGGCAAGATGGAGACTTTCGTGGAGTCCATGTTCAAAGACATCTTCGGCCCCGAAAATCTCTCCCCCATGTTCATAGTGGAGCGGGCGCACCGCTCGCTGGCGGCGCGACCGGCGCCGGGAGCTCCCCCCCGCCCTGTAATAGCCCGCCTGCTGAACTACCGAGACCGGGACACTATACTGCGACTGGCGAGGGAGAAAGGCACTATCCAACATCAGGGGAACACGCTGTCTATGTTTCCGGATTTCACTGTGGCCGTTCAGGCAGCACGACGAGAATTTGGCCCCGTCAAAAAGCCCTGCAGACCGTGGGTATTCCCTACGCCATGCTCTATCCGGCCCGTTTACGGGTCGGCCAAGATGGAGACAGCAAGATCTTTACTACTCCCAAAGCAGCAATGGACCACGTTAAAATGTTGAAGAGGAAGAGAACAGCGCCAGCCGCAAATATGGACGACAAGGAACAGTAACTTGGTGCCTGGGGTGTCATATGTCTCCTGCCGCAGTGGAGGTGTGGCTGATAGGCTTCAATGGCTGTCGCTGCGTCCTCTGGACCTTGCTGCGGTTGAGCTGCACTGTGCCTCAGCAGTCACCCATGTTTCGGGGTCGGACACTTGGGGGACTTTGCTGTGTGATGTCCCCTGTGCGACGTGCCTAGCTACTTTTGATGTATGCGATGATTGATGTTCTGCATTCCCCTCTTTTTTATGATGACACCACATAGTAATGGCAGTAGGTTAGATGCAAGCTGTTAGATGTATGCTAGTAAATCCTTGCACATTTCCTATACCTGATCCGCCTCCTCCCGCTTTCTGGGAGGTTTGTAGCTCTCTGGTTTCCCCCCACATGGGTGTTCCCCAAACCGGAATTTACATATGTTGCTCCCCATATAGGGGACTGTTTTTGTTGGGATGGGATGGCTTTGGCATGTTCGGGTCGCTGAAGTGGGTGGGGGGTTATGAGGGGTGGGTTAGGTGGGTTACTAGGCGCTTCTTTCTTGATACCATGGCGTGCCCCTTCGGACGCATCTATAGTCTCTCTTTCACACTACCTCGTATATCAGACCATACCATACCATGGGAGGTAACGTAAAGTTCCTCACCTGGAATGTGCGCGGTTTAAATAATCCTAAGAAGATACGGTCAGTGTTGGCACAGCTAGACAGACTTCAGGCCCAGGTAGTATTCCTACAGGAGACACATCTTACTCACCTATCGGAAAAGAATGTAGGCTCCCGATGGGCTGGGCTGAGGGTGGCTTCCTCCTACTCCTCTTATGCCCGGGGGGTGATGATTTTGGTGAGGAGGGGGTCCCTTTCACCGTGCTGCACACAGAGACTGACACTCAAGGCAGGGTTGCGATTGTCCATGGGCGGCTTGGGGGCATGGAGGTCCTTTTAGTAAATGTCTATGGCCCAAATGTGGACGACCCTTCTTTTTTATTGATGTTTGGCGCCGCATCTCCAAATTTTCATCTGCGGAGTTGATTTGGGGGGGGATTTTAATGCCTGCCTGGACGATCATCTGGACAGACAGGGGTGTGGAGCGCAGCGTCATAGCCAGGCGACTGAGGCAATCCTGGGGTTTCTGGATGCAGGGAATATACGGGATATATGGCGAGTGAGGCATCCTGGTATGAGGGAAAGTACATTTGTGTCCACTGTGCATGGATCTTGGTCCCGCCTGGACTACTGGCTCCTTTCTGAAATAGCATGTACCTGGGCGCTTGATGTACACCACTTAGCCAAAACCTTGTCGGACCACTCCCCCGTACTCTTGGAGCTGCAAGTCCCAACCTGTGCACGCCCCCGTTTCAGTGGCGATTACAGCCCTCCTCACTTACGGACCAAGTGTTCAGAAGTACTGTTGGCGTGGCCATCAGCGACTTTTTTAAGGAAAATACTGGTTCAGTCGACAGCCCTGGGACACTATGGGAGGCATTTAAAGTTACTATTAGGGGTACTTGTATGGGCGCACAGGCCGGAGTTCTAAAAGCTCTACGACGCCGTATGAATAAACTTACTGATGAGATATCTGCTTTAGAACGCGAATACACACAACACCCTACTCCAAGTATACTTGCTACCATTCGGGGGTTGGTAACTGAATATAATGACACAGCGGATCAGGAGATAGCGCACAGGTCAAGACGCTTCAAGGCGCGGTATTATGGGGAGGGAGGCCGTCCAAGCCGCTCGCTGGCCCAGAAACTAAACACGCCTCGGACTCCGGTGTACCTTACGGAAATGCTGGACTCGGGGGGAGTGCCGCGCTATACCACCCCAGAGATCAGTGAGGTGGTGTTGGATTACTATTCTGACCTGTATGGACGGCGTGGGCAGGTGTCGGCCACTGATATGCATGCTTATCTAGATGACATAGCTCTCGGCTGGCTGTCACTCAACCAACGTGAATACCTCACCCTGCCTTTTGATGTGGACGATGTGAAAAATGCCATCAAGTCCTTGCCCACCAGTAAAGCTGCCGGATTGGACGGGCTCCCAAGCGAGTTTTACAAGGCTTACTCTGACGAACTGGCGCCTAGGCTCCTGGACGTCTTTGCGGAAGCATATGAGAGTGGTACGCTCCCTCCATCTCTAAAAGAGGCCCTCCTCGTTATGCTCCTTAAGCCTGACAAGCCAGCTAACAGCTGTGACTCCTATCGCCCACTCTCTATTATAAATATTGACGCCAAAATCCTGGCGAAAATGATCGCCAGTAGACTCCAGCCCTTGATCCCCAATCTGGTCCTCCCGGATCAGTCCGGCTTTGTCCCTGCCCGCTCTACCGCCCACAACTTGCGCACTATCTTCTCTACTCTACATTATTTTGAGGCCGACTTTCAGGCAGCAGCGGTGCTGCTTGATGCAGCCAAAGCATTCGATTCTTTGCAGTGGGAGTTTATGTTTGCGGTATTGCTCAGAATGGGGCTGCCCCCCTCTTCCTGAAATGGATTCGCCTTTTATATGAGGCACCGGCCGCACGAATCCGGGTCAATGGTTGGATATCTGCCGCATTTTTCATCCAACGGGGCACTCGGCAGGGCTGCCCCCTTTCACCGATGCTCTTCGCGCTAGCTCTTGAGCCGCTGGCTTGTAAGCTCCGCCAAGGCCACGCGCTGGCGGCACTGCGGTTTAGACAGCGCCCTTTGGTAGTCTCAATGTACGCCGATGATATGCTGCTGTATGTCCGGGAACCCGAAACATTTCTCCCAGAGGTACTTCGGGAATATGTGAAATTCGAACGATTCTCAGGGCTCGGTATCAACTGGGCAAAGTCAACGGTGCTGCCTCTTACAACGGGCACGCGGCGTATGGAGCTGGATTTTCCTTTAACTTGGTCCACCGACCCGGTAAAGTATTTGGGGGTTTGGCTCCACAGGGATCCAGAGGTGGTCGTCTCCGAAAATTATGGTAGGGCACTAGTACAAATTACCGAACGAACTGCGCGCTGGGCAAAACTCCCTCTCTCCTTGGCGGACCGCATAGCAGTAGTTAAAATGACGATACTGCCCAAACTTCTTTATTTATTCATTAATATCCCTATTCGCCTCAATCTGGCGCTGTTTCACTCCTTCCAGTCTGCGCTACTCTCCTTTGTATGGGGTGGTAAGAAGCCCCGGTGTAGCTGGGAGACCCTAGTATTGCCATTCGAGCGGGGGGTTTCGAGGCCCCTGACCTACGCTTGTATTATCTATGTGCACAGGCCCAGTTTGCCCATTACTGGTTCTTCCCACAACGCTACCAACCGCATGTTGCTATCGAAGCTGACGCAGTCCACCCAATGACCCTGGCGATGACAGCCCTGTCCGGGGGAGCGGGGGACCACGAACTGAAATTAACCCTGCACTATGCACGGCATGGGCGTGGAAAATACTTGCTACACGTGCACAATTGCCGTACCTCTACGCCCCACGGCTACCACTAGCAGCACATCCGGATATCTCTGCTGCTAGAGATCCTGCAGCTCTTAAGGTATTGGGCGCGGTGGGGGTAACCCAATTAGGGGATCTCTACAAGCAAGGCCAGTTTCGATCTCTTGCTGACATACAGGGCGGTAGGGACCGGGGGTTCATGTTTGGGTTCACTTATGTGCGAGTGAGGCAGGCAATACGTGCTAGTTACCCTGATTACCCTGTAGAACCCACGCCGTTGTTGGCACTGCAGGCGGTGCTAGCGGGCGCAGACCGCACTGGTCTCATAACGAAACTATACACTACGTCCCTCAGAGAAAGGGAACAACTGGACACCCCTGCGTACAACAGATGGGCCGCCTTACTTGGGACCTCGCTGACACCGGAGATGTGGAGGTTCTGTTGCATACTTACTGGCAGACTCACTGCTAATTGCAATCTCCGCATCATCCATTTTAAAATATTTGCACCAACTATACTACACCCCGCTGCAACTGATGCGGTTTGGTCTGCGGGATAGCTCTGGATGTGTGAGATGTGGGCAGGGGGATGCGGGCTTCCTACACCTTGCATGGTCTTGTAAAAATGTATATGGCTTTTGGGGTAGAGTTACTGACCTGCTCACGAAAGTTGTGGCTGAAACTGTGCAGTGTACACCTGAGGGTTGTCTATTGGGCTGGGTACAGTACTTAAAGCCTTGCAATCGCAAACTGGTGGCAGTCTCGACCTTGTTGGCCAAGAGAGCTGTGGCGCAGTGCTGGGGCTCTAGACTCACCCCAACCCTACATAAATGGGTTCGAGACTTACTATATTGTAAAGAACAACTTGGGACATACGCTGAGGAGTTGCCTGAAGCCTCTCGCCCCAAGGACTTTTGGGCTCCACTTACTGTATACCTCCTTACAAACCCGGATATGTAATGAATGCTGTAACTGATGTTTTTTTTTTTTAACTGTGTTAAATCTTGGGATTCACAAGTGATATATGAATATAACAGAGACGTGATGCGATGTCGGGGTTGTAAAGTCGCCTACAAGTGCCACTGGGGGGGGAGGGGGGGTTGTGGGATCTGGGAATTTCTTTTTTCAGTTATTTGTTCTTCCTGTTCTCAATCAAAAAATTGTGCTTGTAATGACTCCACCGCTATCTTTATATGGCCTCCTGTGCGAGGGCTCAATGTGTACTTTACAAGCTGCTCAATAAAAAAAAATTAAAAAAAAAAAAAAAAGCGAGTCAATCTTGCTGACATGTTATTATTAGGGACCTTACAAAAAATGAACGTAAGTGGCTTGTGATCAGTAAGAATTTCGAATTTTCGGCCCCAAATATACATCTTAAATTTCTGAACCGCCCAAACACAAGCCAAAGCTTCCTGTTCAATTGTACTATAATGTTTCTCAAAAGATTTCAGAGACCTAGAAGCAAACGCTACAGTTTGTTCTTTGCCATTAACTCTCTGACTAAGAACTGCCCCCAGACCACACATGCTAGCATCCAACGTGATGACCGATGGGGAATCATCACGGAAAGCATGTAATGCTTGGGCTGAAATGATTAGATCTTTTACCTTGGCAAACACCCCATCAAGATCTTGGGACCAAACACATTTTTGACCTTTCTTGAGTAACACTCTAAGAGGCTCCACAATCTGTGCGTAGTTACATACGAACCTCGCATAGTATTCAGCGAGACCCAAAAATGAGCGAAGTGTATCTTTGTCTGAAGGAGGTTTTGCCTCCTTGAGAGCCCTGACCACAGAAAACTTCGGAGTAATACCTTTAAAAGACACTGTGTGGCCTAGGTAATCCAGCTCTTTCACGCCAAACTTGCACTTATCAGCTCTTACGGTCATACCATGTTTGCAGATAATACCTTTCTCAACAGCTCAACATGTTCTACTGGATCCTTAGAAAAAATCAGTATATCGTCCAGGTATGCCTGAACGCCTTTTATCTCTTTAAACACGGTATCCATCAATCTTTGAAAAACACTAGCTGCGGATGCTAGGCCAAAGGGAAGTCTCAGGAACTTGTAGGCACCGAAAGGTGTAACAAATGTTGTTAGTTCCTGAGACTCCGCAGCTAGTGGGATCTGATGGTAGGCGGTCTTTAGGTCGATTAATGAAAACCACCTAGCTCCCCCCAAATTTGCCAGTAGATCATGAATCTTGGGGAGGGGGTGGCAGTCTACTACAATGTTTTTATTGAGGCCCCTCAAATCCGCACAGAGTCTAATTTCCCCTGTCTTTTTGCGTGCGACCACAATGGGGGCCACCCACTGTGAAGACTCCGTGGGTTGGATTATACCCTGTGAACATAATTCCTCCAACATGGTTTTTAATTCTTCTCTGGCACTCAAGGGGACTGGTCTGACCTTATGAACCACGGGTATTGCGTCAGGTAACAACCTGATCTTGTGTTTGAACTCTTTCACACAACCGATTTGATCACTGAACACTGACTTAAATTCGGACATCAAACTTTTTAAGTCTATAGTTAGTTCATCCAGACTACAAATGGGAATTTCTTTAACTCTTATAGGGTTTGCATCCCCTGGGACTAAATATAAACCCAAACGTGCCACATCCTTCCAGCCCACAATGTTTTTTCCCTTAATTGCTACATAAACTTTCGTATTAATTTTTCTTCCTAAAATTACAACATCAGACATAAAAAATCCCAACATGTCTATGTCTTTCTCGCCAAAGGCCTTCGGGTTGACATCGGATTTTGACAGCGAAACTCTTCCTCCCCAGTTTTCCAAAAAATAAGAGTCGCGAAGAATTGTAATTGGGGATCCTGAGTCCGCCATGACACTGGTTTCTTTACCATCAATTAATGCAACACATAAGGGGCCTTTAATCTCTAAGGGATCCTTCGTGTAATCCACTGTCAAGAGTAGATTATCCAAAGACTCTGCACAATAGTTTGTTTCAATGTCTACACTTCGTACTGTGACCGGTTTACTGCGGCCTCTGCAGAGTTTTTGAAAATGTCCCATTTTTTTACAGATAGAACAACGTTTGCCTAAAGCAGGACACCCTTGAAAATTTCCAATGTGCATTTCTGACCCGCATCTGTAGCAATATGGTTGGCTACTATATTGTGAAGACTTTGACACTCTGTCTCTTGAGCCCACAGCCAACAAATCTTCCTCATAAGCTTCCTCCGACTCAGAAATCGAATTAACTTTAGATATAGGGTTAGCTTGTATGACTTTAGTAGAGATTGTGGAACGTTCTATACTTAAAGCCATGTCTATTACTTCGGAGAGTGAGGGGTTTTTGCAACCAAGAATCCTTTCTTTAATTTTTGGTGATGCACAATTAAAGACGAACTGATCACGAATGATGTCATCTGATAAAGGACCAAACCCACAAGAGGTAGCTAGGACCCTCAGTGCTGAAATATACTCCTCCACCTTTTCTTCTTCACTCTGCTTACGTTTGTAGAACTTATGTCTTTCCAACATTATATTAGGAGGTTCTGAGAATTGTTTCTTAAGTCTAGCTATAGCCTCCAAATAAGTGTTCCATTGACCGTCTCCTGATTGACCAGTAGGAGGAGGGATAGGAGGCAGGCTTTGAAAAATGCGCTGTGCTGCCAAACCTAAACTGCCAAAAAGGAGGGCAAACTTACGAGCAGGTGAATACTCCGCAGCATCAATAGCCACTAAGTGGTTTTTAAATAAACAGAACCACTCTTGCCAAGGTAAATTCGGTTTGCCTGGTTTAGCTAGAAAAGGTGGCGGTTGTGTAATTTGATTGAGAATAGCCATCATTAATAAAAAGGAGAAGAATAAAATTTGAAATGCAGAAGGTAATTAAATTGGTGAGAAGCAACCAACTTAATTAGACAGGATGTTTGAAATAGTTCATATTTAATATTTTGAAAAATAAGGTGTGCGTATCACCGTGATGCGCAAATGAAGGTTCCGTAATGAAGTTCTGTAACAAGATAATCCAATTAAGGTATGCGCATCACCGTGGCTTGAAATCAGCTGATCGACTAAGCCGTGGATCGCGCTGAGTTGCCCAAAGCAAAATGGTTCTTGTACGTATGCGGCTTTATGATGCGCTCTTCCGCTTGTGTAACCAACGTTCTATGCCTCTTTGTAATGACGCGCTGGGTCTGCGCGTGGAACTGGAGCGCGCTGAGTGAGCGCGTGCGCCGTGTTCAAACTCTGTGACGGCGCGCGGTCTATTGAATGAAGGCAACGCCTGTCCTGGCCAAATCTCAAGCTTGCGCCGATTACAATTAAAATTAGTCCTACCAGCTGTCGATCGTACGCCCCCTCGGATCCGTCGTTCTCAGCTTATTTGAGAAGACTCTGGGGCTGTGAGACGATGCTGAATAGAACACTGCGTGGGATTCATCGATTCATCAGATGCGTGTGGCTGAAGGTGGGGTTCCCGGTCGTCGCCAATATGTAATGAATGATCGTCTCAGACAAGAAGATGAATTCTCCAGAAGATCAGGTTTATTTCAAGTAAGCACTTCAGCCACGGCCAGGAGCGTCATAGCCTCAGAGGCTCGGTCAGTAACTGCCGGTGACCGATCGAACCCCCGAGGATGCGCACTCCACGCACGGGCAAGAACATAGAATGTTAATACATCAATAATGACATCAGAGTAATACAACTGTGTAAACGAATACTTAAACCACTACAATAGCAAAGCTGCACAACAGAGTGCTCTGGGCTCCACAGCCGCCGCGGTCCGTGGGGCGGGATCGGGAGGGTCACAGGTGGCAGGGCTCACATGATGTTTTAAATAATTCCTGTGGTGCGAGCAGCGCTGATTGCCACCACAGCTTCCCACAACTTTGTCGCAGTGTGGCTCAGTGACCCCGACCGGCCCAGCGCCACGCGCTAGAAAGTGCTGTATAATTTAAAGGCACATTCTTAATTTTATAAAAAACTAGCAGAGTGAGAGATACCATTACCTCACTCCAGGCGAGCGGCAATTCGGTACAGCCCGGCCTCCTCATGACCCCATTGACTCCCGGGCTAACCACGCCACCAGGGCATAATTCAGGTTCAGCAGCAAAGCCCAGGGCACAACGGTGTGCCCTGGGCTGCGGAGGCCGCTGCGATCCTTGGTGTTGTGTCCGGTTGCAGGGACACATTTTTGAAAATAATTCCTTCGGTGCGAGCAGCGCTCATTGCCCCCGGAGCCTCCCAGAACTTCATTCTCAGGAACTGCAGACACCCGCTCACGCCGAATCGGGCAGCAGCAGGAAGTCACGTGCGGTGCTGCTGCGCGGAGGAACAGAATGGTTGTTACATTGTAGCAGAAGCCCCCAAGCCTGCTGGGAGCAGCGCCACTGCCCGCTGCCACTACAGCTTTAATTTAGCATTTTGGTGCTGCATGATTAGCAGTGCTAATACACGGCTTGACAGCCAATTAGGCGCTATGCCTATTATGCGTGACTTTCCATTTCAGTGCGGTGATGCGGACCACCACACTGAAATGCGTTAGTCTAACGCCTGATGCGTGATACTTGGCAGGACTACATCAAATAGACAGCGAGAGCTAAACTCGACTTGTCTATGATGTCACTCAGAACTGGCGCTTCTAAATGAACAATGCAAAACAAATAGCTTTAAAGCATACTTTTTAAAACATTTGTTTTGCATTGTTTATCAAGGAAAGCCTGTTAGCCAGTCCGGCCCTGCCTGCTTTAAGTCTAAGCAGACAAGCAGAGCTGCACTGACAGGCTCTCAGAGAGCCCTGTCACCTGGCCTGGAAGGCCTGTATGACATCACAACAGTTCATAACCAGTTTCGTTACCAACTGTTGTGATGTCATAGCAAGGAGTTATGACTTTCAGAAACTGTAAAGCGTAGCGGCTGTCTATGAGAGCCATACATAGCACGAGTGCAAGTGTCGATGATTAGAAAAACACTGGATAGACACCTGTAAACGTGATATACGAGAAATTGAAAAAAACGGATTTGTTTTGATGCATGAATAGCCCCACGGTGCATTCCATCCCCACACTCTCCCGCTCCACTGAAGTAGATAAGAAACGTTACCATTCCTTGGTAGAGGGCAACCTGAAAAATAACCCAGCGCCACCCCAAAAGTGCTCCAGTGTATGTCCAGTTCCAAGAACTACTGCCCTGTGACGGCACCGGGGATAGTGTTTCTCATCAAAACAGAACCTGAACTGTTTGTTTTTATCACCTCAGAAACCGAAGTGCGTTTGTGCCTACATCACTGTAAAACCTGATGAAGCGAGCTCATCTCACAGGAACTGAGGGTAACTGGGGTGACCACCTCAATCTAGTTCATCACGGACACAGCTTCCCGCCCTGGAGTTTAAGCCTATGAACCATTGCATTAGTTTGAATAGTTCAGTGAAAGCAAACCAAGACTACAATACCCAGAATGCAAATGAGGTCACACAACAGTCCATGAACTGGAAACAGTGTATTTGATGCCATGGAGAGAGGTGACTGTTAAATTAAAGAAGTCCTGATGCTTGTTTGAGGTTCAAAGGTTTATTCAGGAACACAGCATATCAGCACAGCACCAACTGTACAGCAGGATGCCCAGCTCTGGAATGAGTGATTCATGAGGCACCATGCATCACTACATTCTACGACATGGGCAGGGTTCCATACATCTTAAGATTACAACACATCCCCCTTCTAATAAGGGAGAAAAATGATTAAACAAAAGAAACAAAGAAACAAACATCAACTGCAGTAAAGAAAAAATAAGACAAAAGTTGAAAAATCCTGCGAAAGGAAAGCAACGTATTAGAGAAACACTGCATCAATATAAGACATAATCCCTCAACTTCACGGGTAGATTTCTATGCCTTCCAGTGGAAGTGTCAGCTTTCCTCACCTAATGGGTCATGATCATCAGAGAAATTACTCTCAAGTGATGCATGCATATTTGGAGACTTTCCAGAATATCTTACCAGCCTAGACATGCTCCACATGCAACCCGTGTCAACCTTCACAACATTTTTTCTGATGGCAACAATGGTGAAGGGACCCATGAAGCTAGAATTCCCTTTAGGAGTATGCCTTGGATTTTTGACCATAACCTGGTCACCGAGACACCACTTCTTGATTCTCACACGCATCTTGGAGTCATAACTCAACTTGTATTTTTGCTGATAATCAGCAATTCTGGATCGCCTCGACTCAACAGAAATACCCACATTATCACATGCAGGCAACCAAGACGGATTTAACTTCGAAAAAGCCTTCCTTCCCCTCAAGGCCGCGAAAGGAGACCTCTGCATGACCATATTAGGAGTAGTGCGTTGTGCCCACCATGTAGCTCTTAAAACACTGCTGAAAGACAACCTTGATTCAAGAGCATGCTGAGCACAACCTTTGACAACCCGGTTCATCCTCTCGGTCAAACCATTGGCCTGCGGTGCATAGAGAGCCGTCTTCTGGTGAATTATGTTGAGATTCTTTAGGAACTTACACATTTCATGAGACACAAATTGTACCCCATTGTCCGTGACCAGAAATTTAGGCACATCTTCAGACACGAATACATCTCCAAGGAAGTCAATGACAGTTTTGGTGTTCGCAGTGGACACACACTTCGTGACTACCCACTTGGAAGTGTAATCCACCATCAAGAGGACAAACCGTTCGTAGGAGGGCAAGAGTTCAAAAGGACCAATAATATCCAGGCCCAATTTTGACCACACAACATCTGGGACCTCAACAGGAGATAGAGGCGCATGACTGGGGATACAAGACTTGTCACTGGAGGCACAAGACACACAGTCCCTAACAACATTTTCAGTCATGTGGTCCATACCGGGCCACCAGTATCTTTCCCTCACGCAAGCTTTAGTGAGGCTCCTCCCCAAGTGACCCTCATGAGCAATGTTAATTATCCTACCCCTGAATTCAACGGGAGGAATCACTCTGTCGCCCCTCATGAGATTGCCGCAATAAAACGACAAATCATCCCTCACAGACCAATATGCCTTCATTTCCTGATCCAAAGCCTTGTAGTCAGGCCACCCCTGGCTCGTCCACATCTTGAGGGAAGAAATAATTTTGTCCTTCTTTACACCATCCAACCATTCTCCACTGGACAGGGCTGGTTCAGCAACCCAAAACACATTCTCGATTTCACCATCATTCTGATCGCACTCAACAGGCAAACGAGAGAGACAATCGGCGGACTTGTTGCTTGGGCCAGGTATATACTGTACATGAAAGTTAAATTCCTGGAGTCCCTCACTCCAACGTCTAAGTCTGGGTGTGATATGTTCACTGTGGTGACACGAAAAGATCTGGACTAAGGGGCGATGATCTGTCCTGACCAAAAATGGGATGCCCTAGAGATAAAATTTAAAGTGCTGCACCGCCCAAAACACACTCAAGGCCTCTCTCTCAATACACGAGTAATTGGCTTCCGCATCCCTGAGAGCCCTGGAGGCAAAAGCGACTGCTCTCTCCTCCCGATCCACAACTTGGGAGAGTACTGCCCCCAACCCCTTGAGGCTGGCATCAGTGGTTAAGATGGTCTTACGGTTGACATCAAAATGCCCCAGGGTGGGCATCCTCCCAATCTCACACTTGATGCTGTCAAACGCTCTTTGGCAGTCATCAGACCACAGGAAATGCACACCTTTCTTAAGTAGAGCCCTGATGGGTTCAGTCACACTAGCAAACCCCTGCACAAACTTGGAATAGAACTCAGCGAGTCATAGAATGACCTCACTTGCTCCTTATCTTTGGGGGTGGGAGCCTTCACAATACTCTCAGCAAGCTCTAACTTGGGTTGGATCCCTTCTCCCGAGATCACATGTCCTAGATACGTAACTGATCTCAACCCAATGCGACACTTCTGTTTCTTTACAGTGAGCCCCCTCTACCTCAACTTCTCCAATACACAGGTTAGTGTCGCACCATGATCTGTTTCATTCTTGCCATAGACCAAGATGTCGTCCTGGAAAAACATGATGTTGGGTATCCCTTCCAGGACCATCTTCATGACCCTCTGGAAACATGCCGCAGCTGATGCCAAGCCGAAGGGCATTCTTAGGAAGCGATAAGCTCCCAGAGGTGTCACGAAAGATGTAAGATGCCTCGAGTCTTTGTGCAGGAGAATTTGGTGATAGGCTGATAAGTCTAACACACTGAAAATCCGGGATCCTTTGAGCATGCTAAGGGACTCTGATATATTGGGCAGGGGTTGGCGATCCACCCAAATCCATTGGTTCAATCCCCTCAAGTCCACACACATCCTTACGCTGGCACCCCCATCTTTAGGGGCCAAAACAATGGGAGCCAGCCATTCAGAAGCTTCTATCTCCTCAATGACTCCCAAGTTTAACAGTCTCTCAAGCTCAGCCTTCAAGGGTTCCATCATCATATTGGGTACCCTCCTCACTTTATGCACACAGGGTACAGCCCTCTCCTTGAGGACAATTTGGTGTTCAAACCCTTTAAGACAAACCAAGGTATCCGTGAAAACTTCAGGAAACTTATTAAAGTACTCACTACCTTGATATTCATAGTCCACCAACATGACTTGATCCCTAGGATCTCTTGCGCTCGGATTGAGCATGATACCTAAATCACGCTGGTGTCTCCAACCCAACAGATTGTCTCCCCTTTCAGCCACGTAGACTTTACCAACAGTATGTCTATTTTTGAACTGGATACTGGCCTCAACATAACCAAGGACATTAATTTTCGCATCACCATAACTGACAGGATTTATATCAGGTGGCAAAAGTGTCATGCTGTTCAACCCCACACTTTCATCCCATTGCTTGTTGCCGATCATGGTAAAAGGCGAACCAGAGTCAGCCAATTCAACAAAGTTATGACCGTCTACTAAGATACTTCACTCAGGCATTGTTATCTTCCCTGCATCAACTTCACCATTATTTTCACTGATACTTAGAACAACAGTGCGCACAGTCTCAGCCCCTTTCTCTGGGTTACGAGCTTTTGCAGAAGACTTGCAAACCCGAGCATAGTGTCCTTTGACGCCACATTTGTTGCACACAGACTCTCTGGCATAGCAATGAGGATAGTTGGAGAAGTGTGAGAAACTCCCACACCTAAAACACTTAGGTTTAGGAAATTCCCCCATGGCTTTGTCATTAGCATTACCACCAGCATTAGGAGAGCGAACCTCACGTTCTGTTCTCGCCGGAAATCCCTTGGGAGGACCACGGATGTGTGTGTCCTTCTCCGAGACCTTACACTTGTCACTAGGTGAAACTTTGGCTATATTGTCACAAGTCTCCAAGGTGTCAAAATCCACTAGAGCATGAACATCTCCTTGCCCCTCCTTTTTATCCTAACGGTTTTTCCTCATCTCCTTCACCCATGTAGAAGTATTCTCCATACCTTCTACAATGGCAACAGCCACGGACGGGTTTTTTGACAAAAGTTTTTCCTGAACTTGGGTACTGTTGGTGCACCTCACCAACTGATCTCTGACTAGGGAGTCAGAGAGTTCACCAATATCGCAAGTCCGTGCTAGGGTCTTAAGAGAGGCAACATAACTTCCCACCCGCTCAGCCGGACCTTGGACCCTGGTAAAAAACTTGTGTCTTTCTAGGACAACATTAATGCGGAGACCAAAATATTTCTCCAACATAGTCATAGACATTTCGTAAACATCAGTTGGTTCTCCGTCACCATTCCCAACTGGAATAAGATCCATACTATCGTAAATATTCCTTCCTTCTACACCTAAATTGTGGAGAAGAATAGCTTGCTTCCTAAATGCTGAAAACTTCTCTCCACGAATCGCTACAATATAGGAGTCAAATAAATTTCTCCATCTCTTCCAAGGAAGGATCGGATCACCCTTCTCTGATAAGAAAGCCGGGGGCTGGGACATGCTTGTTGTGGCAGTCATGGTAATATTCGGATGTGGAGAAACAAGTCAATTTAAAACAGCAAAAAAAAAATATATAAGCAAACTGAAAATCCAACCAGTTAAAGCGCCAACAGTTAAAATCCAAACTTGACAGTTTCCACTGTAGTAATTCTTGTAGTAATTGTTGGCGATTAGCAAGAAAGCAAGATAAGACCGCTGGAGTACTAGGCGATTTCAGTAATAAAAACAATGTCACTGCTGTAATGAAAACAATGTCACTGCTGTACTTGGGGCAAATTTAATAACATTCTAACATTGCCAACTCTCACCGTGTACCGAGATTCTAGCGTGGCGATCGATGAGAAATGAATGAAAACGTTGTCCGTCCTGACGAGACGAGTCTTTACTCAAATTAGCCGCACGCCGCGTAGTCACAGCGTGATTATGTGCTGGAGTGCGGTGTGCGTTCCAGCATGCGTTCAAAAATAAACAAAAGCGTGATCCAAAATGGCCGCACGCCACGTAGTCACAGCGTGATTACTTGCTGGAGTGCGGCGTGCGTTTCAGGATGTATTCCAGTAGGAGTGATGCGATGCAGTGCGATGGAGGCTCAGCGCGAGGGAACACCTCTTCAGGAAGAGCTTGCGGAGTGGCAGTTGAGCTGGTGAGCCTTGCGTGTCCCAGACAGCAGCCTCGCGCTCATCTAAGAGGCCTCAATCATGGAAAAATAAATGTAAAACGTACAGTTCTCGGGGTGAAGACAGCAGTCAATGTCACGGCCTCGCCTCTTTAAAACAAATGATGACAGTGGTAGGCGCAGATCCACAGTGATGGCACAGTCCCAAAGGCGAAGTTGGCAAACAGGGGAGTCGGTGCTGAAGGTGCCTGTCCCCAATCAGGCAAAAGCTACTCGTCGCCAGTGTTAAATTAAAGAAGTCCTGATGCTTGTTTGAGGTTCAAAGGTTTATTCAGGAACACAGCATATCAGCACAGCACCAACTGTACAGCAGGAAGCCCAGCTCTGGAATGAGTGATTCATGAGGCACCATGCATCACTACATTCCATGACATGGGCAGGGTTCCATACATTTTAAGATTACAACAGTGACCACCCAGGCAGGTAACCTCAGACTAACTCCCTTTACCATACCCAGCTGCTCCAGTCCCTGCGAGAATCCCAGCTCTCCAAGGTCACCTGTTGGCAAGATTATGAGAAGACTTCATGTCTCCACAATCACAGCGCTGCTGCCCTGAGCTGGGTTCTCTTTTACAAACCTAATGTATTCTACAAGCTGCAGTACTGGTTCACTACGGTTCATTTAATGGAAGTAATACATGTGAAAACAGAGATTTGTAAAATAAAAGCCAGGGAGTGCAGCATTACAACCTTAGTGATATGGCACCATCCACTAATCTTATGTGTTGGCCAGACAGTCTAGGACTGATGGGTCTAGGGGTGAAAATTTCCAAGTTTTACCATGTACCTTGTGCAGCAACCCCATCAGGGCATTTTAAACACTGCTGAATTTTATGATTCCTTTGATCTCTACCTTTTTTGAAGTAACAGCTACGTCCATTATTACTTTTTTTTGCTTACGGTTAGTCGTAACTTGTTACTGTTTCTTTACTGTTTTTGAATCGGCCTAGCCTTAGACTTTGGGCCTGAATATGAGTTAGGGCGTTATCACCCTTGATAAATAACGAAACCACGGGGTACATTATTTACTGGGTGTGATAAATAGTACTAATTAGGAGTTCATGGGGAATAACATGCAGAATTTGGAATTTAATGCACCAAAATCTGCATGATACGGTAAATACAGTATATTTTCCCCTGTTAGATTTGCATGTTTAACCTGCCGAAATTTTACGAATGTTGAGTTATTGAACAGATACAATAATTATCGTATGTGTTAAATACATACAAACTCGTAAATCTGACCCAAGAATAAACAGAAGTTTATGCATGGATTGGACTATAATGAGCTACTCGTAATCACGCCCTCTGACCTAAAACAGCCAGGTGTACTTAACCAGGGTGTGCAATTTGTGCACCATCTGGTCTGCAAACAAGGAGATAATTTTAGAGGCAACCTATTGGTTCTAGTAAGTTATATCATAAATTGCACATTCGCAAAACAACTTGCCTCATGAATGTTAATTAGAGGGTTACAATTTGCAGTGCCCTGTGATTGGCGGCAAATGCAGGAATTGAAGCCTAAAAGGGAGAGCACAACTCAGTCCCTGCAGTTGCATTCCAGAACGGGAAACATGTTTTTTAACAGCTGTTGGTGTCCCTTTAAGAAATGTTTTCAGTCTGAGAAGACATTCCAACTGCAGTCACAAACCGCTGAAGCGTACTTTTGCGATTCGTAAATAGCAGAGGAAAGCCACCTTCTACCTGCGATTTGGAAGGCATGCAAAAGTCATTTTACACAAGTGTCCAACTCATGAAAGGGCTTTTAAAGAGTGAAAAAATCCCCTTTGGTGTTGCAAACCTTGCAATTTTGCGATGCGCATGGTTTGTTAATTCCTGGATCCAATCTGAGAAGGCATCGGAGAAGCAGTGGCAGCTGCTACCTGGAAGCAGCAGTGGGGTGGGGGAAGGGCCATGGGGGGGTCGGGTTAAAAAATATAAATAATAATTTACCTCCGGGCTGGCTGGCCGGCCGCCACCGCCTCTCCTGCGTCCTCTTACTGGCTTCTTGGGGGAAACAGGAAGCACCAGCGCTCCCACGCTCCGTGCAGTTAATCACAACGCTGCAATGCAGCGTTGTGATTGGTCTGAGCACAGTGACACGGCGCTCAACTAGGGGCTGGAGTGGGGGGCATGTTCTTCACGCAAGCTGTAATGCAGGCTGCATGGAGAACATGCTATGTGCGCATGATTGTTTGCCATCCCGAGAGCGCCGGCCAATCACTCAAGCTCACATAGGGAGTGCAAACCACTCCTCCCCCTGCTCTGAGAGCAGCCCCGTCCCACAAAGACGCCACTACAGGAAAAAATAAAATGATAATAACCTCAAGTTATCATTTTATTTTTCCTTTTTTTACACTGCATAAAGCCGTGGGGTGACGCTCCTCCGTCCAAGCGGAGGACCCGTCACTGCTGAGAATGCTGGCTTGCTGTTGCGTGTGACTAGTTGGGTTAGCGTAGAAGCTCAGCTAAAGCTTGTGGGCATTCCTGCCTGCCTTCCGTTCCTGGCCTGTCAGTAACCTTGCAAGCATGTATGGAAGTAGGTAGGGTTATTTGTGTAGCACAAACCTGACTTAAAGCAACAGAATGCGGCACCTGGTGAACAGAGCTACAAATAGCCAGGCCAGACTTGACATTGTGCAGCTCTAGCATCTCCCTGTGGCCTGCAGGCCGGCAGGCTGCTTTGAGGGGAGGATGGGCTGCCATTACTCAGGTAAGCCCCCATTACCTCATTATGGCCACTACCTCCTGCAGTGTTGGCTGGTTTGAACATGTCCGTTACGGCTGCTTTTGGTTTTCATTCTTGCCCCGCATGATGCATATTGGGCACAGGCAGGGCTTTAAGAGGGCCGGGTCTCACCGGTGCTGAGCACCGGCAGTTTTTTAAAGGGGACCTCAAAACGGGTCTCTATCGGGCTCTGTTTTGTGCCCTGGCACAGGCGGTCCGTTTTTTTCCAGACTGCAGTGACAGCAGGCACATGGACGTGCGCATGCTCACACTGCTCACTTCTCACTAGTGGAGAAGTTACGGCATGACGTCATGCCAGGTGAGCGTTCTAGGGGAAGGGAAATCCTTTAACCCGTTCCGCGCTGCGCGAATTTTCGCGCTGTGCGGGCGTTTTATTGAGTGGGCGGAGTTCGGACGGCCGTCCTCCGCACACGCCCACCGTGACGTCGGACGGCCGGGGGCCGTCCGAAGCACACATGGGGTTAAAGAGAGTCATTTTGTCTCTGGATGTCCCTTCTCTTTTTGAAACTCAGGAGCAGCAACATTGTCGTGGTGTCACCAGGGCTTTAAGTGGAAGCTTTTTCAATATTATATCCAAGCCATAAGTGCTGCTTAATTATCTTATGCAACTAACAACCATTAGCAAAGCCAATAGTCCTGACTTGTAGGTATGATGTTACTTGTTGTATCATATATCTCGATGCAATGACAGAAACAGCAAAATACAAGTCGGGCGGCACACTATGCTAAACACAGATTTTTAGCTTATGTGTTTTTAAGCCACGTCCTTAATTACATTGGCCACGCCCCTTTGAGAGACTCCCCCAGTTTTTTCATCCCACTTAAAGCCCTGGGCACAGGTCGAAGCGTGGTTTTTCAAAGGAAGCTATGTATAAACTGCGGTTACAGCAGCCAGGGACATTGGCAGGCTTCGTTGGGATGGAGGCCACATATGCCGTCAATGTATATGTATAACAACCATACCTCCCACTCTTGAATGCGCAGAGATGAAGGAACCCTTCATATTGACCTTCAAAGAAAGCCCACGATTCTTCTCTTATAGGCGGAATGGTACTCTCCCTCATTGTATACGGGCATCTGGTTGGTTAAGAAAGATGCTAACATGATGTCCTCGAGCCCTGTTGGTCTTGGAACGGAGACACGCCATTTCAAGCACTCTTCGCTAACACAACTTTGAGAGGACTGCATCTGGAGGTGTGGGTACCCTGCTCGTGTCCTGGTTTGTCCTCTAATCATGCTGCTAGAGATCACCCAGAATAACTTGAAGAAAGCAGTGAATCTGTCAGATAGAGCCCAATCAGTGGAAAGGATAACAATTTGAATATTTCAGCATCAGAGTGGTGCAGCCATACTAAGCTGCCCCGCTGGCATTGCTTGGGAATGGAGTTGCCAGGGAAATCAGATCTGCCTGCGCCACACCAGCGAACCATAACTGGGCCTGCTGGAAACAAGGGTTTTCAGGTGTGAATCATGACTCTTCCCCCCAGGTTAACAGATGTATTTTCAAATATTGGGTCAATGACTGTCAAAGAATTCCGAAAAACACTCACCAAGCCTAAATATCCTGTTTATATACGAAGCCCCAAATACCAATACCTAACACATTCCTAAGCGCCCCAACTTTAGCAGATGACAGACTTGGGGTACAGAGAGTTAAAACTGATCATGTGGTCAGGCGATGATGAGGTATAGGAACCTATATCTTACGGAGTCCACACTTCACAACTTAACCATGTAGGCCACATCACCCCTTCCTGATCTACACTCCACCCACGGTGGCAGGAGAAGGCGACTGTGATGTGGCCTTCAGCCTGACACAATGCGCTCTCTTCACTTAGGGACCGCTGCAGTGAAACAGCTGTACGCGAGACGAACCTCATCCATTATGGATCCGCTCCCACCGCAAGAGCAGATCCCATGACAAACAGAGTTGCTCTGAATTGATGCATTGATTCCGCCCTGGGGACACGAACTGAGCGTGGTGTGATTGTGGTTTTGTCCAATTCGACAGGCCTGTCATTAGTTGATGTCCTGAAACACCTCCCTCACCCAAGAACGAACAGGAAGAAGTTGGGGTTCTTGCTGCACCAACTACCCCCAAACCCAAAGTATCTCTCTTCTGTCTTAGGGACACACCCAAAAACCCTACATTTCATCCCATCTAAATTCCTAGCTCGGGAGTGAGGATAGTAAATATGTGCAGTCAAGAGTAATGGAAGGACATGTTAATTGCCAAGATTGATGTAAAGGTCAGGCCAAGATGGTGGCCAGTCAGTGCAATGAGTCGAGAGAATGAGATCCCTCCTGTGGGCCGCTTTCTGGACAAATAGTCACATTTTGTGAAATAGGTCTAAAATGTGATGGACTATATCAAAGGAATGCAAAAGTGAATATATTGCTGTTTATATGTGCCAACGTTTAAGCTCACCTGCAAAGTCGTGAAAATTTGCCCTTAGTGAAGTAGGACGAAGGTACCTGCCTTCCCCACCCTTCAAGTTTTAACTTTTTTACCCAAGCAGCTGGATGGCCTGTCTGGGAAGGGTGGAGCACCAGGCAGAAGGGTACAGACTCTCAATTTTCCCACCTGCCAAAGGTTCCACCATAAGGAACAGGACTACCGTGGGCAGGGAATGCTGTAGCCCAGTTACACTCCGGCTGGCACCAGTTGTGCACTGCAGTACTGGGATCCAGTTGTTTTTAAATAAGTATATTCAGCAGAGAAATGCCTCTCTTCAGAACAAACAAAAAAGTGAAATAAAGAAACATTCTTGAACAACTTATGTTTCTGTATTATGAATAGATAAAAATGTATATTAGAACCATACCTTCACCTTTGTGCTTAGTAAGAGTGCGCAAGTGATTATAAATAAAACAGTTTTAACATTCATAGGAACACTGCAAGCCTATCACATTTGTTTAATTTTCTAGCACAATATTCTCCAGTTAAAAAAAAAAAAAAGAAATGCGTAATGTTTCTATGGCAAATTATGTCAGCAATCTAGCACAGCTATGTAAATGAAATAGACATGTATTTGTGTTAGTAACGTCTGTGTTGTATTAACTGTGCACTTATTATGGGGCTCTTAACATCAGGAGCAAAGGTCCTATGACGTCACTTCCTATGAGGTCACAGCGGTCAAAGGATGTTGATGTCATTACTTCTACCCATAGAATTTTGGTGAATCGAAGTCCATGCACGCAGGGCTAAATTTTATCGCGTTTCTTAAAAATAAGCTCTGCCAGCTTTGCAATTTAACTTTTATAAAAATGTATGTTAAGTGTTGAGCTTACCACACCTCTTATTTACGTAGCACAAACCTAACTGAGGAGCGCTGTACATTAGCATAAATTCATTTCATCGAGTGAGGATTCACACATTTACATTCCATTTCACATATTTATAATTTTATACACAGTCCAGATTCACATGATTTTAGTCATGTGCCAAGTCTGGGAGAACCCAGGTTCCTAGGCTCAGCTGTTTAGTTCCTAGACCACATCTCCATCATTAAAATACTAGTTGTAAGGAAATGCCACTTTTTTGCATGATTACCCCCAAAGTTTTGGACTGATGCTCCTGGTTTTACGACCCTGAGAGTGCACTGAGGCCTGCCAACCAGACTTCAGTGCCAGTGCTATGACCGTTAAAAGTGTAATGTTTGGCTATACTCAATTGGCATAGCCAAACTTACTTATAAGCCCCTAGTATATGGTACCGGGGTACCCAAAGCCTGTAACTTAAGTTGTCCCTCATGGCTGCAGCACTTATTGTGTCACCCTGAGTGTGACAAAGTAAAACATGTCACCCAGCCTGCCACTGCTGACTACTAGGAGCAATGTTAGACTGCTAACTCAACTTTAACACCTGAACTAATGACGAAGTCCAAACCTCCCTTTTTAATATACATAATTCACCCTACTATATATTAAAAAGTAGGACATATAGTACTATATGTCTTAATCGTAAAATTCCCAAACTTGCTTTTACGGCAGAAAAGCTAGTACCACATTGGTGAGTACTGGGTGACATGCTGATAACTCGGCTGTGCTAACGTCTGAATGGGAATACTAAAGTGGAATACTAAAGTTGGAACTTCAAGGTATCTCAAAAATCGTTACACTAAACCTGACTTGATGTCCCAGTCGAAGTTAATGTAATTTTTGAATAAAAGAAATTTTTAGAACGTTGCCCCTCTTTTGTCCATTTTTATTAGTGGCCATTCAGAAATGCTGGCCACATGACAACCTTCTGCCCTCCTGGGGAGAGGTGTGAACGAGTCCCAGGAAAGGACACAATAGAGGCCTACAGCTGGAAGAGGTGTTGCCTCTCCCTGACAGGAAGTCACACTGGGTGTGAGCCCAAAAGGCGAACTTCAAAGTGTAAGCCACCTTTGAGGGACAAATGGTGGACACACATGAGAGGGGCTGCTCTTTCGTCCTGATCAACAGGTTGGCATAGGGGACAAAGAGGGGAAAACGGTGGCCAAACTGGTTTTCGCGTGGGTGTATAGCTCTCAAGCAGCCACGCCTCTAGGGTGGGCTACTAAGATCCACAAACAGAGAGGGGTTCTGCCATCTGGGGAGTGGACAGAATATTGCATTCTGGGATAGCTAGATGCCACACATCACCCTGCTGTTCCCTGGACCTAGCAAGAGAGGCTGCATCAAAGAATGGACTGGACCTGCTGATCTTTGGGCTAGCAAAGAGAGGGCTGTGCCTGTGGTGCCCGGCTCTGGTAAACGTCGCTCCCGGGCCCCAGACAATAGAGGTGAACTCCAAGAGTCAGTTGGCTGACTTCCTGTTATAGTTCCAGGGCCACAAAAGCTGAAGAAGTCTGCCTTGGCAAGACAGTAGCCACAATTGCTTGATTGCCACTGACCACTGACATGTAGCATGGGAAACCGAGTCCCGATGCCCAAAAGTTACATCCAAGTCTGCTGTACCCAGGAGAGTCATTGGAGTGCAGTTTGGTCGCCCAAAGAGGACACTAGTCTTCACCAAAGGGAACTGCTGGTTCTGTTGTAACTGGAGACCAGTAGTCCAGTGGCTACTGGACGTTTGCTGGACCCACCAGGACTTTGAGGTACATCATCCCTGTGGCCAAAGTGGACCCGCCCCCAAGCCAGTGGACAGAGGAGTAGCCCCAGGAAGCTCCCCATCAACTGCACAACATCCCCAGCATCTTACAGCATCTTGTATTCCTTGCATGAGGACCACTCTATGGATATCTATGGCGGTTTGCCCATAGCGCCTGGAACTGGACTTGAGACTGCTTTGGTGACAAGGTAACTGTTCCACAAATACTTACTGGCCGCCTTGATCTGCTCCCTGCCAGAGTTGGTCACCCCACGCGGACAGGAGTACCATACCAAACTTTATAAAAGTTTTATGAAGTTTCCAAACTTTCTGCTAACTGCGGTAGTTGCCAATGCTTGTAAACTTTTTGATTGAAAAGCTGTGATTTTCATTTTACTTAAAAATCGATATCTCCAGAACCCTCTGGTCGATTTTGTTCATTTTGGTGTCTAAAAATTCATAAAATAGGATCTATATTTATAAATTAGTAATGTATTTCTTTCGTGTTGTGTGACATTCTTATTTCATTGTTTTGGTACTTCCAAATGCTTTACATTAGTTCCTTTGTTTAAGCCTGACTGCTCAAAGCCACAGCTACCCTGGGTTGAGCTGAAGGTTTTACAAACAAGCCTGACTGGACCCAAGATGGTATTGTGAGTGTTTTACACGGTGAGGTCCTACAACCTCACCATATATTTATACACCACCTTTCCAACACTAGTGGCAGGAAAGTTTTTTCCCCACTGGTGAATTTTTGTAAAGTTACTGATTTTTGCTGTGTGAAGTTTTCTGAAAACAGCAAGTTAATTTTCACTGCACAGCTAGATAATTTTCACCCAAACGTAGCAAAGCATAGAACTCAGCAACCTTGTGCACACCAAGAAAGTGTAAGCACATTTGCCAAGAAATACGAGTGGTCCTGCTGACACAGCACTCTCTCAAATACTCTAACTGGGAATCTGGACATCTCCTTCACCTAAGGTCAGCAGGTTTCAAAGCAATACTATGTAATTGTATGGAGCACTCGGACAGGCAGTTGATGGAACAGAACAAGAGTTCATAAACAACTGACAGGTCTTGAAACACCATGATGGGGCCAGCATTGATAAGAAGAAGAGACTATGAAATGAGATGTAAGTTAAGGAGAGCATGGTACCCACTGTGATCATGGGGGTGACAAACCACATCCCTATAGTACCATGAGCCACAATGTCTGATCCATCTGTGTTTGCCTGGAGCCAAGCACTCCTTGGAAGCACAGTGTGCAACATGGGATAAAGAACACAGTATTTTGCTTCCCATACCCATCACGTAGTATAGGGTAAACCATTAGTGCTCCATTGCTTGGGTCCAACTTAGTTGTCCACAAAGTAGATCCATGCCAAAGAACCAGTCCTGACATCCAAAGGGAGATGACGATGGGCCTGAATCCTAGTCATCAAGACGGGTTTCACTACCTCTCCACGAAATATGTAAGAACAGCAGAGCTCATCCAGAATGCTCCCATATTCAAATGTCTACCGCCAGGTATAAGCGGAGGTAAAAAGGATCTTCTCTTGCTGCTCAGAAGATCACACACAGAACAAGGAGGTGGTGTATGCTGCCGACACGACCTTCTCTGAAAAATCCTAACCATCCTATACATCATTTAAAATTATTGTAGCAAAATATAAATTCAATTCAGCAAAGCATTGGTATAATATACTGCTCATCAGGATACAACCTCAAATTCCTTGATGTAATATTTGGTGTGATTTTACATTTGCAAATCTTGGCACCTAACTTCACATTGATGTCCGGTGACTTCAACACATAGGTAGACCCACACGACAATAAACCAGCATACTGAAAACACAAATGCAGTTAGACTCATTCACATTGTTAATGGCAGCACACACACAGTGAGACTCACACCGTATCCCCTTTTCACACATAAACTTGAACATAAACTCCAGATTCAACTTCAATTATGGTCAGAACACGCTTTCATTTCCCAACATTCCTCATGAACTTGAGCTACCAATCATACCCACACACCTTAAATGAACATAGAGCAACACCCAACAGACACCTCAAATACTTCATTGAGTTAGAGTATGACATTAATACAATGCAACTGGACTCGCACCTACTTCCAACATCAGTATAGATGTAATAATTGAGAAAATGTACCGCAATATCACCTTTGTTCACAACAAGTTATCAGCAAAGGTGGGAAAACACATACAAGAGATAATAAGGACAATCAAATTGTTTGACCACAAATTGGCGGTATTAAAAAGACAATATGGGGATCTTGAATGTTGACGATGTAAATCACAATTGGAAACTTACAATTTAATAGATTAATAGAAGGAATTATCAAAGTCAATCACATTAATAACTTAACAAATCAAAGGATAGTTTTAAAATGTATGAACTGGCCCACGAAAATATCACACATACCATGGCACAACATTGAAAACACGTACTGCAATTTTTTTGAATAAAAGAAAAAGTTACTTACGTCACCCTACTTGCCTACCCCACTAAAGAGGAAGAGAGGCTTCACCGGCTGGACCATATGAGGATGGTCAGTTTTTATATTGACTACACCAAGGACTTCAGGCTTGATGAACAGTTTTTCATTGGCTACACTGGTAAGATGAAGAGCACAGCTGTCCAGAAGCAGACACTGTCAAGGTGAATCATTTCGTACATAAAGATTTGTTATTTCTTGGCACACAAGGAACCTCCAGAGGGCATCAGAGCTCATCCCACCAGGACGAAGTTTTCTACTTCGGCTCTGGCAAGGAAGTCCTTGTGGCAGATATCTGCAAGGTGGTGACTTGGACTTCCCCCTACACCTTTGCAACAAAGAATGCAAGCTGAACACCCTCCACTCATCCTTCAGTACTTTCAATTCCCCATTGTCGATTCATACGATTTATTATGTTGATACCGGTGCAGTAGCAAAAGTGCATAATTTGCGCCGGTCTGGTGGTTTCCGGTGTTTGGCACCGGCACTTAATCGCCAACATCGGCAATTATACCTCCGACCCAAAGGTATTGGAGCGCTTTTCATGAGCACCAGTTAAGGCCACATTAATTTTTTGTAGGCACAGGGAGATTAAGGGATGTGCCCAGACTCACAGGATGTTGAGCTGATGCAGAGACTCGAACATGGTTCACCAGCTACAAAGTCGGCAGCTCTGGCCGTTACGCCACATCCTCTCCCCACTTGTAGGGTTTCATGGTTAGGAGTTAGTTCTGTTATAGGCGGCACTAATAGGAGCAATGGGCTGGTGCAAGCTGTCTCCTGGCGAGAGCCCGGCACTTATTTTTTTCGCAAATTAAACACTGGCAACCTGAAGTTATACCATGATGACGACTAGTGTTCTATTAAACACTTCAACAACTAAAAACTTTTGCTATTGGAGAGAGATACAACACGCCAAGTGTGTGAGCCAGGAGGCGCGGCGGATGACTGCACTGCCACTCACAGAGGCATCTCTACCCCACTTCAGATATCACTGTTTCTCATCGTCTCTTTCCACATCCTATGGGCGAATTTGAAATTCAAGTGAAAATTATATAGAGATTGAAGACACTCACCCCAAACCGCTCCCTAAATAAATGGTATCTAATATATTTATCTAAATGTCAGCCCTGCCCATACGATCAATGGGTACTTTTGTTGAATCAGCAGTAACCTATTCGTGGAGCATTGGCGTTCTCTCACATAGAGGAAAACCTGATTAGGCCCTGCAAAGGAATCTTCCTGCTCACCTGCAACACAATAAGATCAGCTGTGATGCACGATTATCGACCTGAAGGCAAAATAGCATTTTGTCACACACCCATTGTTGGTCTGGATCTTCAGGCAGCCTGACACTGCAGGATGGGCCAGCCTGCAAGTACCAATGTGTGGGCTGTTTTTTGGGTCCCGTCACGGCCCACTGGACCAAACAAAACATCTACGCAATTGCCCTTTTAAGCTGGCCTATCTGGCTGAGTCAAACTGCCCGAAAGGCCATTTAAATACTCCAATCCCTCCTGTCCTTGTGACTCTGTTTAGTATGTCTGTCTTTGCATGTGTGTGCACATGTAAGGCATTTTTGTTGACCCCACTACCTTTTGCTTTCCTACACTGCTATAGTTTTCGGTCTGACCTAGAGACACCCTTAGCTGTCTTGACAGCTTCGGTCTGACCTAGAGATAGCTTCAGTTCTCTTGACAGCCTCATGTAATCTAAAAATGCATACACAAATACACACATACATACAGCAGATTTGGGTCAACCTTCTTCATCCCTTGATCTCCTCAACCGCCGTGCCAATTTTGCTCCCACCCACTACAGCATAGAGCAGAGGTCTTCAAACTTTAAGATGCCGAGACCCCCCTTTCAACATTTTCAGGCGTAAGGACCCCCTCCTGACAAAAATTTCTAAACCTGTAGGCAGGGCTACTGGAATTATGAGGCAGGTGAGGACCAAATTACGTGACAGGCTTGACCAAATTGTGTGAGAAGAAAATGTAAATAATGTTATGTGATGCCGCGTATTTTGGGATAGCATTGCTTCATTATTTTGACATTTTGTACACACAGTAACACTGAGGAAAGATTTCACCCCATCAGTACCAGTTTATAACCAAAATACAGCAATTAACATCCGAAAGATGTCTAGTCAACCTTTGTGATGGGCCTTCCACTCCGCAGGAATACGTGCTGCCACATTAGAATCTCACCTGGCCCTGGCAGGGAGCAGCAGGGGTCCCTTAAAACTCTTGCGGTCTTGTGCAGAGTTAAGCAGTTTACCCATGCCGCTTTCCTCTCACCCCTCCCTTCCATCCCTCTCTCCTCTCCTAATCCCGGATCCCTCTCTCACTTTGCAGGCCATTTCTTTCACCCCTTTTTACAATTTCTGAACTCTCCCCATTCAACCTCTCACTTCACCTTTAATCACCTTCTGCCATTCTGTCTTTTCACTGCCCTCATCTCTAACAGTCTCTCGCATTTATCTCATGGCCTCTATGGCCCCGTCACCTCCTGTGCCCCTCAGCACTTCTCATTCACCTCAAGTCTCTCCAATCAAATTTGTGTCTATTTGTATCTTACACCTATCCAGTCCCCCATTCATCTTTCACATCTCCCCTTTGTTCCTCCACACCTTCTTGAACCAACGTCCCTCTCCCCTGTTACCTCAGCACCAGTGCTTAATTTGAGCAAGTGGTTTCCGGTGCTCCGCACTGGCACCTAATTGTGCACACTGGCACTTTGACAGTCTGCCACATGGTGGCTCTGTCTGTGTAATTTAGAGATGAGCAGAACAGCTGTTTATTAATTCAATATACATTAAAAACGATAAACTCCTGACACCCATGCCATTCTTATAGCTTTGGGGGCTTGAAATAGTCTGAATAGTCACATTTTTTTTTTTTACAGAGTTTTATATAGCGCGAACTTGCCCCGAATGGGGTTTCAGAGCGCTTTACATAGCACCAGTTGCATTACATGAGGACACATTCATTTTTTTTTGGGTTAGGCACGGGGAGATTAAGTGATTTGCCCAGAATCACAGGATGTTCAGCGTCATTGCCCAGATTCGAGGACGAACGCTGTAGCCGTTAGGCCAACTCCTCTCCCATAACACTTGTACAAGTGTTATGATTGGTAGTTGCATGGGTATTGTCATTGGCCGCGCAGGCAAGGCAATGGGTGGGTGGTTAAAGTTGCAGTGGCCTACTGGTGAGGGCCCTGCAAATGTTTTATTACAAATTAATCACTGCTCAGCACCCACCCCAGTACAGCAAATATAAATAGAAAGCACTTTTAATTGTGTTCTAGGGCTGCCTCAATGATCCATGACTGATAAATAAAGGGAACAAAGACAGAAAAGTCACATAACGAATTAATACATATTTTTTTATTTATAACTCTATTTTTTGTCAAGAGGAGGTCTTTGCAGGCTCTTTAAACAACACAGGGCTGGCATTTTTCTTTTGGCAACCCTACTTTATATTCCTTTTCATGAAATGCATTCTCACACTACCCCAGTAAATGTAAAATACAAATGTAAGGAATAGGCAGAGTGGGGGCCCAGGGGGTACTGGAAACAGAAAAAAACTAAGCCTTGGTAACCAGTTTACAAAAGGTATCTAAATATGCAAATGGTCTTTAAAGACCTGTGAAAAACCTGGGCATGCCGGAGATAAGACTCCAGACACTGCCCAGCCCAGCCCACAGCAGCTCGAGCTGCACTGCAGCAGCCCGGGCTGAGACACACGACGGGGGAGGAGGGGGGCAGAAGCCCTTGTAGTCCATTGCACTTATCTTTCATCCCTAAGGCCACGAATAACTATTTTAATGAATCCTGTGTTCGCAGATTAACTTGTACGTTTTCGTACCATACTCTCTATTGTTAATCGTCACAAGTTGCAGCCTCACACTAACCTTATTGGGCGATCGTATTTTTGGTTTCACTAAAAGGAATTGAATATGTTACCTTCCGACAATATAAATTGTGCACCCAAGAGTGATGTTTCACTTGCACTTTGTGTGGCAGTGAAACTCATTTTTTCAATTAATGAAAGGCATTTCCTGGAGGAAGTATCTAATTAGTAGCATAATGTGAGATGATTGATAACGTTAAAGCTCTTCGGTATTATGGATATATAATATCGATGGTAATAAGTCATTGCGGGTTATTCATTTTATCACTGAAAGTTAGGAATATACAGGACGCGCAATCAGCTTCTTTGATCCCGCACACCTGTCACCTTCTAAATCTGAAGCACGCTCCTGCTTCGGGGAGAATGAAGACGACAGAAGTCATTTGGGCAGAAGTGTGACCGGGAATGCGCGACCCCCTTCCTTTCACTCCACGGCCCCCCTGGGGGTCGCGCCCCACAGTTTGAATACCCCTGGCATAGAGCAATGGGTTAGCTCACTTCAGTGATTGGCTCTCTTGCACTGTGAAGGACAGAGTTTTCCCTTATGACGTGCACATCCGTTTAAAACGGAGTCCACTTCAAAATTGAGGCTGATGGATTAATACTTTACTTTGCCAATGCTTTTTTCTTCCCGTTGTTTATGATTTTTTTAATTTGTTTTAATCATTCTTAAGTGTTTAAAATAAGCCTTCAAAGTTCTTTGCACCAACAAGTATAATACTTTTCTGTGATTTGCATTACAATTATTAAGGGTTTCTATACCTATTGTAAGCACACCTGCCTGCTTGGAACGTAAATAAACTTAAGCTCACTGCTACTGTAACCTGATGTTGCCCTCTCTGCAGTCAGCAGAGCATCACTGACGCTCTAGGCATTTTAAGTGCCTTTTTCTTTCCTTGGAGGAAGCGGATGTTTTAGGCTCTCGCTTTCGGTTTTGAGTTGCCTGGCTCCCGACATGACTGCATATAAAGTCCTATTTAAGTATCCTGTAATGTACCTTTGCAAAATCTTAAAACATTAACAAAAATGGGAGGCATTTTGTTCTGGGAAAGGTGGACCCGACGCTGTAATCTATCCCCAAGAGTAACTGACTGAAGTAGAAATCCACACTCCTCAACACTCTTCAACAGAGAATGGGTCTGGATGGCACTGTGCTCAAATGGTTTGCCTCTTTCCTCTCGGACAGATCCCAAATGATCAAGATAGGGAACAGTCTTTCATCTCCTGTTGCCGTAGGTCAAGGCGTCCCTCAAGGTTCTATCCTGGCACCCACCTTGTTTAATCTCTACCTGGAACCTTTAGGGAACCTCCTAAGCAAATCTGGGATCCTTTACCATCTGTATGCGGACGACACGCAAATCTACCTTAAGGTGTCCTCCGCACACGATCTCTCCCTACTCAATTCTACCCTCAACTCTATTCACAACTGGATGTCAGCTCACCAACTCATTCTGAATCCCGCCAAAACTGAATTCCTCCTCCTCTCTACCTCTCTCTCACCTCCTCCTGTTCAATCTTGGATGGATCAGCTGAACCTTCTCAACAACAAACCCATCATTGTTGACAGCGCTAAATCCCTAGGCGTCATTCTCGACAAAAGACTCAACCTAATCGCCCACATCAACTCTATTGCTAAGAATGCACGGTACCAGCTGCGCCTTCTGTGGGGGATCCGTCGGTTCTTCCCGGAGAAAGACTTAAAAACCTTGGTACAATCTCTGGTTCTCTCAAGACTGGATTACTGCAATTCTCTTCTGACTGGCCTACCCAAATCCCACCTCTCCCCTCTCAAATCCATCCTCCATTCAGCAGCTCGCTTCATTTCAGGGTCTAAACGAAGCGACCACATCACTCCTATCCTGTCCTCTCTGCGATGGCTTCCGATCGAGGCAAGATCTATTTACAAAACTGCCTGCATCACACACAAAGCCTTACACACGTCCTCCCCTCGTTACCTGGCGAATAAACTGAAATTGTCCGGTGGCTCTCGCCCTTCTCGCAATGCGGAAAAGCTTCTGCTTGAGCCCCCGTCTTCAAAAGGGAAAGATCGATGGCTCAATCCTTCTCGGGCAATGCGGTGAGAATCTGGAACTCGCTTCCCCCACTGCTCCGTGCCACCTCTTCTACCCGGATCTTCAAAGCTGACCTCAAGTCTCTTCTATTCCAAAGACACTTCCAGAACTAATACGTTCGGTCTTAGGCCCCTCTAGGAAGTCCGCTCGTCAGTATAAAGTTGTACTTTTGTCTGTTCATTCCTTATTTTATGTGTTGTGTTGGTTTTTATGTGCGTGTTCCCCCCATTATAAGTCCCCTGTGAAGTCACGCCCTCTCTACTACCTCAAGGAAGCTCTTCCATGATAGGAATTCTGTATTCCAAGCCTATAGAAGGGCCTTCTCAGTGTGCTTTGAGTTACTGCCACTTATTACAGTATTTTGCCTTTAGTGTATTTTGTACCCCATGTATCATATATTTTGTACCCCATGTACCCCCTGCTGAATCCACGCCCTCTCTACTACCTCAAGGAAGTTCTTCCACTATAGGAAATGCGGCTGTCCGCGGCCCCCGCAGGGGGCCATTCAAGCGGGCGGCCCTTTAGTGCCATTTGGGCACCAGCCCACCCCTCTCTAGTGGTTGGGCTCCTGTAGGAGTCCGCTTGCCAGGGTGTCACATGGGCGTCACATCCGGTGCGCCGAGGTGGGGGAGGGCATATATGCCTCCCCAGCCCCTCCTGGTGTCCTCTGTCGCACCAGCCACGCCGTCTGGTTGGTGGTGCTGCTGTTCTGCTGCGGGTCCCGGTGTCCTGAGTTGGTCGGCTTTGAAGCGAGGTTAGTCAATCTCCTGAACCCCAGGGCCCTCCACGCACGCCATTGGCGGAGTGGCCCCCCGCCCCAGCTGCAAGCTCCCGGGACCGTCCCTGCAGGAGGCCCGCTGAGTTGGTGCCTTTGACCTGGGCTGTGGCGAGGGACTGGGTTGGGGCAAGGCTATAGGAAGGGTTCAGGCTTCCCGGCATCAGGCTGCGCAGGCCGGTCCTAGCAGCAGCACATGACAGAGCTTCTCCGCTCCTCGTTCCACCCTCGGCGTGTTCCCTTTAGCCCCCCTCCCCCCCCCCATGGCTCCGGTGGCGATGCTCCAAAGGGCAGCAAGCGGAGCAATGGGCCCGGCAGCCAGGGCAAAACCCAAAGAAGGGGCCGGCCTCAGGGGCCATGCCAGGCCTTGCGTGTCTTCGTTCGCTGGACACGAGGTCCACGCTATCCTGGAGTTCGCGCTGGTTGTTGTGGAGGTAGTAGATTGTCTCCCCGTGGGTCCCATCGGCCGCCAGAGGTCCGGTGGGGGACTGTGCTCGCTGGGCGGGGAGGAGGGGTGGGAACGCTCTCTTCCGGCCCATCCGGCCTGGCCACTTTGGGTGCGTGTAAGGGGCTGTATTAGGCCAGCTCCCCTGTCGAGGACCTCAGCATGGACTCCTCACACGCGGCAGATCCCCGGGCTGCGGCGGTGAAGTGCTATTATCTGGGGCCGGCAGAGTGCCGTTTTCAGCTGTGGTTGTGGTCTGGGATTGGGCCGGCGATAGAATCGAGGGGTATTGACCCCGGGTAGCGCAGAGTGGGATGTCTTTACGCCACCACCCCACCCCCCCCAGTCAGGGGGGCGACCAGCACCACGCTTCATCGGCTCGTCTGGAGCCCGGCAGCTGCCCCCCACCTCCCCATGGGTTTGCATGGGCGGTAGGGGCGTCCGCCAGCTAGCGCCCTCGAGCTGGTACTATTAGGCACTCCAGCTCGAACGGGCGAGTCACAGCGCACGATAGACTTCGTCCGCGACCACAGGTCCAAACAAATGTTCTAAGGGGATCATTTAGATGTGTAATGTGTCGTCGCATTCCGCTTGGTTCACGACATTGTGGCTAAAGCGGCCGACTATGAAGCTGGAGAGCCTGTTTGGCTGGAAACACAGGCATATTAGGGTAGTGTAATATTTTGTCTGCATTGGTTTGCGGACACGCGGTCCGTGTGGTACGGCATCGCAACCTTGAGGGTAGACAGCCCTGGTGTATTGGGAGGCGAGTCCGGGGCCCGTTGGGGCAATTTCTTTGGCCTGCGGGATGATGCCGACATGCTCGGGCGGTGGCACTGGGCGGACCGGGTGCACTGGGCTGCTGACCAGGTGGAAAGCTGCCCCCTACTAAAAATTTACAATTGATGGCAACTGAGGACGAGTCAGCGAGAGCGGGTTGTGGCCAAGGGTCAAGTTGGGCTCGTTTTGGGCTGGAATTGAGGGTCCGCCCCTCCCCCCACCTTGAACGGGCCCCGAGTCCTGCTCCCCCCTTGGATGCGGCCCGAGCGCTGGGCTTCCAGGTTTGTCTGCAGTTTTGGGGTCGTTGTGGGGAACCTATGCAGGTTTCGCTTTGTCTGTGGTGGCAGCACCAATACGTCCAATCGCCGTGGTGTTCTGTGGTTTCCCCACCCGGCAGGCTATACGTGGTCTGGTGTGTGGGGCTCAACTCCGGGGTTGGTGGGTGACTGGCTTTCATACCAGGCGACTCTTCTTGGCGTAGAGATGAAAGATGCTACAGTCGTTGACCTAAGCAGACACCGGGAAGGTCACGAATGTGATTGTGAGCATGTTTCACAATGAGGTGTTTAGGCCACCGGGTGGCACTGTCCCGCTGTTCTCGGTGTTCACCGAAGTTTTGACGGGCACGAGATAATGGGGGTTTCTCCTGCTATTGTTTAAAAGGCATATTTACAGATATCGCACGTAGAACAAGGTTTGTGTTTGTATGCGGGAGAGTAATATCGTACATCCATGCGTACATTTCGAGGCAGTGGCGCTACATTGAGCCTGGAAAGCACAAGGCATGTCTTTCTTGCAAAACGGCTGTAATTTAATTAGAGAGTATGTGCCGAGATGTACTGCAAATACTACTTTGGCTCCCTCGGCTGCATCTGCCTTTGGCAACACTTCATTCTCTCGCCGGCCTTTTAGGTGCCTTTGAATTGGTAACACAGGAGGGCTGACCTGCATTACCTGCCCTGTCCGGTTACAATTACACTTTGCTGCCCATGCCGGTCTATCCAGGGGGCGAGCCGCTTGCCGGGTCACAACCGTGCAGGGGTGGCGCCGAAGGCTTTACCGGGTGTTAAAGGCCTCGGGGTCCGAGTTCACTTCTAACTCGGACACATATACAGCGGACTTGAGCAGTTTAAACTGCCGCTCTGCAAGTTTTTTCGTTATATGAGACGGACTACACGCCATTGCCTTGGAACCAAGCAGCCATGGCTCCAGATGCCGAAGGGATGTCCGTGGTTATTTAATAGTCGTTAAATGATTAGTTGCTTGTGGTGTTAATCTGCGGGCTTAGGCGGGAAGTGTGAGGTTCCTGTTGTCTTTTGTCATGTCTGTTTGATGCGGGATGGTTGTTGTGTACTCGAAGTCACTCTGAATTTGGGATGGGCAGTATATGGTCAAGAGGTTCTAGCCCAGCAACACTTTTTGGATTCAGAATGCAATGGTCAGCTCATTGACGGTAAGGTGTAACATGACCAGAAGCAAATGTTTGTGGTTGTAAAAGTTAATCACACCTCCTTTGTGCTGCGCTGTACAGGACACACACCGCGTGTGCTGCAGCCGAATGTCTGCTGTTTGATGTATGCGGCGTCCACAGCATCCGTGAAAGGAGGGGGTGCTCCTTAGAACAGGAACACTTGCGCGAGTGGGCAGGCCTTGGGCAGGTGGACCCCGGCCTGGCCATTCTGCCTTTCATCCTCCGGTGTTGGCATATCCAGGCGTTGGCTGGAGGTGTGGTGCGATTCATTTATGGGCTTAGCTGTGCAGGCAACCCTGCGCCCGGGTTTTAACAGACTAGGACACGCTGTGGCTCAGAGGCTCAGTGTTGCATTGGGTGTCCACGATCCTCCTCAGCGAGGCTCTAGTGCTGGCGGCGCCAGTCAGTTTACCTTTTGGTGAAGGCTGCATGAGGGCAGATTATGCGATGCCGTGTAAGGAAGAGCCTTGTTGATCTTTCACAAAGAAGAGCCTTTTGGGTGCCAAATGCACTAGGCTCCCTGGTGCACTGTGTCAAACGTTACTGTAAAATGGAGGAGAAATATGGGAATGGGGTGTGTTAACCTTCTTTGTCTATGCAGTCTCAGCGAGAGGGGACAATGTGCGATTAGTTGATACAGCTTATTTTATGTCTCTTGGCTTGGTATTTGTTACTGACTCATCTTTCGGTTAGAAGGGATGAGTTGCCTATATGGGGACCCCTTAGTACCCCCCTCTAAGTTGTTACTCGGTCATGCCCAGCTTGTTGCAGTTAGGTTGGACGAGTTTCTGAATTGCCGGTAAGTGAGTGGGTTCGTAAGGCAGTGTTAGTATCTTTCCTTGCAGACTATTACTCGCTGAGAGGGGTAGTCGCCTCTCGCCTCATGCTGTCAGCTTTGCTGGCGTTTGTTTGCGAAGGACTTGGCATCAAGCACTCGGAATATTGTCACACATTACATTATATCCGTTCAGTTCTGGGAGTCTGAGTGGCAGGGGTGAGGGGCGCTGTTTATCGAAGCCCCCTTCGTTTACGCCCGAGGTCGTATGACCGGATCCCCGCGCAGGATCACAGGTGTTGGGTGCTCTGTTGTATACTCTGCGCCGTGCTGAGCCGCACTTTTGCTGCCTGCAGGCAGCATCAGTAATGTCATCCTGTTGAGATCAGGGCCAGTTGGGGGGTGAGTCACTTCACTTCTTTCACAGTCCCACCTTTTCAGTCGTAGCATTTCACTACGCTACGCCACCAAAGCCATGTTGGGCCTTAGTTAGCTTAATCATCCAACTAGCATTGGGAAAGCAAATAGGACTGGCTTGTAAGTGTAGTATCAATTGTGTAGTACTTACCTGGTCAATACTTTTACAACAAGTTCATAGTTGATGCTTATTTACCATAGGCGACCAAAAACCTTTGTCCAAATCAAGTCCTTGCTTGTGCAACACCAGAAGTTTGGGGTAAATTGGCAAGCGGGGTGTGCCACGTGTGGTTGGTAGGCTGCCGCGCGGCTTGCACATGGGCACGGCCTGTCCTGTCGCCTGGGGTCTGTGAAGTTCGTGGCGTGCGCCCCCATCAGTCTTGTTGTGTGATTTCGGGGGGCCATAATGGCAATTTCGGAGTTGTGGTGGTGTGGGCACCTTGTTTGGGGTTAGTGGTTTGTTGGTCTAAGGACTGGCCAGTGCGACTTTCTGCGCTCAGGTCTGTTAGAGCAATAACTTTGGTGAATTGTCTTGGGGGAGGGGGTCGGGGCACGGAGACTCTGGCCGTCCCATCCCCTTTGCTTGGTCAGTGACATCCTGCACCCTCCTTCAGCGGGGATTATCTCAGGGACGCTACATAGGGTTCAAACTTGTGGTTTGCCTTGCCTTCGTCCTGTCGCTGCCATATTGGCGTCCCCCCTGTTTTGGGCAGTTCCAGATGTTGTGTGCTGGCAATTGGGTTGGAGCCAGAGTAAGATTTTGCGCATGAATGGAAAGCAACGCAATGGCTTAGCCGGGCGCTCTACACAGCCTCATGGTGGTAGACTGGGCGGGCCATAGAGTGGTGCCGCTGCACGGGGCGCAGACTTCAGGCAGGGCTTTCCTGTGACCACCTGATTGTGGGTTCCGGAGCTTTGGCTGAATCAAAGGACCAGCGGTTTTGCCTAGGAGTAACTTTGACTCAAGGAAGATATCACAGTGGATCGACATGCCAAATAAGTGTACAATGCAGGTCTGTGGGTCACTCTGCTGGCTATGTGGTCCTTTATGGCATAGCATATCGGCCATAATTAGTAGTGGGACCAGGAACAGCTTTACAAAACGATGCTGTAGTTTCCTGGGGAATTCCTCATTGGCAAGCTTCAGGGATAAGGCCCTAACCTTTCTCCCCGCGAGGGACCATCACTAATTGCGGACAAGTAGGCGAGGTGCACACTAACCCCACAGCGAGTAGCACAAGAGGAACGGGTACACGTGAAGGTGTGACCTCATGACGCCCTGCTGAGCAGTCCAGGTCACTCCACAGAGGGCAAAGGCAAGGCCTCGGCCCCTGATGGACTAAGTTTCAGTTTAGTCGTGTAGGAGTGGGGCTCGCAATCTCGTCGCGCCTTGCTATGTCTGGTCCATGCAGCTAAAATGTGCCCTATGCAAACTAGGGCAGGTCACAGGTCACCTCAGTCAAGACATATTCACCCTCGCTTTGCCAGGGCAGCAGGCGGGTTGTGGTAGTTGTCATCTAACAAGTGGACTGCGATGCAAAAGTTTGGTAAACACGGCGTTGGAGGACTAATGACGACAAGGCATTATAGACCATTTGGCATTCCCAACATCCAGACAAGGGCAGGTACTTGCTCATAATGTTCACCTCCGGTTCCCACAGACTTGTCTGCCGCCTGGGTTATCCTTCCATGGGCTAGAACCAGAGACTGGAAGGGGCATCCTCTGCGACCTGTGTCCCATATACGTTGATTGTCATCGCTGGGGTAGATGTACCATGTAGGGCATGGTTACTCTTAAATTGTCCCAAAATCTGGGGTGTCAAACTGGGTTGGAGCTGTAAGCCTACAGGCCTTAGGAAGCATTCAGCATCCTGGCAATCCAAGTAGGGCAGTTAGCGATACATAGCATCAGCAACTGGGTAACATCCACCGGTTACTCAGCGACTTCATGCCCCGGGGCACGCGCGCTTCACAATAAGACAGATCTTCAACCAGAAGGGTGCCGAGTAGCAAAAACCAGAAATAGGTTTAATATATGTGTGTCTCTGGCCTTACGGCCGTGTGGGGCCAGTCTCATTTAGAGGTACGCCCAGGTGAAATTGGGCACTTAAGGTTCGCATGACCAATGCGGTTTGTGGCGTCTCCCAGCGGATCCACTGAAGGTGTAATGCAGCCAAAATGAAACTGGGAATCTGGGATTCCGACACTCTTGCGGGTTTAAGCATCCAGGGTCGGAGATGGTTAGCAGGTACTGGCATCTGGGATCCGACGGCAGTTAGCAGGTGGGGTGCGCTGGGAGGCGCTCAGTACACGAAAGGGTGAGGCGTCGCCAACAGTGGGTACACTCCACATTGTTTCAAACCAGATCTGACGCCAATAAGTGTTCACCAGGGTTTAGCAATCAAAGGGGTCTGTGCAAATTGTCTTGTCAACGGGGCGAAGTAAGTGCACCCCCGTACCTAGGAAGGTGACATGTTGCTGCAGTTAAGCTCGAATGCCCCGCCCAGTTAGCTATACTAGCCACGCTGGGTGGGGACGCTGTCAGCCAACATAGGTGCTGCTGTCCCGATAACAGGGTGTCAAGCACAAGGGCAGGGGTACACCCTTGCTCAGAGACTGGCCCAAGGGGGGTCCCCCCTCCAAAAATTTCAGTGATACACCTAGGGGGCAACGACCTCATTGCCATGGGGAGGAGGTCGCTTGTACAAGCCATGAAAGCTGACTTAGGGAGATCAGCAAATACATGGGTCAATGTGAGCTCCGGTGGTCTGAGATTAAATCAGAGCAGGCCGTTGATCATCCCTGAGAGAGTGAACAGTTCATGGCGTAAGTTCGCAGACCATAGGGGTCTGGGTTACATCAGACACAAGCTGATTTAGGCTAATGTCAAGGGATATTTTGAGGAGGATGGAGTCCACCTACCCCCGGTGGGGATGGCCGTGTCCTTCTGGACTTGCAGGAAGCCTTGGTAATGGCAGGTTGCAGGCGATAATACAGCTGTGTTGGTGGGGGGGCCCTGGCTGCGACGGTGGCCGCTTCCAGGGCTGTGGCGGAGTTACAGGGCGATCTGGAAGCAGACGGGTACAGTAAAGGTACCTCTGCGGCAGACTGGTACAGTAAGGGTACCTCTGCGCGGCACAATAGGGGTGCCAGAGCCAAAGACCAGGAGCCTCAGGGCAGGTTCCTAGAAAACCGCGACGGCGCCCCGTTAGTCCTTCGGGCGGTTGGGGGCCTGACCAACCGGGGGTTTGCCCTGCTACGCTCCGCCCTGAAAAGGGCGTGAGTAAGAAGGGACCAACGTGTCACGTGATCTGGAGGAGGATCACCCAAAGGTGTAGCACTGATTGGGTTCCCCACAGTGCTGGCTCATTAGGCGGGCGGGGCAGCATAGGTTGGTACAGCTGCCTGCCCTTGGATCGCCCGTAAGATAACCCACCATATTGCATACTTTTGTATGGAATAAACCTGCAGCAATAATTTTCCCATAACAAAAGTTGTCTTGTGTCTTTATTTATTCATGCATGCTCAGACTGTGGGTGGGAGGAGTTGCCGATAATGGCACTATTCTGTACTCCAAGCCTATAGAAGCGCCTTCCCAGTGTGTCATGTGTGACTGCCATTTATTGCAGTATTATACCTCCATTTGTATTTGGTATCCCATGTTTCATGCACATCTGTCACTTTTTCCTATTGGAACTTATTCCTCTTTTTGTATTTGGTTTGTTTGTTTTTGCACAATTGTCACTTTTTCCTCATGCAATGTAACGCTTGTCTTTGTATTATGCTCATTTGTATCCTCCTCCTTATGTAATGTTGCTGATCCTGTTGTGAAGCGCTCTGACACCCTCGGGTAAAGTCCGCGCTATATAAAAACGCATAAATAAATAAATAAATAAAAAAAACCTTGTGCATGAACTTGGCTTAAGTTGGGCTTAAGAAACGCCGTCCTGTGCTTCCGTGTGTTTCTATAACAAAAGATTGAAATTAAAGTTGCTCGTGGGACAGCGGATCATTCATAGACCTAACCCCGTGCGGCCCTGCTCTAACTCCCGACCCTACGAGTAATATTTTCCCACTTCTGCCACATCGCGGCCTTTATTATGTTTTTGCGCGCGGACCTGGGGAGGGGGCTGATTGCACTATCGATGGCAGTTCCCCCTTCGCTGAATGGCGTCGTAAAGCCGCCTCACACCGCACCCAATTAAGCCGAGGAGAGCGCGTAATGGCGCTAATTTGCCCCGCCCCCTGCCCCGGCGCGCGAGTCCCTGACACAGGAAACGGAGCGACGTCGAAAGCCTCTGGCGAATGATCCCCCTTATTTTCCACGTCGCGCGGCGTGCTCGAGAAATGCACTTAAGCCTCCTTCGTGGAACAGATTTCTTATCCCCGCCAGAAAGGAGAAATGGGTTTCAGTGGGCGGCCTTTTGACAGAGCCATCACATGAGCGGCAGGCAGGCGCGGTGGACTGCACTGCCAGCCGGAGGGATCAGGAAGTCGAGAGGAAAGAAAGCCGGGGCATTCTGAGCCAGCCAGTCTGTGGGAGTCTGGAGTGGAGAAAAAACCGGCCCAGGCAGGGGAAGAGGAAGAAGCAGGCTGGCGAGTCAGCCCTGAAGGAAAGAGACTGGCCAAGGCTGAACCTTTTTTATCAGAGAATGATAAAAGGAACAGAGTCAGACTGGGGCAATAAATAGTGTCCCCCATTAGCGAACCGTATAGCTAAACAAGCTATTCGCATTGTAAATTACCATGCCTTTTATTTGTGTTTTTAAAAAAACATAAATAAAAGGCATTAATAAATAAACGGCGCCTGTCCTATAAAGAGGAAAAAAAGTGTTAGGAGCAGGCAGGACAAAGACCCAGAGGCCACAGGACGCATGTGAGTCTGTCCTGCTACCCAGGCCGGTGAGCCTTTCTTTTCTGATTGGTACAGGTGTGCCTAGCTATATGAGCTGCAGTGGGAAAGAAGGCAGGCTAAAATGTGACTACGGACTACACTGAGACATGTGGAAAAGTCTGTCACTATTGCCTACAATAAACAAGCATTGGCATAGCCAATAGGTCTCGCCTTTGGGGCCTTTCAAGTGTCTAGGCATGCCGCGCTAAGTCCTGGCTTACTCTTGAAATTTATGAGAAAGTCTGTAATACTATAAGAGTAAGACCCGTCGGCATGTTTGGTAATCCTGCCCTAAGTGTTTGAATATATGACGGCATGCACAAGTGTGTTTGCATGCAGCTCTTTGATGGCAGTTCTTAGCTCACTGTGCTAGATTACTATTGTAAATTATGAACTGCACAGTAACAAAAGGATCTTTGTGACAAAAGCAGTAACCCACAGAGCTATGCACATAAAATACACTGCTGTGATCTGTGTTGTACACATTGTTTTCAGCAGTCATATTAACCTTTAAAAATGGTTACTAAACAAAGGCATAAAACAATTTGTTTATAAACTGGAGAAAATTAAAAGTGCTAAATAAGCACTTTAAATTCATAAGCGGAAAATCCCAGCAAGGAAAACTAGAATGTGTGGCACTGCAGAGAAGTTTCCAATTCAAAAGTCCCGTGTTTTAACCTCTCGGGCAACAATTTTTTGGTTTGCGTGCTGACTCTAGGCTTGACCTAAAAAGCTACTACCAGCATTTAGTGACTGCCACCCTCGTGTCACTTTTGAGCCTCCGTAGCTAAATTCATTGTGCTCGTCGTTGGGCGTACCATGTCTCCTCAATTATTTTGTGAGGCGAGAGGTCTATAGACACGGGTGTGGCAGATGCCTGTCGGACCCTAATTAAGTTTGTCCCCTGCAAGTTTGCCAGTTTGTGTAGTTCTGCACCTGCTTAGCTCTTTAGGAAATTACATTTCCAATGGAGATGGCACTTTATTGCCTACAACCTACTAACTAAATAATTCCCATTTGCAATTAAGAGAAGCGAGGCATTGGGAGATAAACTGATTTAGGCAAGATCACACCCTGCATCAAATGGGTGAATCAACACTGGAAATTGAAGTCATATCCTCAGTTTATTTAGTTAATGTGGTTTTAAAGGCTCTTTGAAGGCTGGAGGGTGCATCAGTGACATTTCAAACGCTATAATGAGGCCTTTAAAGTCCTGCGAGGAACTGGAATTAACAGAAGCTGTCCTCCAGGGGGGAGAGACAAATATTTGTTCAGGGCTACCTACTCTCACTATGTGGAGATGAGAACGAAGCTCCTGCCTTCCCGGGGACTGGCCCTTTGATGCTGTTTGTTGCTCCGGGCCTGTAGGGTGCAAGGACATTTTGCTGGGAGAGGGGGAGCAAACACATGCATGGCAAAGTACTTTGGACGCTCTTAGGTGTTTGAGGAGCCCTGGGGTTGGCAGTTGTGGTTTATTAGAGGAGGTGTCAAGACTGTTTGGCTCTCCGGCATGGAAAGCATGTAATGCACTTTTTGTATTTAAACTCCACCATAGACATTAACTTGTGTTCCATAATTCATAGTGTATTATCTGCCGGACTTCAGGTAGAGACACGGGAGTGAATGCATATTACACCCGGAGCCTAGCTTCACACTCGGGAGGTCACTGGTCGTTTAGTATGTATTGGTTGCTAAATGATTTTAAACACAAGCGTCTTGTCTGCGTGCGCGTTAACTGATTTGGCCGCTAGGGGGAGCTGAGAGGTTTAATGTAAGATTTAATTGAAATACCGTTACCTAGTACACAGTGAAGAAAGCAGGTAATGTAATGCCACTTATCCATGGGCATCGCACAGAGACATCAGAAGCCTGGGAAAGAAGGCTGTCCATATCCGCCACCGCTTACGGTAGGTAGTACAGAACGTAATAATACACTGTGGGTGAGTGACAGCCCAAGCTCAGAACTGCACAAGTGTACTGTAACACACGGCATGATGTAACACAAGCTCGAAACTAAACACGTCTACTGTAACAGTGTTAACACACGGTGAAGCTCAACACTGCACAGTGTACTGCAACACACTGTAGAAAGATTGCGAGTCTGTTTTGCTCCGAAATTCTACAAGAAACCTGAATGGTAAATGCATCTTGCATTTTCTGTTTTTAATGTGGCGTCTTTTACGTTGTAAATTTATTGTTATTGGAAGCTATATTTAGGGAGTGCTACCTTAAGTAATAGTGAGCTGTCTCCCCACATACTACATTAAGTACTGGACGCATTGCGGGGAGATGTAAAAATAAAGTTATAACAGTGACTCAAAACACGAGCGGTCGTGTTCCGGCAAAAAACATGTTAAACAAGGAATGCGCGTGAGAGAGAGGGGGAGCAGTAGGTGAGCCCGGGAGTGGTGCGTGCGCGCGCAGTCTGCTCATTTTCAAGCACTGCACTCGTGCTTGTGGAACGCCCCTGCTTGCTCCCGCAAGGTGGATGCCGCCACATGCACAAGTGTGTGCTTGAAAATGAGCAGAGCGACGGCTAAAGGCCCTCCTAAGCAGCGCATGCGCGCTGCGTAGGCGAGACCTAAAAAGAAGGCAAGCGAGTCTGCCATTGCTTGTTATATTAGGACAGAAGGGTGGGTGAGGTTGTGAATAAGAGGTGCATTGGGCCAGGTGGGTGTCAAATATAGACAATAGGACAGAAGAGTCAAACCTATTACTACATGCTATCCTAATAAAGATGTCAGGCAGTTCTGTCACTGTAGACTACAGTGAATCAAAAGCAGGGTCTCTGGAATTATGCGGCACAGTAGCGAACCCCTTACTTGATCCTTAACCTCCTAACCCATCAAACATCCAGTAGGGCTGCCCTATTATGGCCTATGTTGCCTTTCCTGTGTGCGTTAATGCGAGTTTCGTGCACGCCTGGTACTGTGTGCCCACCCGTTGGTCTGCCCCCTCCAGTATGTATCCTGTATGTTACGACAGTGGTGCCATGCTTCCTCCGTGGAGAGCTACCGGTGCGTGTGACCTTCTTCACATTCTATGGGAAGGCTGCTTTGCCTTTGTGACTGCACCATTTACCATGGTCCTGCCTGGAGAGGTTTGTCTGCAGATGCTTGGCTGGGAGCTGGAATCAATAACCAGCTAAGGCCAAACCACTTCAGGAGTGCCTTCAAGGTCAAACCATTGCACATGCATTAGTTAGTAGAAAAGCTAGTGAATTAGCCCTCACCTGCAACAGGGTGGCCTGATTTTGAAGAAAACATAACTTTAATTGGAGATGGGCGCCTGTTCAGCTCCCTCCAGTGCCAGAAATTTACCAGACTCCTAGGCATTATTTTTAAAGTGCTTAACCTCTGAAATAGCATGTTTTGATGATGCAAAACTACATGCGTCCCATGTTTCCTACAGCTGCCCTAAACGTTAAACTCAGCAGCAGAAACCATACCCGCTGAGCTATCCTGAACACACTGAATGTTGTGCTGGACTTGGCTGGTAACAAGAAAGACTATCTGTCCATCGATCTGCATCTAGTCTGGAAGTGTAGGTAACCAACACCCACTTAATCCTTTCAAGAATGCAGCTAAAGTTTGCTTCAAAAACATAGCTGAGTTAAATTTTGACAGCAAATATTAACACAGATTTGTTTATCTGTCCATCGATCTGCATTTAGTCTGGAAGTGTAGGTAACCAACACCCACTTAATCCTTTCAAGAATGCAGCTAAAGTTTGCTTCAAAAACATAGCTGAGTTAAATTTTGACAGCAAATATTAACACAGATTTGTTTTGGCGTTATATTTACCCAACTGTAAGTGCTGTGCACTTCGGGTTTTTACCACTGTGCTCTATTTTAACAGGTCGTATAATCCGTTATTGTATTAAAGTATTGTTTCCAAGGAAAGAACTTTACAGAGAGCTAACTTTGTGTTATATTGTATCTAAATTCCCCCCAACTCATCTGCGTCTTTACTGCTGACCACCGCTACCATAGGAGTGCCAATTAAAATCAGGCAGTCTTGACTGACATTTGCAAGTTACAGCACTGCAGGCCCATAGGCCAGCGAGGAGCCCAGCACGCACACTGGCCATCCAGGCCTGTAGAATGGCCTGACAGAGCCACCCGGGGTGGGAGGCCCCGGATCTGCCCCTGTGGGCCGCACTGCTGCTGCAGGCAGAACTATATCCGTAACTCCTGGCTTCATACCACAGATGGTCCAACTTCTGACCACAGCTACCCCAACCGTGACCTTAAGAGACCCTCTGGCCACAGGGTACCGTGCTTATCTAATACCACAACTGTCTCACTGCCCCTGGCAACAACTACCCACCAACGATTGTCCACAAATGTCCCGGTACATGAGCACAGCTCTTGCTATTGTCTGAGCCTAGCTGTCTTACCGGCAGTCCTCCGTGCACCTTGCCCTCTCCACTGCCCCCCCTCCCCCACCTGCTCACATCTCTCAGAGGCGTGCACCCACCTTGCTTAGGTGCATGGTCGTCCGGGGGGTGGCCGCAGGCGGCTTCTCCTTGGGCCCGTACCTGCTGCAGAGGTCCCAGCTCCCGGTGCAGCCCATAAGGTGCCCCCTTCACCGGCCCTGGTCGGGGCACCTCTTCTCTGCCACCATGCATCTGGATCTCCTAGAAACTTGGAGATTTCCAAGGCAGCCCCGGAGAGTCCGCCCCTCCTCCCGCCATCCCTCCGGCCCGCCCTTGTTGACACACAACAGCAATTTAATAATAACCAGACCTGAGGCAAAACAAGCACTGGGCCTGCCAGGAGGGGCTGGCTCCCCGGCACAGGTGGGGACCCCGGGAGGCCCCTGACGGGTGGAGCGGGGTGCAGGGGGCGGAAGGGGGGACACGTAAAAAAAAAAAAAAACAGCGCGGTGTCCCTGAAGGGGGCGCCGGGCTCCGAATTAAAGTAAAAATAATAAATAAATAAACGGAGCGCGGTGTCCCTGAAGTGGGCGCCGGGCTCCGAATTAAAGTAAAAATAATAAATAAACGGAGCGCAAACACTACCTCTCTCCGTCTCCCTAGCTCCGCTGCTCTGCTATCGGGCCGGGCTGTCAGAAAAACACAGAGCAATAAACTCAATGGCAAGTTACAAAACAATAACATGGCAGCCATTATTAGTGCTGAAGCTGCCGCAATGTTAAACGGCCATCACACGAATGATAAAAAAAAGTGCTTACCCAGTAATTAAAGGACACTGTGTAACGCCGCAAGTAAAAGATCCAGTCCGGATGGGCCGTCCCAGAAGGAGACAGGGCGGTAACAAGGAGGGACCAAGAAGCCTCATTTACAATCGAAAGCCAGCTTTTAGCATGGACGATGACGCAAGCCAATGGAAACAAGGGGGGGGGCCTTCCACTCCACTTCTAAAACCTACCCTACTACAATATGTCTCGCAGAGCGAGCAGAGCATGCGTGCTGCAACGCTAGGTCTGCGAGACCTAAAAAAGGGCCCACGTTTGCAAATTAGGCCACATTTGAGCTTGTAAATACACGCTCTCAGACCTGCCATGTTTCCCAGCTCCATGCGTCATGTGCTGCTCCAGTCCATGTTTCTTTCATTTGAATTCTGGGTCTTGTAGTCATGTTCAGTAACGGAATATGCAAGATTGCAAGTCCCAGAATTCAAAGGAAAAAAAACCTGGACTGGAGCAGCACATAATGCATGGACCTAGGAAACTTAGGGGATTTGTAGGGTATAAGAGACTGCATGCATTTGCTGTAGGCAATGCTTGACGTAATATCAGGGGAATCAACAGTAAAATCCGGCCCACTCAGTCATGAAATATGAAAACAAACTACTAAAAAAAGCTGCCCCCACACTGACCTTTCACACCAGCCACTGCTAGATTGCCCTATAGGCCAGTCCTCCCCTAAAGGAGATCGGGGCAGGCAAAGAGGGTAAACAAGAGAAAAGCCAGGAAAACAGAGCAAAAGAGGAAAGCAAGGCCTTGTCGTGGGATGGAGAGGCAAGCATGAGCAGGCTGATCAGTCTTTTTGTCAAAGGCAGGAGAACAGAGGAGAGTCAGGCCAGGATGGGACAACCTGTAGGACACCATGATGGGAAGAAAGGAAATCTGGGCCAGACAGGGAAGAGAGAAAAGCCTGTCCAAGCTGATCCTGATTTGAAAAGCAAGAGAAGAGAGGTGAGCCAGGCAAGGATGAGAAGCTGGAGAGGGAAAAAAGGCCTGGCTAGGCATGTATCAAGGCCTTAGAAGAAAGGAAACCCAGGGCAGGTAGAAGAGAGGAGGAGAGGCAAAGAAAGAGAGGAAAGACGGGCCAGGTAAGGGCACTGCAAACAGCCAAGGCGGCAGAGGTCAAGCAAAGAGCCTGGCAGAGGAAGAGAGAGGAGTCCGATCAGGCAAGGGGAGTAGTGTTGCCACCCGACAGGTTTTCTACCAGCACCACTGTTTTTTTAATGCCCCGGCTGGTGCAAAAATAAGCCAGATCACCTAAAGTCGGTATTTTTAGCTTTTAGTATTTACATACTTCAAACAAATATAAATAGAAAACACTTTTAAGTGGGTTCTAGAGCTGCATTAATGAAACCTGACTAACAAAGTAAACAGGCAGAAAAGTCATGTTACAAATAAACTAGTACTAGATATCTAGATGTTTTGACCATTAAGATCTACTGGATGTAGGGTTGTCATTTGGGGCGAGGGGGACATCATATAGACATCTACAAAATACCAAATTAGCCGAACGGCCAATGGAGTGTTGTGTGTGTTTACACCAAAAGTGAGTAATCACAGAAGGTGACATGGCTAAGTCAAGGAGAGTGCCAAATGAGTGGTAGTATGCCAAATGAGTGAAATAACAGTTGCAGCAGCATTCAGAGTTGGCGGCATCAGCAGGAGCTATGCAGCTTTTAAAAATAGCGGACATACCTCTCACTGTAAACTTGCACAATATAAGTGAAATGACAATTGGATAAGCAATCAAAGTTGGCAACTTGAGCATATCTATCTATGTAGTGCCAGCCTAGCCATAGGGCCTGTGGGTGCTCTTTTTTTATCCCAAAAGAGCATAATCACTCAGTGGCCAGTAGTGATACTTCCAAACAAGCAAAACAATATTTGGAGAAGTAATCAAAGTTGATTAAATGAGCGGGAGTTTTGAAGGATACTGCCTAGTTTAATACACTCTTGTTGTAGCAATAAGAATAATTGAAAGAACATTTAAAGTTCACATATCTGAGCAGAATAGTTTTAGGTTCCACTACGGCCAAATTTTGTGCAGGGATTTGTGTCCGAACCTCTCTCATGCACCCAAATATGTACAGGCTCCAGCTATGCAAGCCCTCATCGGGTTGTGGATCAGACCCTGGCTAGGCTTGGACACCAGAGGGCTCCTCAGCCAGCTCTTCAATCAGGATTTGACTAATCTCTGAAGAGGCCACATGGACCAGCACCAAAAGAAAAGACAACAGAAGATCCCGGATCGGAATGTCTGAAAGTTGCCACGATTTGACTCATCTCTGATTAGGTCACTCGAATCAGCACCAAAAGAAAAGACAACAGAAGATCCCGGAGTGGAATGTCCGATAGTTGCCATTCCCTCTCTCTCCTGGTAAGCCTGCACATTTAGGGTTGGTTTTCTGACCCTGAGGGTACTCATCAATTCTGGCTTTCTTCTTATATCGAATTTTTAACTGTAGTACACTTTACCAGCCTGTAATAAAGTACTTTTCTTCGTAAAAGCTAGAACTGGCTAGACATTCACGATATTAATAGTTGACTGAAGTGTTACACTGCTCATGGAGTAAGCCTCATTTGCTCGGCCCAGACACAGTGTGACAGTCAAGTGGTAAAAGGGAGAGCGTCATATGTGTTTAGGTCCCAAGAAAAGGTCTCACTATGCTACGGTATCTGGCCTTTCTTATGGAAGTTAGTCATTAAATCTTGATGATCACAGCTGCACCTCACATGCTTGGTGCCGTCTTTCTTGGAATACCACAGGTGATGAAGAGGATGTGATAAGAAAAAATATTTCTTTTTACCACTACTCTTGTCAGTGTAATTCTTATCCAGTTCCCCCCTTCAGCTCTCACATCTGCAGCTTATGGATGAGGATGATGATGAGTATTATTTTTATTATTAAGCTTTTTAAACTCGTGCACCAAAGCATCTGTGCGTTAGGAACAGCAATACACAGAATAAAGGACAAACACATAAAGCATATAAAGAGAAAACAATTGAACTATTTTCATGTAGTTTTGTATATGTGTATAAAGGCCTCTATTCTCTCCTCATTTCAATAGCATCCTCTTCAAGACGTTTCACTATTTTAATTCAACCTGGACATAATCATGTACTGAGTTTATTCCTCCAAAACTTCAGATGGGACCCACACTGTAGCTGAATATGGCAGACGTCTATATGTTTGTACTATTTCATACAAACCCTTCTTCCATTCTATTCCCTTCATATCAATTTAAACACTTTTGTTCAATATGCGATTCAGTCTCTCCACCAACCCATTGGCTTCTGAATGATTTTACGTCATACTTACATTTAATGTTGTTATACTTAAAAAGTTCTTCCATTTCATTGAATACCAGTTGTTTACAGTTACTAAAATATTAGGAAACTCCTTCACACAACAAACTCTGTAAAGCATTTTTAAATTGCTCACAACCTTATACTCAGCTCACTTTGAAAAATCCCTAGGCGCCAACCGGGAACTCGGGCACGCTGCGAATATGGCGGTCTGTGCCGGTCCCCGGACGCGTTCGTGGGGGGCGGGGCTAGTTGAAGGGCGAAGATGCGGCCGGCGCCCGCCCCCTGGGAACGACGATTGGACAATTTTCAGGATGCCCCAGAAGCATTCAAGTGCTTCGGGGGCTGGAGCAGGGGTGTGGAATTAAAAAAAATATCTACTTGCCCATGGGGCAGGTTGCTTCATAAATCTACTTGTCCTATAACAAAATCCACTTGTCCCTTTGGTGCCATGTAGTGCGGCGACAAATTATGGCAGCAATCTCATTTTATAAGAGCTCTGATATAGCCTCTCTGATTATGCCAGGGCTCGTACCATAGTAGTGTTTGAATACTTGCAATCCCCTTATGTTGCCACGTTTCTGCAGATCTACATACTGGGGCTGAAGGTAGAGGTGAGCAATAGTTCCAAGGTTAGAATGCCCTTTTGAGTCTGTGCAAACTTACTAACTTGCATGTTTTAAGGGTTTTCAACAACTCTTCTCTAATCTTTTCCCATACTGAGAAATGTAGGACATTTAACCCTCACAATGGCAGACATAAACCTTCTTCCAGAGTTGGCAAAAAAGTGGTTGGAGGGAAAGTGAACTTGCAAACACTCATATTTTCGCATGAGCAAATCTACACATGCATATTTGCTCATGCTAAAATGCAGTTCACAAATATTTTCTAGGAGTACTATTTCTTGTCCTACTTCTGTAAATTCTTGGGAATTCATGAAAGCCATATAGCTGCACTTAATGCAAGGACATATACCATGGGTGCATTTTTGAGACTTTCTTTAATAATTGGGCCCCTAATTTGGTCTGGCGTTGACCATGATCTTTTGCGTTTATTAAAATTCTGTCTCTCTTTCTGTATCGGCTGCTGGCTTCACTGAGTGACAGCATTCTGCTCTTTCACAAGGAGCATATGGGTACACAAAGTAGTTTTGTTCAGTGCCAGTAACTACAGTGGCAGTGTGTGCTTTTTGAGACCAAAAACTATTTTTGCTTTTGCCAATGTTTGTTATAATGGTGAGGGCCCGGCAGCTCCCACAACAATATGGTTTTACAAAAACCATGCTAAAACAAGTCACACATTGACAAAACTAAAAAGCTGACCACGTATTTCAGACCTACTGGCTTTGCCAATGCTTGTTTATTTTTGTTTCCCATAATCTTATTGAAACTGCTTACACTGATTTTCCATTATGAATATTTTTGGGAAATACCAGCATGCATCAACACGTTACTAAATGATGCTGCAAAGAAATGGTACCTGAAATTTTACAGTAGTTTAGCGAAATGTTTTTTTTCCTGCTTTCATTTTTTCATCAACATTTTATTTTGAAAGCAAAGAATCATCACTCTTGCTTTCAAGCTTCTGCAGATATTTGCATCAAATCAGACAGCATTCTTGGAGCATTATACATAGCCTCATATTGCTAAACTTTGAAAACGTGTGTACACATTTTTATACTGGAACCACTGTCAGTAGTGCAGTCAGAGCTTACAACATTTACTTAGAGCACTCACCCTAATAATAAAGGCTTTCAATTAATGAACCATAAATACAAGTTTGAACAGCATTAACATATGGACAAAAATATTACCTTAACTGCAGACGGTGCCCTTCCCTGATCCATAATGTTGTACTGCAAACTGGCAGCCAGAGGGTTTGTGCTGAAGGGGATTCGGCCTACTTGTCCCAAGGACAAAATATACATGAAAACTTGTTGCCCTTGACCCCAAACAATATGTCCTGGGCGTCGGGCTATAGGAATGCCACATCCCTGCTGGAGAGGCAGGGCAGGTCCCGGATCCTGCCCGGACCTGCTTAAACAGGTTTAGGGAGAACATCTCCCTTTAAAAGGAGCGCGGTGCGGCGGCACAGTCTCTTCCTCACCGCTCCGCATACCTCACGGAACTCCATCCACGCGACGGAGTCAATTTCACTATCTCTTCTTTTTTCTTTTATGCTTACAGGTCAGCAGCAAGGAGGAGCAGCTTCGGTCGATCGTTGGCAGAGCCACAAAGGACAGGGGTCACTCCACCAGGGAGTGCGGGGGTACCCAGTCAACCGGGCACGACGGTGCCAGCGGGGGGTCCCAGTTTAGAGGGGGCCCCGAATCAGTCAGTTGTACTCCCCTGGAGGCCCTGGCAGGAAGTATGCCTGGGCAACCAGACCTGGTGGCCAGTTTAGCGGCGGTGCTGCCGTGGTTAGCTAAGGCGGGGGCAGTGATCCCTTCTGCGGCAGTGGTGTTTTACAAGCCGAGGGGGATGCAGTGGAGAGGGCCAGGAAATTGATAGCACAGGTGGAAGGGGCAAAGCAGGTGGGGCCGCAGACAGTAGTAGTGGGCCCATCGGCAACAGCTGCTGGGGCTACCAGCGGGGCAGGACAAAGCGGCACAGTAAACGACAAGGGTGGCCCTGACCTTTCAAAAGCTGGCACATCAACGGAAGCTGAGCACGCCAAGAAGCAGGACGGTACGACAGCAGGTATGGTGCAAGTGCTACCGAGTTTAGGCTTGGGAGAGCTGCGATCATCCCGAGAGCGTCTGGGTAGACACATCTCACTGGAGGTGAAAGAAAAAATCTGGAAAGGGGAATACGTGAACATGTTTTCTTTGTTAATTGGTAAGGATGAGAAGGAGGAGGCGAAAAAGATTAGGGAGTGGGCTCATCCAAGGGATTGTGGCAATTGGCCCCACAGGAAGAAGATTGTTGAAACTCTGGTAAATTGGATAAAGGCATTCTCCAATTATCATGCAATACTGGTGGAGCGTTTCCCTGGGCTAGGCACGCAGTTGGCGTGCTATCAAAATAGGATCACCTGTGCTCATGATGAATACGGGGGAGTGGGATGGAAGGAATATGACAAAGAATTCAGGAGGGCGAAGGCAACTGATCCGGGCTTAACCTGGGATCAGATTGATGTCATCATGTGGTTGCATCACATGAAAACTGCCAGCCAGGACACTCCACGAGTGCAGTCCTTTCGATCAGGCACACTGCATAGCGTGGGAGGTGGGGGCAAGAAGGGGTCATGTTGGGATTTCGACAGGCGGACTTGCACCAGGCACACAGGCTCATGCAGGTTCAGGCACGTATGTTCTTTCTGTGGCCTCTCCTCCCATCCTGAATCCAAATGTTTCAAAAAGTCAAAGGAAGAGGGAGGTAAAAAGCAGGAATGAGGACTTATTGCTCAGCAAGGCTCACTCACCGATAAAAACAATGGCATTGATACCCTGGTTGAATAAATACTGTTGCCCAAACACAGCCAGACTCTTTTAGAAGGCTTCAGGGATGGCTTTAGGATTCCTGCACCTGGCTACTTTGGGGTCTCTTACTGCCGCAATCAACAATCGGTGAGGGACAAGAAGTCTGTGGGGCTAGCTAAAGTGCTGAAGGAACTGCGTTTGGGGAGACTAGCTGGCCCATTCGACACGGTACCGGTTGAAGATTTTGTTTGCTCACCGCTGGGGGTGGTACCCAAAAAAGATCCGGGGGAATTCCGCTTGATCCATAACTTGTCCGCTCCCAGGGGCCGATCACTGAATGATGCTATTGATGGGGCCCTGTGCACTGTAAGATACGCATCATTGGATCAGGCGATTGCGATGCTGCAGAAGCTTGGTCCAGGCATGTTGCTGGCAAAATCTGACATAGAATCAGCCTTCCGTTTACTGCCAATTCATCCCCAAGATTTCCATCTGTTAAGATTCCAGCTAGAGGGGAAGTACTACATGGACAAATGCATGCCGATGGGGTGCTCTGTCTCTTGCTCCTATTTTGAGAAATTCAGCTCTTTCCGTAAATGGGTTTTCAGGCAGGTGACTGGGCACCAGTGGGTGTTGCACTACTTGGATGATTTCTTGTTGTTGGGAGCACCAGGGTCTCAGGAGTGTGGCAGAGCTCTGGAAGCATTTTGCGAACTCATGTGCGAATTTGGGGTCCCTCTGGCGCCAGGAAAGACAGTTGGACCGGCCACACAAATAGAGTTTCTGGGCATAGAGCTGGATTCAGTGAATGGGGTATCGCGTCTGCCACAGGGGAAAGTGAGGAGTTTCACATTACCGTTGGAGGAATGCCTCGGCAAAGAAAAGGTCACCTTACACCAACTGCAGAAGGCAGTAGGAATGCTTAAATTTGCGCTGAAAATCCTACCAAGGGCCCACCCATTTTCACGTTCCATTGCACAGGCAAAGTCTGGTTTAAAGGAGAAACATCACCACACTCTGTTGTCCAGCGAGGTTGAGCAGGATATGCGGATTTGGATGGCATTCCTGCGTCATTTCAATGGCGCTGTGGTGTGGCCCAGCCCCGCTAGGTCCAGCCCAGACCTTGGCCTAATGACAGACGCTGCCATAAGGGAGGGTTTTGGTGCCATTCTGGGCCCTCAGTGGGCAGCACAACGTTGGCCAGCTTGGTGGGTGGATGCTGGCCTGACGGGTAACATTGGATTTTTGGAATTATTTCCCATTTTGATGGCCTTAACCATATGGCCTCACCTGTTCCGCAATCAATCTGTGGTTTTTTGGTCTGATAACATGGCAGTAATGGAGTGCATCAATCAGCAGTCAGCTAATTGTAGGATGATGCTTCGCTTGTTAAAAGAAATAGTACTTCAATGATGAAATGAAACATACTGTTTAGGGCCAGGCATGTCCCAGGAGTACTCAATCACGCTGCTGATGCACGGTCTCGTTTTAAGATGCAGGTTTTCAGGTCCTACCACCCAGGAGCAGCGGAAAGTCCTACGCCTTTTCCAGACCAGCTATGGCAGCCTGGTGCCCCAACCTATCGGACCTCTTGGCAGCTAGCCTAGCACCCAGGACCAGGCGGGCTTTTGAGGGGGCTTTTACCACCTACTGCAATTTTCTTGGGGATGGCTGGGAGGAGGCTTGGCATGAGTCATCTGCTGTCATATAGTTCGTGAGGGAATTGAGAGATGGGGGGCATTCTGTGGCGTGCGCCAGAGGCCACATGGCGGCAATCGCATTTTTTGCAAAGATGCAGGGACATAAGGATTCCACGGGCTCTTTCATAGTCCAAGGGGCACTGAAAGGGTGGCAGCGTCTGCAGGGTTCCCAGCCGGACGTCCGGCACTGGATTAGCGTTGAGGCGTTAACAGCTCTGCTGGAGGCATTGGGGAAGGTATGTAGGTCCACAGGGGAGATTCACCTTTTCAGGGCTGCTTTTTCCCTCGCCTTCTATGGCGCCTTCAGGGTTGGGGAATTGGTGGCACGTAACAAGATTGGCATGGTGGGCTCCAATTTGGACATGTTCAATTACAGGGGGGCTATTTATCTTTATCAATTCCTAGATCCAAAACAGACCAGAACGGGAGGGGCAACCATGTTATTCTGCACAAAGCCAAAGGGAGCCCATGCTGTCCGATAAGCAATCTAGAGGTTTTTCTGGCTTACAGGCCACAAGACGCGGGTGGTCCACTCTTCATTCATCAGGATGGGACCCCACTTACGAAATTTCAGTTTGGCAGGGTATTGACATTGGCGCTTGGGGCAGCAGGCATGGATCCATCAAAATTTGGTACGCATTATTTCAGGAGTGGGGCAGCCACTGAGGCCACGGCTAGGGGCCTGCAGGGACATGAGGTTCAGAGGATCGGGCGTTGGTCTTATGACTGTTACAAACGATATGTGCATTTACATCTGCTGTAAGGTATTAGCAGCTAATGATAGTTATTTGTTTCAATTTTTCGCAGTTTCCGCGTACTGTGCCGCAGGAGGGGAGCTAGCCGTTGTGCGCCAGTCATCAGGTCCTCGCCCAATCCAGGTCCCCGCCTGGGGGCCGGGTCGAACAGAAGTCTGGATTATAGGTCACTCATATGTGAGCAGATTAACACAATATTTTTTCACAGGCAATTACGCGGAAAGGGCCTGCAGGGCAGGTTTCAATGTGTCACTGCATGGACAAGAAGGTTTGCGATTGGGGCAGTTGTGACTTTTTTGGGTGCCTTGTTAGCTAGGACTCCAGCGACACCGGCTGTGGTAATGGTGCATCTGGGCGGTAATGACCTGGTACACTTGGGCAGGAAGGGAGTGGTGGAGGCGCTGATCACAGAAATGGGGTAGTTGGCCAAGAAGTGCCCGCAGGCAGTACTGGTATGGTCCCACATGATCCCTAGGTTTCAATGGCGGGGGTGGGGTGAGTCAGTGTGGGCTTTGAATCACTCCGTTAAGAGAATCAATAACAGGATTGATAAGTTGTTTTGGTCCCCAAGACTGCAGACTATTACACATGGGTGCATCCGGGGGGAGCGTTTTTTTCTGCAGGACGGAGTTCACCTCTCTAAACTAGGCAATGAAGTTTTCATAGAGAACTTGCTAGCCTGGATGATAGGGGCAAGGGACAGGGCGTGACCTTTTTTCAGGAGGCGTAAGGGGGGGACAGATAGTTGGTCAACTATCCTGGCCTGTGGCGGTAAGGTCATGATTGGTCGGTCATTTTTTCCATCTTTTAGTAGGCATCCCACTATTAATGGGGACACCTGAGGGGGACAGTGGTCTCTCATCACACTCCAGGGGGTGGTTACGGCCGGTAGGCTGAAGGGTGAGGGGGTAGGAAGTTCAGCTTCCGGCAGGCCTTTTGGGCCAATCTCCGCACAGGCGCCAAGTTGGCATAACAGTCAGTCCCTTAGAAGTAGTATTGGAGGGCGTAGGAGGTGCCTGAGGGAAGTAATCTGATGGGCAACCGGGTCTCCTGCGCAAGGCCACTCCGGTAAGAAGGGGGACCTAGCAAGTAGTTGGGACCAGTCATGACCTTGCACGTAGGCTCATCCGGGATACGCAGAAAACAAGTTTGTACATATTTCAGTTTTAGGTTAGGTATGGTTATGTATTAGATAAGTGTTAAGGTTGGCCATAAAGAAGTGTAAATACGTTGTATATGAAAATTGTTTAAATGTATGAATATGTGTGGGTTTTCTGCATATTGAAAATGATTGAATTTTAAAATTAGGATTTTTAATTTGTTAATAAAATACGGCCGGGGTTATCCGACCAAATACAATACGGCCGGGGTTATCCGACCCCTATTCCAAGACGTGTGTGCGTTGGTTTATTATGTATGCCTCAGGGGAAGGGGGGAGACGTGTAAGATACCCGGTGGTCCATTGCCGGGAGGTGGGGTGTCAAGCTGATGGAGGGGGCTCGGCAATACCTGGCCATATGATTCTGTGTTATAAATGCTTATTAGAGATGCCCAGTATTGCTGCCGAATGGTCCCATACATTTTCAAAGCCTCTTCTGGGAAATTTTCAGTGACATTTCACATCAAATGTACTCAAAACATTATTCCATACAGTCTTTACATAAGGCCACAAACAACTTCTTCTGATGTTTTGCTTGATAATGATATTTCCCATGTCATCATGATCGGCATGCAAGTTCTCAATTAATCAACTCCACATTCTCATGGGCAATAGTTAATAATCTTTCACCCCAGACAATCCCACCATCCCGTACAATCCATAGTTCACATCATCATCCCCAATTTATTATTTTCCTTTATTACTAGAAGGCTATGCCATGCTGACCCGTTGATATACATTATTCATACTCAAATCTTCTTCCACCACCACCCTCCAATCTTCTACCAAAACTACTCGAAATTCTGTGCAATTCACATTGAATAAACACTCCTCACCTTTAAATCCTCAACTTTCTTAGCTCTTTCTTCACAAACCATTTGAGACAAGCTACCAGCTACCTTACTATGGGCTCCAGGGAGACATGAACTTTCCTATGAATTCCTATACACAAACATGAACGTTCCTATAAATTATTAACGACTTATTTGTTTATGAAATCTGTCTGAATTACAAATCGTTTCCTATATGAAAGTCCCGAATTGTTTGGCCAAAAGAATGCTTATGCGTTCCCTTTCAATTCAACAGTGCCCCAACTCAAGACCTGTCAATAATTTGGAAGCAAACGCTATTGTTATTTTTTTCTTTGCTTGCTGAAAATAACACAATTTCCGAAACAAACTGATTCATGCTTCTGTGTTTAATACATTCCTTCTTCTGGTCAAACATTCCTAACACATGTTTTATTTAATCTCTTTTTCAATTGAACAAACAACTTCATACTCTTCTGTCTATTTGAAGTCTTCCCCCATTCGCAATCCTCCTCAAATGCTTTGCACTATCTGCTAAGTTCTTAAGAAAGATTGAATAGAACTCAACCATGCCTAAAAACGAACTCACCTGGTCACTGTCTATGGGGCTAGTTGTATCCAAAACTAGATTGGCATAAGGCCTAATTCCTTGCCTCTGATGATGTGACCCGCATACATATTTGACCTCCTTTTCCCTGAACTTGAATTTCCGTAAAGCCTATTTGATTTTATGTTGTTATCTATTATTTATAAAGCACACTTTATCCGGTGTTTCTCATGCTACAGAAGAAAATAATGTGGCTTTACAGATAAAACTACATGAATTTAGCATGAGTGGTTAAAAAGGAAAGTAATCAGTGCCTCGATAAAGACAAAGCAAAGTTGAACTGGTAGCCAGTTCCACTCCCTTGCAACAGCCTCTAAGGATGTGATGCCACCAAACTTTGCTGTTTTTGTTTTGGAAATATCCAAAAACACTTGAGGGTGGATGGCAGAGCTTGCTGAGGATGTTGAAGATGGAATTTAGCGGCTACAAAATGGGTTGCATTTCAATGTATTGTGAAATGGCAATTATTGAGGCTTAAAAATATCTTATTTTTAATGTGCAACCATGGAAGGTGTTTCCAGATGGGTGAATAATGGCTATGACGATATGGGCCTCTCATGAATCGTGTTGCCGTGTTTTGAACCAATTGCAGCTCTCATGAGTTATCTGGGAGGCCCAGGTGATAAGGGTTGGCGTAATCAATATGGAATGCCACCAAGGCCAAGACTACTGGAATGTGGTGATTGGAATCAATGTAGGGCAGAGCCTTCTTTTGCAGTTTTACCATGAAATTTTATTTCCCTAAAATACCCTCTCCTTGTTTACATCACAATACAGTAGACAAGCCCAGTATTTGGTTTGTAGCTGATGTGTGTGGGGCTCTCTTAGTGCTATATACATGTTATCTACTATATGGACATTGCTCATTAAACCACTATTATCACAGATCCACCTCACATGTTTGTTACCGTCCTTTCAGGAATACTACGAAGGATAAAGATAGATCCTTGTCAGAAAACATCCAGCTTATCACCTGACCTCAAAAGGAGCTGTGTTTGACTTAAGCTGTGCTAGTGTGTCCATGGACCGAGACCTGCCTTACACCAAAAGGAGATTCCAGGTGCTCATCCCTGAAGGATCAGCTACCTCATCTCTGCCTGTGGGGCTCCTCCGAACATCTCCCTTCACCTTACCCCGCTGCCACAACTCCCTGGACACCAGCCCGAATGACCGATCTGTATCTGACTTCGCTGTGGGGCTCTGCTCATCAACAGATTAAGGACCTAATTTATATGTTGCAACGGTGTTCCCTCCCCACCAACAAAGTGGTTCGCCCGCCCGATTTAAATGCGGGCGAACCATAGGTTTAATCACGGCAGAGATTACTCCGTTTCCACTGTGATTAAAACCCCATCGACGGCCCTGTGGAGTAAGGGCCTTCGGAGGCAGACCTCTAATTCCGCCCATCTGACTTAGTTGAGCAGAATCAGAGGTCAGTTTTCACTGCTGGTCACCGCCAAGAAATCACTGGCAGTAAGGATCAATGAAAACTGCTAAATTCTCTGCTCACCATGGGCAAGGACTCCCATGGCTAGGGAAGCATTTTCTTTTTTTTATTTTCAAAAAGGAAAATCCAGCCTCAGGATTTTCTTTTTGAGGAAAAAAAAAAGAAAACAGTTTGGTGCAAGGCTCTGTCATATTGACGGAGCCCTGAACCTAACTGCAAAAAGCATTGACAGGAACTGCCGTGATGGCCTGCCAATGCTTTGGCCAGCTTGGCGGTCATTTCTAAATTAGGCAGGCGGTACCTCTGTCAGGGTAATGGAGTAATTTGCTCCATCGTTCTGGCGAAGAAATGAGCCACCCTCCTAAATATAAATCGGACCCTAAATACTGTACTTTCATTTAATATATGTGCGGCTGCACAACTGCTCTGGGATTTTACAAATGATATATACTTAGGATTGGTAAAATTGCTCAGTGGGTTGGTGCACACCTTTCATTTCATCAAGGCAAGCTAAACCTTTCATTCTTCTGAGATAAATAAAAAGAGTGCCATTGAGCTGCACATGTGAAACATCTGTAATTTACAAAAATACAAACAAGCCACAGTACCACAGCATCAATCATTATGTAGAAATGCAGTTACTAACATGCATAATTTTTGTATCACCTCATCAACATAGGGAACAAATGTGGTATATAGTGTTACACTTTTATTTACATCTAAACAGCAATGCTGTGCCTTGCCTCCTCGTATAATTCTCATGAACCTTTTGAGCTATTTTCAAAGAAAAACCCAGACACCAAATTGCAAGAATTAGGTTGAATTAAGAAAAAGTTGTATATCTTTTTTAGGACCTATGTGCATGTTTTTTGGCTTGTGTGGGTGGCACAAGATCTCTCATTGGCTAGAGACCATTGCTGAGGTATCAGTATTACATGACTATGACAAAGACGTGAGGTTGCTGGGTCTGGTGGTTCAGTGAACTAATAGACCCAATAGACATCTGTACCTCACCTTATGGCTACAGGTTCAGATCTAATCAAGTGACGAGGAGTAAGGATGATATAAACTCTGTAGAAGGACATATAAAAACACAAAAGGTACATGAAAGTAGGTCACTGTCATTCAAATGAGATTGTCCTCAAACATTTTAAAATAAGTTTCCTCTGCTGCTCTGTCTCTTTTGTCATATGGTTCCTACGAATCAACATAATCAGCAGAATATGGGGACTAAGTCCACACACACCATCAGAATGTGTTTCCCCAATTCCTAGCTACTTCACAGTGCCCCATCCGAACCCCTAACCATAACAGGGTACTAGATGGTATCTGCAATCTCAGAACATGACCATTCTAATTCTCCAAGGAAATCGTTGAAACAGATCTACCCTTTCGTTGTTACTTAGGCATGCTCAGAGGGAGACACAAGAAATGTATGAATTGGCTTTTCAAAGATTTATTGAAGCAATTGTATTCTTGTGTAAAAAAAAACAGGAGCTGCACTTATTAGCAGGAGGAGACAAAGTATTCTTACCAGCATTACAAGAATGGTGAAGAAGATAAACCGTACAACCATTATGACAGTATTGTGTGATTATATGAATATAGAATAATGTATATACTTATAGCTAATACTACCTACACTACCGAGAGCATAGTGAGTATCATCTGCCAGATCTCTTGGGACAACCCAACTCCCCATACCTGTGTGTGATGTATCAGCAAGTCGATCTGGTGTAGAACAGGCTGCCGTTCTTTGCAGGATAGAGATTGGAGTCAGCAGGGCTGCATCTCAGTCACAGGCAAAATGTTTCAGGGTAATCCATAGAAGTGCTCCTCTGCCGAATGTGGCTCAGAGGTGGTTTATATAATAAAAGTACTGTTCCAATCGTACTGTGTCAGAAGTGCAGTGCTAATGTGATTGTTTGTCTTGCGACTCAGAGCTGTCTCCAACCGAAAATCCGAAAACAAGGGCATCGTGCTCAATGTTCCTAGCCTTGAACGGAGTGTACTAGGCACCTTGATAATATTCTTCATAAGAAAGAAATTTACTGCATGCAGAATGATTTCTAAGTATGCTATCATGTGCATGCAAAGCATGTAGAAAGTCACCATTTAGAAAAAGATGTCAAGTTTAAATGTGTCACTAAAATGGCGATTTGTACTCGGGCCCTGTGGAACCTTGCAACACATTCCAGGTATCTCTTCCTCTATATCTCTTCCTCTACATCGTTTGTCATCCTACCGGCTTCTTCTATGGTGGGCACATAGCTGTCTGTGTATCCTCCCAAAGGACCCTAGCCCCAAACCAGAGCATTGCTCACTTGGTGTAGTGTTTGGGAGCGTCAGTTAGGTCTGAACCCAGCACGCACCCTGAGGCCGGACACAGCCTCAGGTATAAATGAAAGGATGTGCAGCCACTTGGGGCGGAGACCAAGCAGTCCACCAGTGTTCATACGCGGTTATTTCTTTGCCGTTCCTGGCTCCAATCTCTCCCTGCATCTGAGGGCCGTGCATACTACATTGGCAAACAGGATAAAAGTTTCTCGGTACGTGCCATCCACGCACTACCATCCTGCCTGTTTGAGCATGTACCCTGACAACCACACCACAGCATTTCGTCAGCTGCGTGTAGGTGGAGACATCTGGGCTGGGCCGCCCACGGTGAACACTGAAGCGGGCCCAACGGCTCTCAACTTTGAGCCAGTGCAGTGCACTGTCTCTGACCAGTTTCCTCCACTGTTTGATGAGCCAAAAAACCGCCGGACGTTGGAGTACAGATATCACAAGGCCTGGTGTACGGTCCTTCTGCTGTGGTCAAGCAACACCACCTCCAGCGCACATCAGAGCCATACAGCGATGCTCCCATTAGTACATCCTCAGTATCATCCTTCCTGACGCACACAAGACGCTGTCCAGCATCATACACTCGCATGTCGTGGGCTGCCACCTGCCAAACGAAGGCCCTGAGACCTCACAAGTTAGTACGCCATGTCTGATGGCCAACAGAGAGCGGGCCCCAGTGCACCTACCACCAGCACTAGCGCTGAGCTCCTTGCACCACCACACGTCGTGGGAGTGCCTGTCCCCATGGTTGGCCCAGTCCATGCTCCCTTTCAGCGGGCTAGCAAACCCTGCAAAGACAGTGTCCTGTTGGATGACGTGGCTCAGCAGACTCACAAACTACTTTCGTGCCCTCAGAGAGACCGACTCGGGACTGAAATTATCGCTCCTCCTTCACTATGCCAGTGAGGAGGTGTTCAAATTGTTTGAGAACCTTTCCAATACAGGGGGTGAAGATGCCTATAATGCCGCAGTTGCTGCGCTCAATGCGCACTTTGACTCCCAGATCAATCCTGGCTTCGAGAGGCTCAAGCTGCACCAGGCCAGACAGCAGGAAGACAAAACTAATGATCATTTCTACGCGAGATGGCTCTCACCTGCAGTTAGGACGACCCCCAAAAGGGCCATGGCTGCAACTCCAATGTGCTTCATCGTACAAGAACCGGGCATGAAGTTGGAAGATATTCTCATGATAGCAAGATCACATTAACTGTCACACAGCCCTACTGTGAGTGCATGGAAGAGCCCTTGGCACAAGTCCGCATCCCCAGCCGGCTGTGCAAAGGAGTCAAGCAAGAATTGATTAAACAAGTCCGCAAAACATGACCAGGTCCTCAGGCCACAAGACCCAACGTCAGCAGACCGCCTGTCGTGTGACCTCACCTGACGTCCATGAGCCCAGCCAATGGAAGTCCTGCTCTAGGTGCGGCAACAAGAACAACCACTATGCACGAGTCTGCCGAGGCTGGGAGAGAAGCAGACGCGGGACACATGAGAAGTTTCTTCCGGAGTCCCGTCAGGATGATTGACGCAAGTGACCAGAGAAAATGGAGGCAAAGAGAGAGTCGACATATCTCTCTTTGTTTATGCCACTTTTCATCTCTCCCTCGGTGGCATCTTCTCTCTATTTCAATATCTTCCTCCGTGACCCTCACTCTTTCCTTTACATCTCTCTCTTTCTCTCTCTCTCTCGTATGTTCTTTGCCTTCTCTTCGTACATAACCCTATCTCTCTTTCCATGTATTGCCCTCTATTTCTTTCTCCCACTGCAGGGCGGCACAAGCAGGCCCAGTGCCCTCCACTCCAAGATGCGGGGGGGGGAGGTGAATGACTCTCCCCTCAGCCCCTCCCACAGCTGCCTCCTCACTCACACTCTCTCCAGAAGCTTCTGCCAGAAGCAGCCCCGTTGCCAGGGAGACTCTAATCTTTATCCGCTTTACTTGTTAAAGAAGCCGACTCTTGCCCATCCTTTCCACCCCCAGGGGGGCGACGAGAGACCCTCTCTCCCTGCTCTGACAGCTTCTGAGGGAGCGCTGGGAGGAGGCAGGGTGTTACAGCAGACAGCTCTGTGCAGTGGAGCGCGGTGGCAGTGCACAGATCCAGCCTGCGTGTTAACCCATCTGCATCAGAGATACTGCTACAGTGTCCTTGGTGCATGTTTTCTTTCAAGTAAAATTCCATTCCATAGCACAGTGGGCTGATGCACCTGCTGCAGAGGTCTATTTCTAACTAGCAGTTCACAGGTTCAAAAGCCAGCAGGGATGGTGTGCAGAACCAGGCTTCATAAAGTTTAAATGGGCACCAAAGGCCAACGTACCAAATGTACTGCTCTTAGACAACACCTCAAACCAACACTGCCAACCATGCATAGCACAATGAATACTATCCATGGGCCACACTGCAAACTAACACTGGCAATCATGCCTAACATGTTGAATACTACTCAGGCAAAACCACAAACCACCACTCTGCCAACCATGCATGACATGGAATACTACTCAGACAAAACCACAAACCACCACTCTGCCAACCATGCATGAGACATGGAATACTACTCATAGGCAACATCACAAACCAACACTGCCAACCATGCATGAGATGTGGAATACTACTCAGACAAAACCACAAACCACTACTCTGCCAACCATGCATGACATGTGGAATACTACTCAGACAAAACCACAAACCACCACTCTGCCAACCATGCATGAGACGTGAAACACTACTCATAGCCGACATCACAAACCAACACTGCCAACCATACATGAGACGTGCAATACTACTCATAGGCAACATCACAAACCAACACTGCCAACCATGCATAAAACAATGAATACTATTCATAAGCAGCACCACAAACCAACACTGGCAATCATGCCTAACACGGTGAATACTACTCAGGCAAAGGCACAGACCATCACTCTGCCAACCATGCATAACACGCAGAATACTACTCATAGGCAGCACCACAAACCAACACTGCCAACTGTGCATAACACACTGAACACTACTCATAGGCAACACCACAATCCAACACTGCCAACCATGCATAATACACTGACTACTAGTCAAAGGCAGCACCACAAACCACCACTGTGACAACCATGCATAACATGTGGAAAACTATTCATAGGAACACCACAAACCAACACTGCCAACCATGCTTAACATGCTGAGCTACTTATAGGCAGTGCTTAATTTGAGCCAGTGGGTTCTGGTGCTCGGCACTGGTACTTAATTGTCAACACCGGTACTTATGATAGTCTGCCACATGGTAGCCTGTTTGTCTTGCACAACAACAATTGTTTGTTAATTCAACATGCCTTAAAATGACTAATACCTGCCTCTTAAGTATTCTGATCATCATCATCATAGATACTTTATTTGGATAAAAAACATATCCATAAAAGAGCACGGTCAGATAATAATACAGTAAAACATACAAATTCATAACGTTCATGATAAGAGAATACTTGATAAAATTTTGGGAGCATTGCAAGACAATAAAGGCGCTTAGACAGTAGGCATTGAATTACGAGCTCTAAAAGCAGTTTTTAAAAAAGCCCCCACGCAGAACAATAATTCATTATCTCCTAAGTCAAGGAGGGTCCTATATGCATCTATATAATTAACATATGAGTATCTTCTGAAGAAAGGGAGTTAAAACAATTTAGTGTATTGTACATAGTATTTACAGAAAAATAGAAAGTGTAATAAGGTTTGCCCTGAGCGTCCATCACAGGGGCAAGGGATAAAATCAAGATTGTTTTGGAAGCCAAGGGGAAAACATAACAGGTACTGCACGGTACCTGCCCTTAAATGGAAATTCTTTTAAATGCTCCCAGCGGCCCGTAGGTTTGGTCAAATAGCTAGCCTGTTGGCGATCATACTCGCTACACTAGGTTTACTAGACTCCTTATCAAGTCTGTCCTCCCTATAGCACCTGCATAGGGCCTCCCGAAGGTCTCTCTTCCTTACGCTTGAAAACTCAGAAGGGCTATCAAAGACATGACTATAATTAATCCTGCACAGACTAGCTCTCACTGCTGCTAGCCACGGGATATCCATGCCCCTCTCACATTGGAGGCAATCTATTATGATATCTCTAGTAAGGGATGCAGCTTTGTTCTTCCGTATGGCTAGCCAAAATAGAGCAGGGCGTGCTCTAATGAAGTCCTCAATATGATGTAACTTTAGTTAGCTATGACACACATATTGGGAAGAGGAGATAGGGACTCCCAGGAGCTGACAACAAAATCTGTTCTCTTTGTACTGGATGTTGTTACAATTAGAAATGCCCCATACCTCAGCACCATAAGTTGCTACCGGGGTAAACTGAGTTTAAAAAAAAGTTTTAATAGGTAAAATGCCCCGCCCCCTGGGTTTGGGAATGCTAAGTACTGTGTTAATTGATTTGGAAAACGTATTCCTGCTAAAATTGGTGTGGTCTGCCCACAAACCATTTGCTGCAAAAACCAGCCCCAAATATGGAAAAGTGCTTGTGCATTGTAAACGTTCTTTACCGACAGAAATAACATTTAGCGAGTACTTCCTAGGGCCGCAGGCCATTATAAAAGATTTTTTAAAATTGGTACATAAACCTAGAGAGGCCATAAAATCTACAAAGCCCGTATTAAAAGACGCAAGGCTTTAGGAATACGACCCATTTAACCGCGTCATCAGTATATAATAGGGATGAGAGCATGCGGCCATTCACTTTTGGGACATCTTTGGTGAGAGTCGTTAAAAATACGTGTTAGTTGTTAATATACAGGATAAAAAGTAATGGGGCTAAAACACACCCCTGCCTTACCCCTCTCAAAACACCAATGTCATTAGAGACTTCCCCATGTGAGTTAATTCTGATTCTGGCATTTAGATCTCTGCGTAGGTATGCTAAAAAATGTACTAGTGTCTCATCCATACCATATTTTATGAGGGTAATAGTTGAGACCGATTAACATAATCAAAGGCGGAGGTTAAGTCCATGAAAGCCAGGTACATTGGTGAGCACTGGGCGATGGTGTATTTCCCAATTAATAGGTTTAAATTGAGACACTGCTCAATTGTGCCCACATTATTTCTAAAGCCCAATTGGCAAGGGTGCAAAATAGAATTTTCCTCCGCCCAGATTTTAATCTTATTATGCAGAACCCTTCCTAAAATTTTCAGTGTCGTGCCTATCAAAGAGATTGGTCTATAGCAACCTTGCTGCGAACAGTCACCCTTTTTAAAAATTGGTACAATGATAGAAGTGGACCATGTGCTTGGTAATGGAGAGGAGGCTAAGTTATTAAAAACGTTAAGTAAAAGCGGGGCCCAGATGTCAGGTTTGTATTTAATAAGGTCAATGGGCACCCTATCAGGGCCAGGCACTTTATTGCCCAGGGACTGTTCAATGGCTTCCTCAACTTCATGCTGGGAAATTATTACTCCCTTGGGGGTGGGCAGCTTGATAGAATCTTTATCACAAGGAGTGGCTGTATATAGCATGGAAAAATGGGATTCCCATGCTTCGCTAGTTATTTTACAGCTGATTGGTGTAAGTATCTGACCCATCGCCTTCATGTCTTTAATAGCGGCCCAAAAAAGTTTACTGCTCTTTAGACAGGTGGTGCTAGCAAACATGTCGCAGCTTTCGAGCAATAGCTCTTCCTTCCTCAGGGCGGTGGCCGACTTATATTTTTTCCTAAGCCTCTGCACCTCATGGTTGCACCTCGGTTTGGCTGACAGGGCCTTACGGAGCTGACGATTTATGACTGAACATTCATGGTTGAACCATCTCGGGCAATTCGGTGAGGTGCGCGCTGGCATCAGTAATTGGGTTTTAATGACTGAACAAAGATCAGTAAATGCCATGATTACATCGGGGTTGGGACCCTGCGATGTCAAGCAAACCTCAAATAATGCAAGGTTCTCCCTGACCACTTTATGGAACGAGTCATTTGGATCCACACCTCGCCGAACCAATCGTAAGTTATCCGTTGAAGGCTCCATGTACTTGGTGCCACATTCAGTTCTATACGAAGGCCTAGGAGAGAATTGTAATCGCCATAGGTAGTAGTAACAACTTTTGCGTGCAGTAAAAAATCCTCTACAGTATGGCTAATAAAAATATAATCAATTGTGGTGGCACAACCCCTGCCTCTAAACGTAGGTTCTGCCATGTCTTTATTAGTGAGAGCAGCAACATCCATGACATTGCTCAAGTTGTGAAGAACCAAGTGTTTCTTTCAGCTCAGTGCCCCTATTACAGGTTTGGGCTCTGCGAAAATGACTAGGGGAGGAATCTAAGTCGACCAGTTTGGCATTAAAGTCGCCCCCCAAGCAAATGCCTATTGCGTTATCAAAACCCTTTAATCTCCTTAGGGAACTGATATATTAAAAAGATTGGAAAAGTTGGTGTTAGGTGTGCCATGGAAATCATTATTATAGAAATTAATCAGATACAAGGTTATGCCCCTTTTGTATTTTATGGCCTGAAATTTATCTTTATAGGTTGGTAGGGCCTTGACACATCCCCCCTCTGCGATGATCACCCAGAGGGCTAGACCGCCAGATGGCCGGTCACATTTTGCTGATGTGGCCAGAGAGTTATAACACTCAAACCCTTTGACATGTATATCTTTATTAGCCCAAGTTTCTTGAAACATTTTAAAATATCATATTGCCTAATTAACTCTAACCGATCTGCTAAGACTATCTTTGAATGTAGGCCTGCCACGTTCCAACTAAGGACTTTCAGGACCTGATTGTCATAGGTCATGGGTCTCGATTTAAGTGTTTGTACATGCTTCATTCGTGCAAGGGATGGATATGCCGGTGGGGGATCAGCCTCACCCAATAAAGATGGTGTTAGTCAGTCCAGGGCATCAAGATCAGTTAGCGCGGAAAACCTATTCTGTTCAATTAGAGGGGGGGGCATGAGCTAAGCTTCTAAGAGATGGTTTATAATAGTAACATAGGGGTAAGGACCACATTTTGTTATGTCTAGTTGTAATGGCTTCTTGTTGTTTCAAAAGGGCCCTAACAACACAAGGGCTGTGGAAGTTTATTACTATGCAATCCCCTTCAATGTTCTTGGTTGAGCCACCGACCCAATCCAACCTCCATACCATAAGTATTTCATCCATGTTCAGGGCATTAAACTGCATGTTCTTACATAGCCAATCAACACATTTATTACGTAATTGTTCCCATGTTTCATTCTGTTTTGGTTTGAGAGGAGGTACTCCTGCCAGTACTTGGACATAAGGGCAAGCAGCAGGTGGCAAGCCCAACACATCCTTATTAGGTCTAGAACCAGGACTACTCAAAGAATGAGGAGGAGCACCATTACATAAGCCAGGAATAGGTGGGATTAGGTATAGGATTAGGCTTAGATTGTACAAAATTATCAGCCTGAACGTGCAAGTGCTCATTGATCAAAGGGTATGGCAATCCATTTGCAATAGGAGGACGGCCATCAACCATTCCTCTGCATTTACAAACTGGTATAGTTGGTATGTCGCCCAATAGATACTGTCCTCCGCAAACTGAGCTGTTTATGGTTGCAGCATTTGGCAAGTGGTTGGTTGTCTCAGCCATGGTAACAATATTAGGATTAGCAACCACTTCTCGGTTGTGACACCTCTCCATCAAAGTATCTAGATGATCCAGGCGTTTCATCAGAGGTGCAAGTTTCATATCCAAGAGGGCTCCAATCCGAGAACATAAACCGTCAATTAATGGCTGCCCTATGTGAAATAGTTAAAAAATGGCTTCAGTCTGGGTGTGGGAGCTACAATTTACTATGCCCTTCCTGGACTTAGACAACTGGGAGCTGGTTGGAGGTTGTATCCAGGAAGTTAGGTAGCGTGCTCCAGTGCGTGGGGGTTGTTTCCTTTTAGAGCAGGCAAGCTTCCCAGATGCTCTTTTACGTTTTGCTACCTTAACTGCGAGGGGAGCAGACTCAATAGGTTGAGTTGTAGAAGAGTCGCACCATGGTTGGTGCTACCAGTAGGAGGCACAGAGTTGCCGTTGGCCACAATGTGTGTAGAATCGCGATCAGTTGGAGCATAGTCAGATGCACCGGCACAACCAGGTTCTGACTGTGGTACCTCATGGCCCAGTGATAATCTGCGTTCAGTTAGTTCGATTTCATTGGTAACGATGCTAACCACCCTCTCCAACATGCTATCAATGGTGACGGTGGGATGCATGGGTGGGGGGGACTGTTCATTTCCCCATAATCACTAGGTAATTAATGGGCGCTCTCACCTTGTACTATAGATGCTAGTCTGGATGTAAGAGAGGGGGCCAAGCCCAGCCTCTGTCAGCCGCTGACGGGCGCGCCCCTCGCTGCGGGAGAGAAGTGCAGCCTTTGAGGCGCCGGGAGGGCTGCCTCCGCCTCCTGTGCCGGAAGAAGAGGAAGAAGAGGAATGCTGGGGGACCGAGTCCCACCCCAGCCAGCTGCCTGCTACCTGCGGAAGGTGAGTGCGGCGTGTAGGGGCCTCGGACGGCTCTTCAATGAATCCCACGCTGCGGGAGAGAAGTGCAGTCTTTGAGACGCCGGGTTGGCTGGCTCCGCCTCCCGCGCCGGAAGAAGAGGAACATGAGGAATGCTGGGGGACCGAGTCCCACCCCAGCCAGCTGCCTGCTGCCTGCGGAAGATGAGTGCGGCGTGTAGGGGCCTCGGACGGCCCTTTAATGGCAATTCTCATAGCTTTGGAGGTCTGGAATAGTCTGAATCGTCGCACTTGGAGGAGTGTGATGCTTAGTAGTTTTGTTGGTACTGTCATTGGCAGCGCAGGCAGGGGCAATGGTTGGTGCAAGCTGCAGTGGCCTCTTGACAAGGGCCCAGCACTTATTGTTTCACAAATTAAGGACTGCTTTTGGGCAATACTCAAAACCAACACTGCCAACCATGCATAATACACCGAATACTACTCATAGACAATACTCCAAACCAACACTGCCAACCATGCATAATACATGTAATACTACTCATAGGGAACACCACAAACCAACACTGCCAACCATGCATAATACACCGAATACTACTCGTAGACAATACTCAAAACCAACACTGCCAACCATGCATAATACATGTAATACTACTCATAGGGAACACCACAAACCAGCACTGCCAAACGTGCATAACACAATGAGAAGCTACTTTATTTTTGACCATTCGAAAAAACACTCTGAGATTTCAAGAAGAGTAGGAAAGCACTACACAAATGTTAAAGAGTTGAACCCTGACATAGCGTGAGCCATACCAAAGCAAAACACAAAACAGCCATTGAACCAGGGCCCTTTGTGACATGCTATTTCTGTCCTTCATTAGAAGAATTAAAATAGCATCTCTGCCTGCCTGTCAACAGCAGAGCTGCAGCACAGCGTTCCCTTTGTGACACAGGAACAAAGCGACACAGGGATACTGTCCTTTACCGTTGGCACCCAGGGTCTAGGATACTATTTCATCCCCATTAAATAACCATATTATCAAAGATTACCTTTAAATGTGCATTGTCAAGTATTGTATTGCTTATGGCCCAGGATAACAAGGCAATATTAACCAATTAGGAAATATCTTCTAGCCTGCTGATTTCTCTTATTGTTTGCCCAGCAAGACTCTGTCCTAATCCAGCTCCATTCTGTGAGCATGATGCAATCAGATTCTCTATGTGAATAGGTGTTTCCACATTTTGAAAATCCAGCAGTAAGCCACATCAACCTACATAGAAAAGCTTTGTGAATCAGGCTTTGTGGTTGCACTGTGTGCATAGGGTTACCAGATGGCTCCATGCTGCTGGGACACCATTGTTCCACTGGGCTTTCATATAACAATGCATTGCATTTTGGGAGTTGTAGGATTGAACGGCTCAGTTGAATTGAACAGAATGGGCTGACAAACCTGACAACAACAATTTATAAAAGAATGCCCAGCTCTGGAAATGTGTTGTTCCAGTTTCAGGGTCATCTGGCAACCGTATATATGTTCCTAGCTTCTGGCCTTTCTGTGAATGTATAGATTCTGGATTTAACATGTAGCCTGGGCTCAAATAAAGGGCCATTCAGGGGGCATAGCACGGGGGGGGGGCACCCTTTAGCCCCTATCCCCCTAGTCATTCAGTCTTAAGCCTGTGTATGTCTCTTTGATAAGGGGGTTTCAGGGAACCCTCACCACATTCTGCAGAGGCCCCCATCATTGTGTGTGACGCCACTGGGTCCCCGCCCTGGTGAAGACGCTCTTCAGCCACATTTGAAGGGACAGAGCAGAGCGCCTGCGGTCCCTCCCTCTCAGAAGAGTTGGTATTCTTTGAAACTGACCTCTAAACTTTTACTTTCCAATGTGCTGCTTATGGTTTTCTTGTACTGCTCCTCTTTAAGAACAGTCAGTGCCTAATTTGAGCAGGTGGTTTCCGGTGCTCATCACCGGCACTTATACAGTCTGCCACATGGTGGCGCTGATTGTCTAAATTAGAGCCGAGGACAACAACAGTTGTTTATTAATTAAATATATTTTTAAAAAGACTAATACCTGTTTCCCACCCTATTCTTATAGCTTTGGGGGCCTAGAACAGTCTTAATTGTCATACTTTTAGGAGTGTGATGGTTAGTCATTGTGTAGATACTGTCATTGGCAGCCCTGGCAGGTGTTATGGGTGGTGCAAGCTGCAATGACCACCTGGCGACGGCCATGACACTTAGTTTTTTTTTTACAAATCAAGCACTGTAGGAACAGTTTCGGATTTTTCTGAAGTCTGTGGTTCACTTTTCGAGAAAATTTTGCCCTGTATTGTGACTTTGGCTTGTGTCAGTTGGGGGATGAAAATTGGCATGTCTTCAGGTTGTACATCTCTCTATAAATCTTGGTATTGTGCTTATTCTTTTACGGTTATTAAATGTTTTCTTTTCTCTCCTAACTGAAAACTCTAGAATTTGGTTCTTGTGTTCAGGTGGATGCACAGTTTCGAGTGCTCCCTTCACGGCCGGACTAGAAGAATCCTTGCTCTCTCTGTTGCCACTCAAAGGAGGGTGTCTCTTAGAGCCATGGCGTTGGCGGGGTGTGCAGGATTCCCGAAGGTAGGGCTGGAGGGCCTGATTTCCAATCCTCGTTCGACCGCCCAAATAACGAAGTCTGACTTCAAAGCTTGGAGCTAGGCTCTGGGTTACACATGGGCATAGATTTAGCAAGCTCCCGACACTGGAGTAGTATCTGTGGAGCCGTGTCCGGCTCCGTGATGCACTGGCAGGGGCCAGTGCTTAATTTGTAAAAAATAAAGTGACAAGGCCCCCGCCAGGAGGCCTCTTCAGCTTGCACCATCCATTGCCACTACCATCGCTACCAATGACAGTACCAACACAACAACTAACCATCACACTCCTACCATTGGCACAATACAGACTATACTGGGGGCCCAAAGTTATAGGAATGGCTTGGGCGGCAGGTTTTAGTCATTTTTAATGTATATCACTATAATAGACATCTGTTTCTTTTGCTCATCACTAAATTAGACAATCAGTGCCACCATGTGACAGACTGTTGTATGTGCTGGTGTTGACAATTAAGTGCTGGTGCCAAGCACCGGAAACCATTGGCTCAAATTAAGCACTGGATAGGGCCAAGCTTTAGGTGTGTCTCTGGTGTAGGGGAGAGGATGTGGCGCTACAACCAGAGCTGCCGACTTTGGAACTGGGGAACCAGGTCCGAGTCCGGAGTCGGCTCAACATCTTGTGATTCTGGGTAAATCACTTAATCTCCCAGTGCCTACAAAAGATGAATGTGTCCTTGTGTAATGTAACTGCTGCTCGTGTAAAGCGCTCCAATATCTTCGGGTCGAGTTCGTGCTATATAAAACTGCAACAAAAAAAAAACTGGTGCAGTGGTAAGTGCAAGGGCTTTTCTTTACTCTGTGCTGCGTATTTGGCAAGAGTGCCTCTCGTGCACTGGAGCCCACTGTAGGGGTGCTCTGCCTGACTCTGTGCTACACACGTGTCTCCGGGGTACTAATTAGTGAACGACTTTATGAGCTCTGCCTAGCTCACGGTTATATGGGTGGTGACCAAAGCAGCGTCTGTGGTGCACTGGAGAAGTATGTGCCTGTAGTAGCGGTGTGTGGCACAGGATGCACTGGTGTAGCATTTAGCAGTGTCCCATGCGTACTGGAGCAGAGACTGTAGGAGCTCTGCCTGGCTCAAGGTAGACTGGTGCAGTGCTTATCAGTGTCCCATGCAGTGGTGCTGGAACCATTTTCAGAGTGGGGGTGCTGCCATCAATGTTGCATCAAAGAAGTCATAGGGATGGTGAAAAATCCAAGCATCCAACGTAGAACAAATGTACCAAATAAGCCACGCCCTTTCAGCATGAGAGCGACAATGGTGTGGTAAGTAGCCGTTGGTGAATTTTGGAGCTCCCTCTCGCAAATATATTACTAAAGCATGGTGTGCACTCTCATTTACCAATGGCACGTTTTCCATTGAACTGGCCAATACATTTGCACAGACATGCAGTTTTCCTGATAAAACTATATAGGGCACAAAGATAGATAATATTGGGGTGTCAGCAAACATCATTTGCGCGGCACCAACTAATAGTCTGAAAATCTTTGTTTCCATCTCACTTTGAAATTACAATATCTTTTGAAATATTTTTACAGTTCATTTAAAGGTATTTAAATTTTGTTGTGTGTTAGGGAAAAATATGGTCCTACAGCCTTCCCTTTCATACTTCCTGCATGCATGCCAGCAAGATTCCCATATAGTTCACTTTACCAACTCCTCTCGATTTCCAGTCAGGGAAAGAAAAGTAAACACCAATCTCCATATTAAAAAGAATAAGTAGCAGTTTGTCAGAAGGCATAGCCTGACATTTGACTTGTTTTTGAACGCACAGCAAATGTCACTTCATGAACACTTTAAATGCATGTTTATTGCCCATTCACCTTATGAACTCCAGCATGTTTATTTTCGGGGTGCTGCAGCCCCCCCTCTCCCGCGTCGTACCTCTACTTCCAGCACCTATTCACCCATGCTCTCTGGAGCAGTGTGTGCCTGTACGAGCTCTAGCAGGCTCAGGTTGCGCGGGTGCAGCGCTTAGCAGTGTCCTGTGCGCAGTGATGCTCTGTAGGAGCTATACCTGGCTCAGGATCACATGTGCACAGAGCCTCTATGATAGGGTGATCAGACGTGCCGGATTTCCCCGGACGGTCCCGTTTTTTGGAGAAATGTCCCGGTGTCCCGACACTTTTCTCCAAATTGAAGAAATGTCCCGGTTTTTGCATAGTGCCTGGGTTATTTAAAGAATTGTCCCGGTTTTTAAGCGAGGGTCAGGTGAACCTGCTGGTTAATCACAGTGTTATGCAGGGTCACATTTCGACCGGCCCTCTTAGAAACGGGGACAGAAGTTCACTTCTTTAAACTCTCCTGCTTTGCTACTTCGCCTCATTTAAGCAGCAAAGCAGGATTTAATGAGGTGTGAATCTGGGCTGCAAAGGCCATAGGGCAAGGCCAGGTCCACCAGCAGCCGCACCCTGAAGCTCTTCGCAGAACGGGAGGTAATGTGAAAATACATTTTTTTTAAAGAACACACATGTATGTATGTATATATATATATATATATATATATATATATATATATATATATATATATATAGTTATATACAGGGCTTTAAGTGGGATGAAAAAACTGGGGGGTCTCTCAAAGGGGTGTGGCCAATGAAATTAAGGGCGTGGCTTAAAAACACGTAAGCTAAAAATCTGTGCTTAGCATAGTGTGCCGCCCCACTGGTATTTTGCGGTTTCTGTCATTGCATCCAGATATATGATTCAACAAGTAACATCATACCTACAACAAGTCAGGACTATTGGCTTTGTCAATGGTTGTTAGTTGCATAAGATAAATAAGCAGCAACTATGGCTTGTATATAATATTGAAAAAGCTTCCACTTAAAGCCCTGGTGACACCACGACAATGTTGCTGCTTCTGAGTTTCAAAAAGAGAAGGGAAATCCAGAGAGAAAATGACTCTCTTTAAAGGATTTCCTTTCCCCTATAACGCTCGAAAAAAACGGACCGCCTGTGCCAGGGCACAAAACAGAGCCCGATAGAGACCCGTTTCGAGGCCCCCTTAAAAAACTGCTGGTGCTCAGACCCGGTGAGACCCGGCCCACTTAAAGCTCTGGTTATATATCTTTGTATATAAGAAGCCCTAAGACCTAATAGGACATTTAGTCCTATTTCTATGTCTGTGCCTGTCCCGGTTTTTCATTCTGAAAATCTGGTCACCCTTCTTATGACCAACGAAGCGGTGGGTGCCTGTAGAGCTCTCCCCCCTCAAGATACGCTGGTGCAGCGCTTAGCAGTGTCCCATGTGATGCGCATCGATGGTCTGTAAGAGCTATACCTGGCCCAGGAACACATATGCGCAGAGCTTTGGCAGGGCCCCCGGACCGCTGGAGCAGTGCGTGCCTGTACGAGCTCTCCCCGACTCAGGTTGCGAGGGTGCAGCGCTTAGCAGTGTCCCATGCGCAGCGATGGTCTGTAGGAGCTATACCTGCCCTCGGGTCACATATGCGCAGAGCTTTGGCAGGACCCCCGTGTGATGGGGCGCTGGAAGGCACTAGGCTGCAGCCGCGCTCCGCACAAATATACGCGCACACAGTGATAACAAGTGGTTGGCGCGAAGACCCCGAGCGGTCTTCCGCCGTTTATTTATCCCCTCGGGTCGAGCGCGCCCCGAGGGGTGTATGCGCGTGTGTGTGTGATTGCAACAATGTGTGGGAGAGCCCGGGTGGCTCTCTACATCCCTTCCTTCTTTTAGTTACAGCTACCCAAAGTCCCTTTTCCTCACGGGGACATATATACAAAGTCTCTTAGTCTTTGGCTCGGCATCGGGTTGGCCCGGAGACCATACCTCTGGCTCCGGGAGATGTTGACGCCCCTAGTGTCACTCGGAGCACAAACTGGCGCGCCCTGGGCATCCTCTGAACCGGCTTGTTCCGGTGCCGCACTCGTGTTTCTGTCTTCTGACGGTATGCCTTCTGAGGCAGGGCCACCAGCCCGGGGAGACTCCTGGGACAACGTGCCCGGCCTGGAGACCTCGCTGTCTCCTTCTTCGCTGTCGGGGCCCCGCCCAAATGTCCGCTTGAAGCACGACACATTCCTGGTGACCTGGAGGTGTCCTTTCGTCGCCGTGACCATCGTTCCCTGAACATCTGTCACGGTCCACGTCTCAGGCTCGAATGGCGTTCGAAATTTCCATCCGGGGTGTCGGTCTTTGATCACGACCCTGTCTCCAATGCAGATTCTGGGCTCTTGTGCCCTTCGGGCATCACTGGCCTTCTGGTTGGTGGTTTCTCTCCTGGCTTGAATGGCCTCATCGTCCCTCTCTGGGGGTACCCACGTTGGGTCGGCCGGGATGCTATCCCGCGGGGGCCTCCGAAACAATAGGTGTGAGGGCGCACACTTGGTGGTGCTGTGAGGCGTCTGGCGGTACACTCCGAGGAACTGGTCTAACGCTGCTTCGGCATTCTCCTCCCGTTCCACCGCGATGCGCAGTGTTTTGTTGAGAGTCCTCATCAGCCGCTCCACCTCCCCGTTGGCTTGGGGCCAGAGTGGCGTGATCTTGCGGTGTCGGATGGCTTTACTTTCCATGTATTCCTGGAACTCCCGACCCTGAAATGGGGGTCCGTTGTCGGACTTGATTTCCTCCGGCAGTCCCAGCACAGCAAAGATTCTATCCAGAGCCCTCTTCACGTGAGGGAACGCTGTTGACCCCACGACTTCCACGACTGGAAACTTCGAGAACGAATCAACCATGACCAGCATGTGACGGCCGTCTGGGAAGCTTCCGAAGTCGAGGCTGACATGAGTCCATGGGAGTTTGGCCGGATCCTCCGTGACTATCGGCGCTGGAGGGGGATCCCCTCCGGTGATGGTGCATTCATGGCGGCCCCTGACCATCTCTTCCACTTTGGTATCCATGGCCGGAAACCAGACCTTCTGACGTAGCCTCGCCTTCGTCTTTGCCATGCCCTGGTGGCCCACATGCGCCAGACCCAGAATTCGTTGCTGGAGAGCTTCCGGGATAACGACGTGATGCCCTCTCAGGACAATGCCTTGCTCTCCCACGCTGAGCTCATGACGCACCCTCCAGAGCTGCTGCCGGGCCTGTGCCACCTCCGGTCGTAGCATGCGGCTCCCATCCATGAAACGGGCCCAGGTGTTTCCGTCCAGGGCGTCTTTTACCCTGGCCAGTGTTCCGTCTGCCACGGTGGCCTGTCCGATTTCCTCCAGAGTCATGGCCTTCGGGCATGCATGCTGTGACACCATCCTTACCACCGCTTCTGTGTCATTTTCTTCATTGGACTGGTTCCTTGTTGATTCCGGGTCAGGGTGACGTGACAGGTAGTCGGCCGGGTTGTGAGCGCCAGGTCGATACACAACCTTGAATTGATACGCCTGCAGCTGCACGGCCCACCGCTCGATTCTTGGGGGTGCCAGCCGTGTTGACCCAGCAAAGAGCGGGACCAAAGGTTTGTGATCCGTCACCACTTGGAAGTCCTGGCCACACAGGTATAGGTGGAAGTGTTGACACGCCCACTTGATGGCGAGAGCTTCCCGCTCGATTTGGGCATATCTGGTCTCAGTGTCGGTGAGAGCCTTACTGGCGTAGGCGACGGGTTTCCAGACTTCGGGGTCGTGTTCCTGCAGGAGCACCGCTCCTAGGCCCACGGGGCTGGCATCCACGACCAACTCGGTTCGCTTCCTCAGATGGAAATAGGCCATGACCGTTCTGTCCTGCAACCCCTCTTTGATGTCAGCAAACGCCTTTGCAGCAGCAGGCGACCACTCCCATGGCTGTCCTTGTTTGGTGAGGCCCCTGAGGGGTTCCAACATGGTGGCAAGCTTTGGGATGAATCGCCCGCAGTATGTGGCCAAACCGAGGAAACTCCGCACCTCCGTGGGGTTCTTCGGCATGCTGGCAGCCCGGATGGCGGCTGCTTTCTTCGGGTCCACCCGGAGTCCTTCCCGTGTGAACACATATCCAAAGAATTCGACTGTGTCTTGATAGAACGAGCATTTCGCCTTGTGCAGCGTCAGCCCTGACTCCTCAAGCCTCTGCAACATGGCGCGGAGATGCTTGTGATGCTCCTCCAGCGTGCTTGAGAAGACGAGGATATCATCACTCAGGTTAATTACCCCTTGCAGTCCTGACAACACCTCTCTGACTGCGTTTTGGAATACTTCGGCAGCCGACGATATTCCGAAGCTGAGCCTCTTATATCTCCGGAGGCCGACGCGGGTTGAAAACGTGGTGATGTATCGGCTATCTGGTTCCAACTCCAGCTGATGGTACCCTGCGTTTAGATCCAGTTTGGAGAACCATTTGGCCCCATTGAGATCGGCCACGATATCCTCCATGGTCGGGGTTATGTGTCGTTCCCGTTTCACTGCCACATTAGGCAGGTGCATATCTACGCAGAGCCTTATCGCCCCCGGCTGTTTGGGTTTTGGGGCCACGACCAACGGGGACACCCACGGCGTGGGGCCGGAGACCTTTTCTATGACATCGAGCTCTTCCAGCTTTCTCAGCTCTTCCTCAACCTGTGGTCTCAGATTGAACGGTACTCTCCTATGTCGGAGCGCCACTGGCCGGACGGCTGGATCAATATGGAGCTTGAACTTTTTGCCCTTGAGCTTCCCTAAACCGGTGAAGAGGGCCGGGAATTCCTTCAGTATGGCCTCGGCGTGCGACTCGTGTATCTGATTTGCGAAAAACACAAGCCCAAGGTCCTCCGCGGTGTGACATCTGAGCAGTGTTCCTTTTCGTCCTTCGGTTATGTGGAATCGTGTGTCCGTGATGCATGTGCCGCTGGCTACTTTGGCTTGTATTACTCCCCTCAGCGGTAGTGGGTCGGTCCCTGTAGTATTCTACACCTTTGTCCATACTTGTCCTTCTCCTCTTTCATCACATGCAATGCCTCTAGAATGTTACAGTGTGATGATGCTCAGCGGAATGTTGGGTGTCTCTCAAGAAAGGCACAGTTGAGATGGACTGAGCTGCCTGTTGGCTGCTCCTGGTGGGGCTTGTACATTATTACTTCTGGACTCAACTACTTATCTTCAATAAACCAACCTGAAACTTCTCAACGTGTCCGGCTTCATTACTACATTTTATTGGCGACGAGTTACCTCAAAGAACCTGCTTGTGTACCTTTCAAGACCTCCATCTTCAAGTGTGGAGCATCTGGTAACCTTCTATCAAGCTGAAGCTACTCCTGCAACTACAGCTGCAAATCATCAACTTTCTGGCACACATTAGCCCCACCAGTGACCTCTACATCGGTCGCCCTCTACGCTACAGTGCCAGTTCCTGTCTCAACTGCAGCTCAAGTCTCTGTATGCTGTGCCTACAGCATCTGTTCAACTGCAGCTCTAATCACTTCCTGCTGTTCCTACAGCGTCTCAACAGCCTTCATATGGGCATTTGGAAAAAGATCCTCTGGATTTTGCTGAAGATCCTACGCCACTACAAACTCAGTCTCATGAAGCAAAGTTCAAGTCTTTCCTTTGTGTGGGATTTTGATGTGTGAACATTACATCAGCGCTCCTTCGTGCCAGCACTGCACCGGTGTTAACTCTATTTGTGCCAGCTTACTTTCAACTACTGACGTTCGTCTATACTTTCATTGCCACGTTTTCCTGCCTGCTGCATGTGAGGATCGACATGGTGAGCAAAGTGCTGTAAACATTTTGTTTTAATGTGTTTTTGCCTTCCCTTCTACAAGGCCTGTAAAAAATCGACAGTTGCGCTTTGTTTTAAAATTCAAAAAACGGCTTGCGCACTTTACCTTGTACATGGTGTCGCGCTGAGCCGCTCCACAGCTTTTCATGACGTCCTCGATCTTTGCTGGTTTTCAGTGCTGCCTTTGGACGTTTTTCAGCAGGAGCGCGCCGTGAACCTCTCGGCGTGCGTCTCCTGAGCGTGCCGCCATCTTCAGGTTGGAGACACCAGCCACTCTTTCCTGTTTCCTATGGGTCCAGCAATTTGCATTGCCAACCACGCTCCGCTTGACAATAAAGCTCAATTTCCCACGCTCTTTCCCACGTGCATTCTTTAAAATCATGATTCAAGTAAGCCGCTGTGTGTACAGCTCTTTACCTTATTTCCTGTGTCCAGTGAGGACTGAGGTGATCTTTGTGACGTCTTCCCTTCGTTGGGTCGTCTTCGTTTCAGTGGTGTCTTTGCCTCCCATGTTTGCTGGGTGACGCTTGGTGACATGGATGCGCCGTCGCGCCATTTTGATGTTCTTCTTTCTCATTTCCATTTGCCAACCACCCTATTTTGCCAACCACGTTCTACGTGTCTACACAGATGGGCGAGGTGCGGAGCATAGGAGTGTTACTGACGCACAACGTGGTTTCTGTCAATTACAAGATATGTCCTCTGCCTCATATATCACTCTACGTACAGTGGACTTATGGCACCAGTTCGAGTTCAAGTAGTCAGTTGAGTTTGCACTTTCCTGGGAAACCAGTTTTCCAGATTGCCTGCGGACTTCTGCCCTTCCTCTGGGTCGACTCTTCTTCAACTATCTACGTCGACGTCACATGCTGTTTTCTTCTACTGCTCCAATCGTCGAGTCTAGCGCAAGAACATGGTGAGAATGTCACCTCTGGGATTCTTGTCGATATACCCCGCAACGTTATGCGAGTCAAAGAACAATCCAAGTGATATGTAGGGGAATGCTAATATTTGTGTTACTGTTTTCTCAATCGTATTCTTTTGTAAGTTTGCATGTGTGTATTTACGTCTTAACTCAATCGTGTGCATTTTTTTTTTGCACCTCAGTTACACGCTTTCAATGGTCAATTATTCTACTTTCATGCTCTCAAGAATTCGAATACTCAGTAATTTCAATGTATGTGCATGTCATAGTTCTAATACTGTGTGATCCAGCTCAGTAGGGTACAGACATGGACCCTATTTACTCGTTCTCAATAGTTCAATTTCTCTATTTCAATTTGTGCAGGATTCCTTAGTGGGATTGCACTATTCAATTTTTCTATTTCTCAATTTCAATGTGCATGTCATAGTTCTAATACTGTGTGATCCAGCTCAGTGGGGTACAGACATGGACCCTATTTACTCGTTCTCAATAGTTCAATTTCTCTATTTAAATTTGTGCAGGATTCCTTAGTGGGATTGCACTATTCAATTTTTCTATTTCTCAATTTCAATTTGTGGATGTCAAGTGATTTCTGCTTGAGGTTGCCCAGGTTGGACTTGCATGCGTGCACTACTCCCTCATTTTCTCTATTTCCATTTCTGCAGTATTCCTAAGTGGGATTGCACAGTTCAATTTTTTGTTTTCTCAATTTCAAATTGTGGATGTCTAGTGATTTCTGCTTGAGGTTGCCCAGGTTGCACTTGCATGCGTGCACTACTCCCTCGAGGGATTGCATGTTTCAATATTTGCCAATTTGAGAACACTCGTCAAATCACCTCTGCACGAGGTTGTCCAGAGTGTGTGTTCTTAATAGTCTCAATTTCAATTTTACAGTACTCCCTAGCTAGTATTACAGTTCAATCTATTTTTAAGTCTATTGTATGAGTTTTTTTTCTTTTCTAGTCAAGTTGTTTTACATTATCCATTCTTTCACCGTATCACCTCCCCTGCTGTGTTTTGGCTCCCCATGCTGTTCCAGGGTTTAACTACATCTATTTGACGTTCCAATGTTTCACTGTATGCGAGTTCTATTTTGCTCAAAGTGCTCAATTTCAAATGCTATTTTTTTTGCTTGTGGATAGTTTGTCCAGTGCTGGTTTTATTAAAAAATGGGAGTTTAGCATTTGCACATCAATGCTTGTCAATTTGGGAAAGCTTGTCAACGCTCCAGCGCTATGTCAATCAAGTTTCCAAGGGGCATGCTGTTCTATCTCAATGTCATTCTGGTGTTTATTCAAGCCAGTGGTCACACGTATTTACATGAGTGCAACTTCCACGATCTAGAGGTACTTTTCTATTGAGCTCACCATATGGTATCAAAACCCAAATCGAGATGCGAGCTAAAGTACAATCTAAGTTATGATTAGCGAATGCAAATGTTTTTTTTTTTTAAATGTTTCCTTCACACGATTCTACATTGTGTTATTTCTATTCAACTCAATTCTATTGCTCTTTTGTCTCTATGTTCTTGGTTGCATGCAGTTTTCTCTTGTTGGGATTGCCTAATTCCATTTACATGCATTCACTTACACACCCTCAATAATTCAACTTAAACATTCTCTATTATTCAACTTCTCATTTATTTCAATGTACGTGGATGTGTACAATTACTCATAATCTCAGAGTTCATGCTGTCCTGCAGTATTCCCTAGTTGTGTTTATATACACTCAACATTTCTAGTGCTCTATTATGTCTAGCATTTCTATGTGCATGCGTGGGAATCCTAGCTGGGTTTGCACACCTCTATTCTCGTTCATTCTACTAGTATTCTCTAGTTGGGATTACAATGGTCAAATCTATCCTCGAATGTTATGTTTCTCATGTTTCTAGCGCCGCTTTCGTGTATTTGTTTGTCCAGCCATGCTGATTCTCGCCTTTGCCTTTCCTTCTTTCCATTCCAATCTCTTTTAGGTTCAAAATGCTCAATTTCAAATGCTATTTTTTGTTTGTGCGTGATTTCTCCAGTGGTGTTTGGTTCTCAAAAATGGAAATTCAAAGTTAACCTTTACATAAGGTTGTTCTCAAATGTCCGCTGTGTGATATGTATGTAGTTGAATTTTAGTTCAATGGTGTATATACATGTATATGACCGTATTTACATACTCTCAAGATTTCTATTACTCAATTTTCTCTATTTGTAGATTATCATTGTACATGAATGTGTTGAGTTACTTTATTACCTCAATGTACGTGCATGTCTGCAGTATTCCACGTTCGAGATTGCACATCTCAATTTGTATACATTCCAGTAATATTTCCTAGTTGGAATTATATTGTGTTGTTCTTTCCATGGTACTACTCTACATGCATGCGTGCAGTATTCCTTAGAGCGATTGCCTCCTGTCGCACCTGTCTGTCTATGCTGCCACGCTTTAGCTACATCTATTTTACGTTCCAATGTTTCACTGCGTGCAGTATTCCTTAGAGCGAATGCGTTTATCAATTCATTTTATCAATTTGCATGCATTCCAGTTATATTCCCTAGTTGGGAGTACATTGTGTTGTATCTACCACGATACTCATGGTTCAAATGGTCACCTTCAACAGTTCAATTACTCGATTTTTTTCAATGTGTGACTTTTATGAGGTTGTCAATCTGTGTTGCTGCCTCTCAACATTTCAATGTTTTTTTTAATGTTTGACCTTTTACGAGGTTGTTCATCCCTCTCAATTCTTCAATGTTTCTTCAATATAACCTTCACTAGGTTGTGGAGTTATTCTCCTCAATTTTGAATGTTTTCAAATGGTCACCTTCAACAGTTCATTTACTCGTTTTTTTTTCAAATGTTTTTTCAATGTGTGACTTTTATGAGGTTGTAAATTTGTGCTGCTGCCGGTCAACATTTCAATGTTTTTTTTTCAATGTTTGACCTTTTGAAGTTGTTGATATGGGGGTCCATCCCTCTCAATTTTTCAATGTTTCTTCAATATAACCTTCACTAGGTTGTGGGGTTATTCTCCTCAATTTTTCAATGTGTGACCCTTTACGAGGTTGTCTCGATTTGGGTTTTCCAAAGTTGTCTACATTATATTTTATTGGTGTTTTTACAGGGTAGTATGAAGGATCTTTTGATGTTCTTTCTTCTGCTTCTCTGTTTGCTGTTTCCTTTTACTCAATGCCTGTCTCCTTTCATGCCTTTACTGCCAGTGGGTGTGTCTGGAGTAGTTTTTTTTTCTCCATTTTCTTTCTCGTTGTTTTTGGAGAAGGGAGGATGAGTACTTATTTATGTGTTCGTACCCTTCGGTGGTTTCCTCCCACGATTTCTACCTTCGTGCTTATTTATGTGTTCGTACCCTTCGGTGGTTTCCTCCCACTCTTTCTACCTTCCTCTTCCTTCCATGCAGTTTTTCTCCACTCTTTCTACCTTCCTCTTCCTTCCATGCAGTTTTTATCTTTTGCCAGTTCCTGTTGTTCCAGTGCTTTACTTCTCTACTGTTCTATCCGTTTTTGTGTCAGGGAAGAAAGGGAGATATGTAGTATTCTACACCTTTGTCCATACTTGTCCTTCTCCTCTTTCATCACATGCAATGCCTCTAGAATGTTACAGTGTGATGATGCTCAGCGGAATGTTGGGTGTCTCTCAAGAAAGGCACAGTTGAGATGGGCTGAGCTGCCTGTTGGCTGCTCCTGGTGGGGCTTGTACATTATTACTTCTGGACTCAACTACTTATCTTCAATAAACCAACCTGAAACTTCTCAACGTGTCCGGCTTCATTACTACAGTCCCTCCATACACATATATTCTGGCTGTGGATGGTGCGAGTGGGGGTCTTGCTGACAGGCGATCATATTGCTCCGAGTCCATGACATTGACTGAGGCGCCGGTGTCAATCAAGGCGTGCACAGCCGTGCCCTCCACTGTTACCGAGCACATTGGGGGAGGCCTTCGCCGTCGATCTGCTCTGCTGGCATACGAGACCACGAACACGACATCGTCCTCATCCTCCCACACTTGCCTAGCATCTTCGAGTGGAGGAGAGTCTTCCAGGGATACCTGCTGGACTCGTTGCGAGATGCTCCTCTGTCTTGACGGGCCCTGGCGGAATCGTCCTCCCCGGCACACCCTGGCGTAGTGATTGAGCCTCCCGCACTAGGAGCAGGTCTTGCCTTTCGCCCCACAGACTGCTGTTCTGGCGTGGTCATCTCCACAGTATCCGCACTGGCCACTACGCGGCGGTGTCTGCGCTCGCCGGATCGGCGTCCACCCTCTCTTCCTTGACGGCTTGGTGTCTCGGGGCACACGTGGCGGCCACGGGCGTGTGTAGTGCCGCTTCCATGGCTTCGGCCCGGACGTCTGACAACTCGTGTGAGCGGGCCAAGACTAGGATCTTGTCCAGCGAGATCCCTGGTTGTCGCAATATGAGTTTGCGTAGAAGCTTGGAGCGGCAGCCCAGGATGATTTGATCCCTGATCTCTGTCTGCGGGGCCACGAATGCGCACGTGCTGGCCAGCTTGCGCAGCTTCGCATAGAACATATCGACCGATTCCGAGTCTGTCTGGGCGGCCCTTCGGAACTTGAACTTCTCGAAATCAGGGTTCAGTTGGGGGTCGAAATGTCTGTCGAGCGCCCTGACTGCAGCGTCGTAGTCGTCTTCCGTTCCTGTGTTCGGGAGAGTCTCGAAGAGGTCATAAATTTCAGGTCCCCCATAGTATATGAGGAGTGACCGCTTGACCGTGCCGTCCGTTTCTCTTGTTCCTTTGAAGTAGTGGTTGAGTCGTCCTACCCATGCCCGCCATCGTGGCGCGGCCGTGGCAGGATCCGAGATCTCACTGAATGGCGGCAGGGGAGCAATTGCGTTGTGATGGTGCCCCGGGATCGGCGCGTCAGGTCCTCTGACTTGGCTTTGAGCTCCCGCCTGTGGGCCAGCTGCGCCCGCCTGTGTGTTACTCATCTTGTGCGCGCTTCACTTTCTGCCTCCTGTATGCCTGCAGGACGTCCCACGTGTTCCGCCCCTCCCGTGGCCTGTGCGCAGGGGCAGGGCACTGCACCCAGTGGAGGATAGGGGTCAGTCACTGTACAGGCCTGACCTGGGCCTCGCTGTGTCCGTGGGCCAATTCCCTGCTGCCTACTTCTCACTTTGCCCAGGTTGTTCTCTTCTCCTGTGTCCTTCTTTTTTTTTTTTTGGGGGTTATTTACAGGCGACCTCCGGGCAGCACTGGGGGCCTTGCAGGGATGAAGAGAGCCCAGCGGGGGTGGGGCCGAGCGTCGCTCCTCACTCTGGAGCTCCGCGTGCTCACTCACCGCACTCGCGCTGCTGCCAGAGTTAGCGCCGCCAGCTGAACGTGCCCCGAGGCGTCGGGAGACACGTGGGCGGGTGCAGGCAGCAGCGGCAGGAACAGCCACGGACGTGCGGAGAGGCGCCGCCAGCTGAACACGCTCCCAACACCGGTCAGGAGACGCGTGGGCGGGCGCCAGCAGCAGGTATGCGGCAGTGTGCGGCGATGCGGGTGGGCTCCGCAGTCGCTCGGCAGCCTCAGCGGGTGGTGAGCAGATGCGTGCCGGTCCGACCGGCCTCGTCGCCAGTGTGATGGGGCGCTGGAGGCACTAGGCCGCAGCCGCGCTCCGCACAAATATACGCGCACAAGTGGTTGGCGCGAAGACCCCGAGCGGTCTTCCGCCGTTTATTTATCCCCTCGGGTCGAGCCCGCCCCGAGGGGTGTATGCGTGTGTGTGTGTGATTGCAACAATGTGTGGGAGAGCCCGGGTGGCTCTCTACACCCCGGACCGCTGGAGCAGTGCGTGCCTGTACGCGCTCTCCCCGGCTCAGGTTGCGAGGGTGCAGCGCTTAGCAGTGTCCCGTGCGCAGCGATGGTCTGTAGGAGCTATACCAGTTCCGGGTCACACATGCGCAGAGCTTTAGCTGGGCCTCAGGACCGCTGGAGCAGTGCGTGCCTGAACGAGCTCTCAGGTCAGGGTTACATCTTTCCGAAGCTCAGCATTGTCTCTCGTGCACCAGAGCAAAACATATTACTAACACTATACCCTCTTTCTAAATAACCCGATTGGTTAACAACACAGCCTGAACATTCTACCGCAGGTCAAAGTAGAGTGTCATTGCACAGCAGAAACACCGGGGCCACTACCTCAGCATGGTCACAGATTAGGATGGAGTTGTGATCACGTGGGATATCGCATTACCAGCAGATAAGAGGGACGTTGCTAAGCAACAGACATAGTAGCGAAAGAGTACAAAGCATGGACGTGGCTGGAATGGCAGAAGTGTGGGATCTCAGTGAGTCCCTCCGATTGGGAGAGAGGTAAGATAAGGTGCATCCGGATAAGCAACCAGCACTATCAACATATGGACCAGGCAGGGAACCTAAAACAGTGCCAACTGGGTAAGGAACAAGAACACCTCTAAATGTGAAGGTCAAGCAGCTCTAGCAACTACGACACAGTGACAGCGCGCGACCTCCAGCGTGAAGCTATTTCATTGTAATTTGGGGGCCTAGAAGAGCGCGAGCTCTTGACTCCACAGCCTAGCACTCCGGCAGAGTCTCCTAGCACACTCCGACCCCGCAGTGACGGGCATTCCTTCATGACACGCATGTAAAAAATAAAACCGACGTTAATCACAGAACTCTCCCAGCAAAGTGGGCTCGAGCCCCATCACAGCCGCATGCACGGCACGCGCCAGAGCAACGGGTCACGTGTTCCTCGCCTGTCCTCCAGCCCAGCAAATGAACCTGCGGTGCACCCATAAGTACGTGTACACTGGCCAGCGTGCGCAGTGTGACGTGACAGTGCAATGCACAGTGTGTATCTGTGTGAATGGAGTGTTTGCATTGGGCAGTATTCATTGTATGGAGCGAGCGTAGGGGCTGCATGCAGTCTGTGCAACATGCAGTGTGTGCACACTGCAGACTATGCACACAGTAGAGGGTGTATGTTGTAAAAAGTGCATGGGAAGTATTCAGTGTCTTCTGTTTAGTATACATTGTGCATCCAGTCTTCATTGTGTGTGCAGCATGCAGTATTTGTCCAGTGCACATATTTGCAATGTATGTGTTTTACTCTTTGTGCTCAATATTCAGAATACGTGAATTGTATGAAGTGCGGCTATAGGCTGTATGTTAACAGTCTTTGCAGCATGTGGTGCGTGTAATATGTAGTAAGTGTGATGCACATTGTGTGATTGCAAAGTTCAGTTTGTGTGTGCTATGCAGAGTATGTGCATTTTTTGTGGTCCAGGCATGCTGTTTGCTGTCTGCAGCATGTAAGAAAAGTTCCATGTGTGTAGTTGACTAGTGTGTGTTTAGCAGGTATCATTCCATGTGAAGCAGTGCCATCTTAATGATTTTTGGGCCCCTCAGCAATATATAAATTTTGGCACTCCTTCTTTTGAACACCTGTGAATTTATTACCCATTTCCAGCTAATTCAAGAAAGACATCATGAGGCCAAAAAATATTGATTTTTTACCTTAAACCTTCATACAGAGGGCACTCAAAAACAGCTGATATTTCAAGTTGTTGGGCATCCACCATACAAAAAATACCAAAAGAAAACTTGAACAACAATTGATAAATCAATTTTTGGGAATGGATCTAGGGTTTTCTATTATATAACAACATTGTATCTAAAATTCAGTGCTTTACCGTCCTGCACCTCCAAATGTAGAACACACAACATTGTTGTGTTGAGATTTTGTCGATGTTTAGAGGTGTAGGACATTATTTGTGTATATTTAGTGGAGTAGGGCATAATAAAATAATACATATGCAGATAGTAATTAAGAAATATGCAGATAGGTTGAAATTGTTTTAATTGTTAGATATTCACAATGACAACACCCCTCTTGAAAATAACATTTTTGCTGCAATAAGAAAAATCGGAGCATTGCTCCAAAGATTGCCACCACACCATTCAACTGCATGAATCAAATAATGGTCTCCTTAATTTCTTGGCCCGTTACTTTTTCATCCTCTTTCTATTTGTACACTTCTGTGAACAACAGTGACCTTTGCCCCTGACACGTGAGAGAGGGGAAGGCGTGGGAGACAGAAGGTATAGTGGTCTGGCCCACGTGTAAAGCAGACAAAGTAGACGTAGCCGAATAGTAGTTGATGTAGTTTATTCAGTTCTTAGAAGTAGTTACAATAAGCTAGAACAAGCCCCACCAGGAGCAGCCTCCTAGCTGCTCAGCCCATCTTCCCCACTGTCTCACACACACACAGGCACCCAAGCATTCCACTCACACTAACATTCTACGTGGAACACTCACACTGGCTGAGCAGCTAGGTACCAGATGAAAGGGAATATATTAACATGACCAGAGGATACTACACATCCTCTCCCTTTTACACTGAAAATTAATAGGACCCAAACTAAAATGAAAACAACTATACACAGAAATGTACAAGAGATGTAAATAGTCCGTAAACCCAGGGATGCATGATGGAACACACCACGAGAGGGAAAACAGACACACAAAGGAGGAAAGAAGGACGAAAGGATAGAAAAACACTCTAACACCATCCTCCTCCTTGAATAGTGAATAAAGAAAAAAAATGTAAGAAGACCAAGAAAAACTCACATACACCAAGTGAGAATAACGCACAAGACAGAAGAGAAGGGTAAACTAAACCCAGACTAGAATACAATGGGTGGAACGACACCCAAGGAAGTACTCCTCACGTGAGAAGACTGTGGCGAAAACACAATACGCCACCCCTTATGTGAGGGACACTGTGGGAACAAAACCCAAGTGAAAAAACGATGTTTGGGACTGACACCCAAATCTACAGAATAAGTCATCTGGGACTAACACCCAAGGACTTGTGCAGCATGAAAAACAGATGCAGCACAGTGTGGCATCAAAAGAGGACTACCCACACACATGACAACGTACAAGGAAGTGAAGGGACTGACACCCAACACCAAAATAACAAAGGTGGGACTAACACCCCCTTTAAACTAAGTAAATAGGACTAACACCCATTACTACTGACATAGGTGGGACAATAACCCCCTATAAACTGCGTAAATGAGAAAACACCCCATAACCCCACAACAAGCGGGTTGACCACGAAGGTGTGGAGACTAATAACCAGGAAATGGGGCTGAAACCCATCCTGTTGGACCTGGCCCTTTTTGGCAGGTTCCCCCCTGAACTTTTTGCCTTATATGGAACTTGGTGTTAGTCGTTTTAGACCTCTGGGCACTTGGACACTGTGGTCCAGTGCCAAGTGCGTGCGCGCACTGTGCCCATTTAGTGAGATTGACCTGCCTCCCATAGGAATGCCTTGAGGATGAGTGTGTCAGTGGTAATTCCTGTTATGAGAGGTGCAGCATGGTCAAGTCTAGTATGCCTGAATTCGTGAGAATAAATGCTGCGCAATGGTGTGCGCAGATTGATGGTGACTGGTAGAGAAATGCCACTTCTAGAAGTTGGCATTTATGTGTGCTCTGTGTCTGCCTGCCTGATGTGGATTACATGTCTGGCTCTGTGAGTGACAGGAGCTGGGAGGTGTGTGTGGCTGCAGGAGGGGCAGGGTGAGTCAGCGCTGAGCTGAATGGGACACCTGAGCTGAGAGTGGTGGGAGGAGTTGCACCTGGGACCTGAATAGGGCTGTGCCTTCCCTCCACAATGCTGGCTCCACCCCCTGTGGTGCGTCTGATGTCCCTAGCCTGTCCTGTGAAAGGAGAGAGGAGCTGAGCAAAACAAAGTGCTCCAAAGCTCCCCCCAAACCAGTTGCATCTGGTTTTCCCTAAACCCTACACCTTTAGACAAAGGGAAAGGGTGTATAAAAGAAGGGGCTGTGACCCCATGAAGAGGTTCACTTCTTGTTCCAGAATCCTGCCGGGGCATGCTGCTGCTGGGGCCCAGGGGAGGCTGCCATGAGGGCTTGCCTTCCTGGGCCCTGCATGGCCCCATCTTGCGCTCTGGGAGTGCTTTGCTTTTTACAGGACCTGCAGGACTCTGTCTGCCTCCAGCGCCCTGTGAGCGCTTTATTTTAATTTCCCCAGGGAACGGGAGAGCGTGGGCTTCGCAGCGCGGAGCTGCAGCCCTTTGAGGGGAATCCCCATCGTAGGGATTCCCCCGTGATGCCGGTGTAATTGCAGGTGCCCACCCCGCATGGGGATTCCTTTATGGCCTTTATGGGTGGAGAGCGGGTGCCCACCCCACTCTCATGATTATTTAAAGTTACGGGTGCCCACCCCGCTGATGCTGTTTAAAACGGGAGCCTACCCCGTATTGCCCTAGAAATCACCGCCGCAGCCGCTGCAGCGCGACCAGGAAGTCAGGCACGTCTGCCTGGGACATGGGCGGAGCAAGGAGAGGAAGTCCCGCCCCGCCGCGAGAGATCCTGCCGGAGCCTCGCAGGCTCGGTGATGAAGTCCCGGGTCCCAGGAGGGGGCCCGGGTGAAGAGGAGAGGTGCCGGTATGGCGGAGGGGGCACGAGGCACATTGTCGGTGCCTGCCCCCGCCGCGATTGAAGGAAAGGAGGACGGGAGCCTACCCCGCCTCCCAGAAGTGCTGAGGATGAGTCCCGGGTCCCAGGAGGGGGCCCGGGTGAAGAGGAGAGGTGCCGGTATGGCGGAGGGGGCACGAGGCACATTGTCGGTGCCTGCCCCCGCCGCGATTGAAGGAAAGGAGGACGGGAGCCTACCCCGCCTCCCAGAAGTGCTGAGGATGAGTCCCGGGTCCCAGGAGGGGCCCGGGTGAAGAGGAGTGCGGCCGGAGCAAACGGCGACCCCGCCGGCCGCCGCAAGAGAAGTCCCGGTCCCGAGAGAGAGAGGGGACCGGGCGAAGCCAGGGAGATGCCACCGGATCCCCAGCGAGGCTCTCATGAGTGAGAGAGCCCCGCCCGTCGCCTGTGAGGAGACCTGGCCCCCAGGAGCGGGACCGGGTGAAGAGGAGTCCCCCGAGAGCAGCCCGGTGAGTTAGAAAGGGCTGGGGGGCTCCATGGGGACTATGGTGGGTGCCTGATCGAGGCACAGATCCTGAGCGGCCCCGTTTTGGCAGCGGGCCGCTCCCACGTGGCGCATAGTTGCCTCCGAGCCCCGATGGCTCCAACAAGGGGCATAGTTGTTTTAGAGCCCCGATGGCTCCAACGAGGGGCATAGTTGTTTTAGAGCCTGCGTGGCTCCTACGAGGGGCGTAATTGTTTTAGAGCCTCGGTGGCTCCAACGTTTGGGGGCATTCTTATTGTAAAAGGGCCCCAGAGGGGGTCCCCAGGCACAGTGGTGCCAGCTCTTCATTTGCTTCACAGCGGCGCCGCAGTTGCGGGCCGCTGCAACGAGGGGGCTAGATTATTTTAGCCGTCCCTGAGAGGGACCGAAGCGGCACAGTGGTGCCAGGCTTCATTTGGAGACTCACAGCTGCGCAGCACTTAGTGCCAGCTGCACCGTTTAGGCGTGATTCTTTGGGGGCATTATTGTTGATTTGGACCGGAGTAAGATGCACTCCTTGGCCCCTGACTTTCCCAGCTGCCCAGCAAGTAGTGGGCAGCTGCTACGTTTAGGCCTGCGCAGATGGCGCACCCTTGACTTTCGCTGCCCTTGCAGCGCGCCCTGACTTTGGGACCTAGGGCATTTGAGCCCCTTTAGAGATGGCCAGTTGGCCAGGGGGACAGTTCGGTTTTTATAGGGCGCCAGGCCCTGATCTGAGTTAGGTGCTAATGTGATTTTGGGTGCTAGGAACTGTGATTCCTATATTGTGGTTTACGCACCCTGTGTTATACCTCTAAGTGTGGTTCATGAGGTTGTGCATAGTATATTATGCTTGTGATTTTATTATTACCTAATGCGTAGGTTGTGAGCTATTTCCCCCGGAGAGTATTTCCTAAATGTGATTTATAGGGTGCTAGGAAATGTAATGTATGTAGCATGATTTACGCACCCTGTTTGATACCTCTAAATGTGTTTTATGATTATGAGGTTGTGTTGCATATTATGGTTTAGGCTGGTGAGGTTGGCGCATAAAGCTTTGCGCCTAATGTGATGCTGTACATAATATGGTTTATGTTACAGGCTGATGCTGAGTACAGTGGTGGCCAGTGATTACTGGTTGTACGTGCTAGGTCCTACATTTGTAATATGTTCACTCAGTGATGGTTCTGACAGCGGCCCACGTGGCCCTGTCATGTGTACATAATCCCCTGTAAATATTGTCCCATGCCAGTTGGCACCGTGTATTGTATGTGAGTACTATTCTAATGTGTTATGATAATACAAAGGCTATTTTTTATATATACCCTTGTGTGGAGTTCCTTTTGTAGTGTGCCTTGGGTGTTGCGCTGGGTGTGTGTTGCGCAAACGCTTTACACATTGCCTCCGAGATAAGCCTGACTGCTCGTGCCAAGCTACCAAGGGGGTGAGCAGGGGTTATCTTGGGTGTGTAACTCTCTTGCCCTGACTAGAGTGGTGGTTTCTGCTTGGCTTTGGCGCAAGCCTTAGCCAACCAGAAATCCCATTTCTAACATTGGTGGATCAGCGGTGGGATAGGACTTGCGTTTGCGCAGTACCGCAGCGACAACTGGCTGCACTACAAAACTCTGCATTTTAGATGGTCACATGTTGGGGATTATTGGTCTAAGATTTTTTTTTTTAAGTGTTATTTCATTTTTGAAACATGTGTTCTTGTTGCAGTGTAAGTTTTCTGGAATCCCCAGATGGGTGAGATCCAGTGGTGGCAGCAGTATGTAGTCCAGTGTAGGAAGTCCCATTCCCGGTTCCCATAGTATGGTACCTAGTTCCCGGTTGAGAGGGGTACAGGTTGTGTTTCAGGGGCAGTAAGATGCTGTCTCACCAGTCTTATGGGGGAGTGTGGATGAATGTTGTGATGCACTGGACGTTTGAGTAAATGGTGTTAGTGTGTGAGTTCTTTGATTGTAAGGAACTAGCATTGGGGAGTGACCCTAGAAGAATGGTGCAGGTGTCTCGATAACCCTCGCGGTTTAAGATGGTTCAGAGTAGCCCAGCTGGGTACCCTTATTGTGAGGCGGTTGTAGGGACTCACATCCTGTCTCTCAGGAGGAGGAGTGAGATTGGGCTGTGTCCCAAAGTGCCCGCACCTCAGTCTCCAGTACTGGTTGGTTCCATGAGGGAACACCAGGTAGGGAGCCTAGTCTGTCCTGTTGGACCGTCCTTCGAGGTGGTTTTTCCCATTTTAAGTGAGCTGGGAGTGCCTGTAATCAGACCTCCAGCAGTTCTAGTGTCTGGCAGTACCGCTCCAGTTGGGAGGGTGCAGAGGTCCAGTTTTGAGGGGTGAGAGGGGGAAAGAGTCCCCAGTGGGAACCAGTGGGTCAGGGACCAGCCAGAAGGGCTGAGTCGCCAATGATTGACCATGGTGTGCGCCACTTCTGTCCTGGCACATCTTCACGCCCTGTCAGAGGGACAGGAGGTCGTGAGCTCTGCGCCAGGCAGACTGTCACACGACACGCTAGGGATGTGTCACCCTTGTGAAGTCCTGGTTTTCCAGGCGTCTGACCCAAGAGGTACGTCCCCGGGTTGGGGAGCCAGTAGCCGGTGTTTCCGGATCTGGACTTGCATTTATGATCGCACACAGTAATTATAGTGTACACTACTAGTGAGTGCAGACCATAATGTACCGCATACATTTTTTGAGAATTTTTTTTTGCTCCTATATTGTGATTGATATTGCCGGTGATTTTTCATCCGCGCACATTTTCTGAGAGTTTTTGGGATCCTATATTGTGATTGATATTGCCGGTGATTTTTCACCCGCGCCCATTTATTGAAAGTTTTTGATCCCCTATTGTGATTGATATTGCTGGTGATTTTTCACCCACGCACATTTCTGAGAGTTTTTGGGATCCTATATTGTGATTGATATTGCCGGTGATTTTTCACCCGCGCCCATTTATTGAAAGTTTTTGATCCCCTATTGTGATTGATATTGCTGGTGATTTTTCACCCACGCACATTTGAGAGTTTTTAGGATCCTATATTGTGATTGATATAGCCGGTGATGTTTCACCCGCTTACATTTTTGAGAAGTTTTCTTCTGTCCTTTATTGATACTGCCCATGATTGTTACAATGGGCAAGCCTATTGCTTATTGATATTGCCGGTGATTGTTACTACCCGCATATATTTTTGAGAGTTCTTTTGATTCTATTGTTGATTGATATGGCCGGTGATTGTTACTACCCGCCTATATTTTTGAGAGTTCTTTTGATTCTATTGTTGATTGATATTGCCGGTGATTGTTACTACCCGCATATATTTTTGAGAGTTCTTTTGATTCTATTGTTGATTGATATGGCCGGTGATTGTTACTACCAGCATATATTTTTGAGAGTTCTTTTGATTCTATTGTTGATTGATATGGCCGGTGATTGTTACTACCCGCATATATTTTTGAGAGTTCTTTGATTCTATTATTGATTGATATTTCCCATGATTGTTACAACGGGCAATCCTATTTATTTTTTTAATATATTTTTTGATATTGCCGGTGATTGTTACCCGCATACATTTTGTTGAGAAGTTTTCTCCTATTTTTAGTGAGATTGCCCGTCATCTCTGGTCAGCCTGAGGGTGCGGACCCTAGGCTGGAGGATCCGTGGTAGTTTGGAACTACACTGAGGGAGAGTGGAGAATGGCTATTGTATGCCAGGGGTTACTGCCCCCACTCTGTGGATTGGCAAGGACCAGTGGCATCTGGGTGGCCTAGGGCCCGGTCCTGGCCGTGGACAACTAAAGAGTACCCGTAGGATAGCATAGTGGATCCTGAATTTTTTTCTCTCTTTCTTTTCTCTTTGTTTTTTTCTCCCGAGTTTCAGGGTGGCGTAGAACCGGAGGGTGTCCCTGCCGTGCGGGCCCGTGTCCGTGTTCTATCGCCCCAAGCAGGGAAGCCCATCACGGTGGTCATTGGTCTCCCCTGCGTTTTGGCTGGAAGGGGGTTGTGTTGGACCTGGCCCTTTTTGGCAGGTTCCCCCTGAACTTTTTGCCTTATATGGAACTTGGTGTTAGTCGTTTTAGACCTCTGGGCACTTGGACACTGTGGTCCAGTGCCAAGTGCGTGCGCGCACTGTGCCCATTTAGTGAGATTGACCTGCCTCCCATAGGAATGCCTTGAGGATGAGTGTGTCAGTGGTAATTCCTGTTATGAGAGGTGCAGCATGGTCAAGTCTAGTATGCCTGAATTCGTGAGAATAAATGCTGCGCAATGGTGTGCGCAGATTGATGGTGACTGGTAGAGAAATGCCACTTCTAGAAGTTGGCATTTATGTGTGCTCTGTGTCTGCCTGCCTGATGTGGATTACATGTCTGGCTCTGTGAGTGACAGGAGCTGGGAGGTGTGTGTGGCTGCAGGAGGGGCAGGGTGAGTCAGCGCTGAGCTGAATGGGACACCTGAGCTGAGAGTGGTGGGAGGAGTTGCACCTGGGACCTGAATAGGGCTGTGCCTTCCCTCCACAATGCTGGCTCCACCCCCTGTGGTGCGTCTGATGTCCCTAGCCTGTCCTGTGAAAGGAGAGAGGAGCTGAGCAAAACAAAGTGCTCCAAAGCTCCCCCAAACCAGTTGCATCTGGTTTTCCCTAAACCCTACACCTTTAGACAAAGGGAAAGGGTGTATAAAAGAAGGGGCTGTGACCCCATGAAGAGGTTCACTTCTTGTTCCAGAATCCTGCCGGGGCATGCTGCTGCTGGGGCCCAGGGGAGGCTGCCATGAGGGCTTGCCTTCCTGGGCCCTGCATGGCCCCATCTTGCGCTCTGGGAGTGCTTTGCTTTTTACAGGACCTGCAGGACTCTGTCTGCCTCCAGCGCCCTGTGAGCGCTTTATTTTAATTTCCCCAGGGAACGGGAGAGCGTGGGCTTCGCAGCGCGGAGCTGCAGCCCTTTGAGGGGGAATCCCCATCGTAGGGATTCCCCCGTGATGCCGGTGTAATTGCAGGTGCCTACCCCGCATGGGGATTCCTTTATGGCCTTTATGGGTGGAGAGCGGGTGCCCACCCCACTCTCATGATTATTTAAAGTTACGGGTGCCCACCCCGCTGATGCTGTTTAAAACGGGAGCCTACCCCGTATTGCCCTAGAAATCACCGCCGCTGCAGCGCGACCAGGAAGTCAGGCACGTCTGCCTGGGACATGGGCGGAGCAAGGAGAGGAAGTCCCGCCCCGCCGCGAGAGATCCTGCCGGAGCCTTGCAGGCTCGGTGATGAAGTCCCGGGTCCCAGGAGGGGGCCCGGGTGAAGAGGAGAGGTGCCGGTATGGCGGAGGGGGCACGAGGCACATTGTCGGTGCCTGCCCCCGCCGCGATTGAAGGAAAGGAGGACGGGAGCCTACCCCGCCTCCCAGAAGTGCTGAGGATGAGTCCCGGGTCCCAGGAGGGGGCCCGGGTGAAGAGGAGAGGTGCCGGTATGGCGGAGGGGGCACGAGGCACATTGTCGGTGCCTGCCCCCGCCGCGATTGAAGGAAAGGAGGACGGGAGCCTACCCCGCCTCCCAGAAGTGCTGAGGATGAGTCCCGGGTCCCAGGAGGGGGCCCGGGTGAAGAGGAGTGCGGCCGGAGCAAACGGCGACCCCGCCGGCCGCCGCAAGAGAAGTCCCGGTCCCGAGAGAGAGAGGGGACCGGGCGAAGCCAGGGAGATGCCACCGGATCCCCCAGCGAGGCTCTCATGAGTGAGAGAGCCCCGCCCGTCGCCTGTGAGGAGACCTGGCCCCCAGGAGCGGGACCGGGTGAAGAGGAGTCCCCCGAGAGCAGCCCGGTGAGTTAGAAAGGGCTGGGGGCTCCATGGGGACTATGGTGGGTGCCTGATCGAGGCACAGATCCTGAGCGGCCCCGTTTTGGCAGCGGGCCGCTCCCACGTGGCGCATAGTTGCCTCCGAGCCCCGATGGCTCCAACAAGGGGCATAGTTGTTTTAGAGCCCCGATGGCTCCAACGAGGGGCATAGTTGTTTTAGAGCCTGCGTGGCTCCTACGAGGGGCGTAATTGTTTTAGAGCCTCGGTGGCTCCAACGTTTGGGGGCATTCTTATTGTAAAAGGGCCCCAGAGGGGGTCCCCAGGCACAGTGGTGCCAGCTCTTCATTTGCTTCACAGCGGCGCCGCAGTTGCGGGCCGCTGCAACGAGGGGGCTAGATTATTTTAGCCGTCCCTGAGAGGGACCGAAGCGGCACAGTGGTGCCAGGCTTCATTTGGAGACTCACAGCTGCGCAGCACTTAGTGCCAGCTGCACCGTTTAGGCGTGATTCTTTGGGGGCATTATTGTTGATTTGGACCGGAGTAAGATGCACTCCTTGGCCCCTGACTTTCCCAGCTGCCCAGCAAGTAGTGGGCAGCTGCTACGTTTAGGCCTGCGCAGATGGCGCACCCTTGACTTTCGCTGCCCTTGCAGCGCGCCCTGACTTTGGGACCTAGGGCATTTGAGCCCCTTTAGAGATGGCCAGTTGGCCAGGGGGACAGTTCGGTTTTTATAGGGCGCCAGGCCCTGATCTGAGTTAGGTGCTAATGTGATTTTGGGTGCTAGGAACTGTGATTCCTATATTGTGGTTTACGCACCCTGTGTTATACCTCTAAGTGTGGTTCATGAGGTTGTGCATAGTATATTATGCTTGTGATTTTATTATTACCTAATGCGTAGGTTGTGAGCTATTTCCCCGGAGAGTATTTCCTAAATGTGATTTATAGGGTGCTAGGAAATGTAATGTATGTAGCATGATTTACGCACCCTGTTTGATACCTCTAAATGTGTTTTATGATTATGAGGTTGTGTTGCATATTATGGTTTAGGCTGGTGAGGTTGGCGCATAAAGCTTTGCGCCTAATGTGATGCTGTACATAATATGGTTTATGTTACAGGCTGATGCTGAGTACAGTGGTGGCCAGTGATTACTGGTTGTACGTGCTAGGTCCTACATTTGTAATATGTTCACTCAGTGATGGTTCTGACAGCGGCCCACGTGGCCCTGTCATGTGTACATAATCCCCTGTAAATATTGTCCCGTGCCAGTTGGCACCGTGTATTGTATGTGAGTACTATTCTAATGTGTTATGATAATACAAAGGCTATTTTTTATATATACCCTTGTGTGGAGTTCCTTTTGTAGTGTGCCTTGGGTGTTGCGCTGGGTGTGTGTTGCGCAAACGCTTTACACATTGCCTCCGAGATAAGCCTGACTGCTCGTGCCAAGCTACCAAGGGGGTGAGCAGGGGTTATCTTGGGTGTGTAACTCTCTTGCCCTGACTAGAGTGGTGGTTTCTGCTTGGCTTTGGCGCAAGCCTTAGCCAACCAGAAATCCCATTTCTAACACATCCCAAATGTAAGTAACTGTGAACGTGGAGTCATGGGACTAAAACCCACTCCCATCCCTAGACAGGGATAAAATATCTGAAACAAGAGGAAATGGGACAAAAACCCACTCCTATCTCTTAGGCAGGGATAACACTGTCTGAAACATGGGAACATGGGACTAAGACCCACTCCCAACCCCGAAACAGGGATATAATATATCTGAAACAACACACATATGTCATTAGAAAAACACACTATACATTTTTTTTTTGAATGTGTGTAAACTTTTTCACTTTGTATGTACTGAAAGCTAAAAACAAACATTTAATATGCTAAAAGTAAGTTCTTAAACACTCAATTATGTTCTGTAAGTATAACATTCTCCAAAAGAATAAAAATGTCACTGGATGGCAGCATTGCACAAAACAGAGAATACTGAAATGAATGAAAATAAGATTTCACAAATTGGAGCAATACTACGCTGCACACGTGAAAAGAAAAAACACCTTCAATGCCAGTTCTAAAAATAAAAACGAGACACCGATGTTTTATTTAAAGTCATTTGTGCTCCAATAAGATTTCCATGTGTGAATTTCCCATTATAAAAAGAAATTTCTTCATGTTGCAGTTGCCTAAAAGGCATTCGATTCGTCGATACTTCAAAGAGCATACAGAAACCAGGAGAGCACAAAGACTCCGGCGTTGACGAGGAGAAAAAAATTAAAAGTACCTGGAGCAACTGGTGTTCAGGAGACAGCTCCGAAAAATCAGGAAAGCAGGAGAAGAGCCATTTACGCTGTTCCACACACTGCGACGCTGCCACTAAAATAAAAAAAATAAACTTGACTGATGCTGAACAACGTGATAGGTAAAGCAGGCACAGGCCTTGATGTGACACCAAATGCCAAAATGGCAGCACGTTCCTTGACGTTTGTGCCAGGTGGCTCAAGGCAGGTTTGTACAGCAAATCGTCCTTCTGCAGTACCAGTCAGTTCGTCACAAAGGGAGCAGCGCATCAAAAAGATGCAGGTAAGGGCTTGTGCCTCGTGAATTTTAAATGTGATGTTGGCGGTTGAACTGCCGAAAGCGGAGGTGAAGGCTGGGGCCCAAAACTAAATTGACATGAACTTACCACACAAGTCCAAGCCCGAACAAGCAATGTACACCCCGAATGCTTCACATGAAATGTCATCTTTGCAAATGTTCAAAGTTCTGCTCCGTGTGCGCCAACAACCACAACCGTCAAAATGCCTAGAAAAGACTCCTTCGTCATGCTAGACAAAGCACAGTGATCCCTGTACACGTGTTGCACCAAACACCTCCGAAGCAAAACGCACATCCTAGAAGCAGAAGACAGACCACATGCAGACCAGCTGTCCCCGCAAGTCGTGACACTTGCATACAAGTAGTATGTACTCGCGTAGCAGGACATTTTCAATAAGTAGACCTTCACTGTAGGCGTAAGACTCACTGTGCAGTCAGCTTCACTGTAGCCAAAAACATGCAGTCACAAATTACCTTACCGAAGAGGCACTGTAGTGGCGTTGTATACTCTCGTTGTGGCATTGTAGACATTTGATGTGGCGCTGTGGCCATATGTAGAAACGAAGGATCTTTAACAAAATGTTGCAAACATATTAAAAAGGACACAGCACGCCTCTGCTGGGCTGTCCGTTGTAGTGGACACTGGTGGGGCTGCGAGGCGTTTTTGATTGGTTTCTTACTTGAAAGGTTGGTTTTCTTTTCCTTGAATTTAATGATACTTGTTTCAAAGTCTTTTTCTTCTTTGTCCCATCTGCTTTAACTTTACTCTTGTTACTTTGCACGTTGAGTTGCAGAAAAATCCCATGTAGATCGTCGCCATAAATATGTAGTGGTCTGGCCCACGTGTACAGCAGACAAAGTAGACGTAGCCGAATAGTAGTTGATGTAGTTTATTCAGTTCTTAGAAGTAGTTACAATAAGCTAGAACAAGCCCCACCAGGAGCAGCCTCCTAGCTGCTCAGCCCATCTTCCCCACTGTCTCACACACACACAGGCACCCAAGCATTCCACTCACACTAACATTCTACGCGGAACACTCACACTGGCTGAGCAGCTAGGTACCGGATGAAAAGGAATATATTAACATGTTAAACCAGGACCGGCTGATTGAGGGGTAGGAGCACTTCCGTCCCACTTCATGGAACAGACACTACATTCTAGTGTCCTCACTAGCCGGTACTGATGCCGTGCGTCTACAACCCAAATTGGGTTGTCTTTAGATCTACAGGTATCACTTTTGAGGGTGCTGTATGAGTGGTTATTACCTGACTTTATGTAGTTATTTACCACCACCGAAAAGTGTAGGTAGATCCTATTTTGGTCCTGAGGAATTGCCATCTACTAGGAATTAAGGCAAGAAACATGTTGACCTATGTCAAAAGCGTATAAACTCACAATTTTAGAGTGAAGATACGCGATTTATCTTTCCATTTTTAATTAGGGTGATGGCCACATTTCATTAAAATTGTCTTGAGTGGACCACCACTTCCTATTTTAATTCACACTTACTCACACATCATTATCACCTACACTGTTTTTTAGGGCCCTCACACGCATTACACCCAACGGCATAAGGAATAAAGATCTCCGCCAAGAAGGCCCCATCTCGGGCGCCGATCGGGTATTGCAGCGCCAACCCGATAAGGAGCAGACCCGATGATGAAGCAAGACACCTAGCTGGCTGGGTGTGTGAGGGTCTTTTTCCTAAAGGAGGAGATTCTCCTCCGCAGTTTTGCTCTACACCATCATGTGGAGCCCTTGATTGATCACAACTTCCTGCCCTTAATATTAGGAACTGCATACTTTAATTGTAGAAATATATTAACATGACCAGAGGATACTACAGAAGGTTAGAGAGGTAAAGAGGTGGGTAGGGTGAGAGAGGTGAAATAGATGAGAGAGGGGGGTAAAAATAGAGTTAGAGATGAGGTAGAGATAGGTGAGGTAGGAAAAGACAACGTAGACAGAGAAAGCTGAGGTAGCCAGATACTTCGAAAGATGAAGAGGCAGTTCGAAAAAGAGAGATATGTAAGATTTTAGAATGAAGTACACAGAGGAAGCAATAGGGAGATGGAAATGTAGAAAGAGTGAGCACTGTGGGATACACAGAGGGGCGAGGTACAGAGAGGTGAAGAGAGAGGGGTGAGGTAGAAAGGGAAGTGAGGTGGAGGGAATTAGAGGCAGACAGGTAGGTAGAAAGATGAGGTAGGTAAGGAATTTTAGAGAGATGCAAGTTGCACAGAGAGCAGAAAAATGAGAAGTGAGTTACTGGAAGGGTAGATAATGAAAATAGTAAAGTAGAAAGCTAGAGAGAGATGAGGTGTAGAGAGAAAAGAGATGATTAAGAGAGAGGTGAGGTAAATAAAGCAAGGCAAGGGTGATACAGAGGTAAAGAGAGAAGGCGAGGGAAAGGGAGAGGAACAGACAGGGGATGACATAGAGAGATGTATAAAGAGAGAGAGGTAGACAGCTGAGGTAGAGTGTTGTTGAATTAGAGAAGGCATAGAGAGACAAGAGAGAAAGGAGAAGCACTGAAAGAAGGAGAGAGAGGAAGAGTTAGAGGCAGTGGGGAAGGAGATAATGTATTGAGTGAGGTGAGGTAGAGGGTACAGAGGTAGAAAGAGAGACCGAGGTGGAGAAGTGACCTAGTGAAATAATTGTGAGGTAAATTGAGAAATTCATAAGGAGAGAAAGAGGGATGGAGTAGGGCGAGCTAAAGTATTCAGAGAGATGTGAGGTAGAGAGAGAAGTGCGATAGAGAGAGAGAGAGTTGGGGTATAGATCTAGATAAAGAGAGGGGTGAGAGGTATAACAAATGTGAGATGTAGAGAGATGAGATACAGAGAAGTGAGGAAGCCAGTGAATGAGGAAGCTGAGCTATAAGCGAGGGCTTCACAGAGAGGTGATGTAGAGATGTGAGGTAGAGATAGGTCTGGTATGAAGAAAGAGGTTAGGTCGAGAGAGGAGACGGTGAGGTAGACCGAGGTCAACAGCGTTTTTATAGCACAACGCCTGACAGTTCCAGTCACTTCACTGGGGGCCACTGGAAGGAGGGAGCCCTGGGCTTGCCCACTTTGCCCATGCATCAGCATCTCTGATTGGAAGGATGCCACTTGGGGAGTCTGTAGAGTGTGTCAGGTTGCAAATTACATGGAATATGCAATGTGCCTACTGTATACAGGGGTGTAGCATCGGGTGGGCGCGGGTATTTGGACACCTCCCAAATAAATGCATTCTTGGCTTGGGAGTTGGGTTTGTTGGCCCTAAGTCAGGTCTGCCATGTCTGTGTCAGTTTTTCTCATTAGTGACCTTTGATGTAAACTGGGGGTTAGGAGACAGGGGTGGGGGAGAGAGAGAGAGAGAAGAGAGAGATACCCACTTCCCTGCTTGTCCAAATTGTGTGATCTTAGTCAAGCATTTCATTTCACAGAGCCTACTTTTTCTTTATTATCACATAAGATACCACTTTCAAGTACTTGAGTTCAGGATGCGCGATGTATAAGCACCTCTTAGGTTTGATTTAATAGACTATAATGTTGCTCCTTCTATATTAAGAATCAAGGCTATGCTTAGGATTTACATGACTATTGACTTGCATGGCCGTTTGGGGTGGGTGCGAGCTGTTAATGCCTCTGAGTTCAAGGTTAAATCTATCACTTTTAATAAATGTCTGTCTATGCAGTGATTTAATCTGATATACTAAGGTGAAACACCTCACGTGTTAAAGAAATACCCTTTTGTAACTTTGAAGAGACTGTATCTTTTTTTTACATTATGTTTGTTGCAGTGTACATGCTGAATGTTTTCACAGCTTGGCTCGTGCACAGACCCTTAGAGTCATGCCAGACCCATGGCTCGGCTCTGCTTGCCCTATTAATTTGCTTGGGCGCTCACCTCTATTTGAGACTCCGACTTGGTACATAACCCTGTCAGACACTTGATAAAATGATTTGAAATGGTGACAGGAAACATGGACACCTGCCTGCATGCACCAATTTGTCAACTCTCCCATCAAGGGTTCTTGTAGCACAAATGAAGAGTCTGTGCAGTAAAAATGCATTTAAAATAAGTTAGCCCAGGGCAGGGGCCCAGGCTTTTGTTTTGTACATGACCATAGTCATGAATTCCCAGGGGAGAACTCCAGGGCCAGGTGGGATTGGCAGGGGCGAAGCTTCAGGAGGGGGGGGTAGGGGTGTTTGGGGTGCATTTTTGGTTTGGTAATCCAGGGGCCCCAAGTCGGGTTGCCATGCCTGGGTCGATTTTTCTCATCATTCTCATGTCATTAAGATGTTTTAACTTGTTAATTTTTTGGAGCAGAAACGTATATATATATATTTAAACCAAAGTGCCCAAAGACAGCGAGGACGCACTCACTACAAATGCAACCATCCGGTTTTATTTAACCCCTTGACCGCGATCGGAATTCCGCTCGTGTGCTGGACATTCCGATCGCGGGTGTGGTTGTGACGAGCTCAGCTTGTCATGCGCACAGCGCGACCGCGCAGCATGACGAGCTGAGCTCGTCACGAGCATCGAAGGGGTTAAAGGAAAACAAGCAGCTGTATTTCAGTTCAACATTTTCCTGCCTGACGCGTTTCAAGGACATTTCCTCTTATTCATAGGCAATTACTGGAAACATCACAGAGGCACCAATTACACCTTCATTAGTATGCTGATAATTATGCAGTCCATTAGTATGGGTTCCTTTAAGTAAGTATACTTTAGTGATGCATGTTGGTATTTGCAGTTCGTAATTGGCACATTCTTACCCTCCAGTGGGTTCTGTTAATTTCCAAACTTTAAAATTGATTTCTTCACCCTCCAGTGGGCCTCCGAAATGCAGAGCAAGTTGTATTTAGCCTAATTTGTTGTGCTGTCTTTGGGCACTTTGGTTTAAATATATATAAATATATCAATCAATCAATCAAAATCTTTATTTGGATACAATATATATCCAGAAAAGCACATATAATAACAGCATATTACAATAAAATGACGATCAATTAGAAAGAAGTAACTAGTTTATAGTTTACTGCCGTGATCAAGACCGCGAAGGTCGAAACGCGTAGGGAAAGAGGAGAGTGATGTTTTGAATAAAGAACTTAAAGTTTCAAGGAGAGTGCCACGTATTTTTTCTATTTGATGAAGAATATTAATGCGAAAACTGGTCCTGTTTTCGCCGTGCGCACCAGCTGGTTTGTGCGCCCCCCGCGGAGGACTGTTTTGTTGGTTGAGATATATATATATATATATATATATATATATAGTGACAGGTTTATTAAAAAAAAAGTAGTAGGAAATCTCCAACTGTGGAAGTACTCCTTGAATGGCTGTAAATTTACTACTTTTGGGAATTCACAGACATTGGCAGTAGTAGGCTTGGAAAGCTGTGCCAGTCTCTGGTGTCCAGGCATACTACTGGCAACCAAACACTCTCACGGTGATGGGATAATTGCTTGCAAATAGTCTAACCAGTGGCAATCACTTGGGGTAACATTCCAACCTATTGTTTTTCACCCACTGTGGCACTCTAGTCAGAGGCCCACCTAATGCAAATCAGTACTGACCCTGTTCCTAATGAAAACAGTAAATCCCGAATCCACTTGGACACTCCGCGCCTTTGCCTGCAACAACTATGCCCATTCGGACTTTGGATTCTCTGCTTTCCCCACAAACACACTCACCCGGGAATGATGTCTTCTGGGAACTGCAGTTTCCATCCGACTGCAGTAGTCATGTAACCACGTGACTTGGGGCCAAGCAGACTCTCACCAATGGGAGAGACACAGGATATTCAAAGGTGGGGGTGGAGCAGCACCCTGTTAGCAGCGGCATCCGAAGAAGGCTATTCAGCCGAAATGCATCATGCCCGATTCTGTCCATTAAAAGGTCTTTCAAGTTTCCCCGAAGTGGCCTCTAATCTCTTTTTACTAGAGAGGTTGATGAATGGATATATATATATATATATATATACGGTGACAGGTTTATTAAAAAAAAGTAGTAAATCTCCACCTGTGGAAGTACTCCTTGAATGGCTGTAAATTTACTACTTTTGGGAATTCACAGACATTGGCAGTAGTAGGCTTGGAAAGCTGTGCCAGTCTCTGGTGTCCAGGCATACTACTGGCAACCAAACACTCTCACGGTGATGGGATAATTGCTTGCAAATAGTCTAACCAGTGGCAATCACTTGGGGTAACATTCCAACCAATTGTTTTTCACCCACTGTGGCACTCTAGACAGAGGCCCACCTAATGCAAATCAGTACTGACCCTGTTCCTAATGAAAACAGTAAATCCCGAATCTTGGTAATCTCACATCTCCACCGCACTGCTTTTATAGTTGGAATATTTGAGATTCACATCCACCGAATCTCACTATGCATCTGGTTATAAACATGTTTGTAGCATGCATTGTGTCTGCAATGTACTGTATATGTGCAGTACAAAGTGTGCGTGTGTAAACTACAGTTTAGGTGTAAGAGAGAACAGCATGCAGTGTTGTATGCTTTTTGGATACAGCATGCCCTATAGTCATGTATAGGAGCTGCACAGTGAATGCGAGATATGCACTGTGTGTAGAATGTTGTCTATGATCATTGTGCAGTATTCAGTGCATGTTTGATGTGCAGAATGCGTGCAGCAAGCGACCTGCATGCCATTTCCGGTGCTTATTCAGTAGCATTGTGTGTCCTGCCAGATTGTGTAGTACGGGCATTGTACAGCTTATTCAGTAGTATTGTGTGTCCTGCCAGATTGTGTAGTACGGGCATTGTACAGCATACAGTTTGCGTACCGCAGGTGCAGGTGTTCTGTACATGTGTCTGTGTGCCTTTGTGTGGGATTGTGTATACACAGACCCGCACACGGATAGGCTCAGAGCCGCCTCCGCTACAGCACAGGGCAGAGACGGATTTGCAGAGATTTGCAGGGCAGTGTGTTTAAGATTTTCAGAGAGATCTCCCTGAGCCTCTTTGCTCACAGAATTACCTGGCTTTGGAGGTAGTACCTGAGTACACAGAGAAACATCAGCCTCTGAGCCCTCTCCGGTAGTGTACACACGAAAATACTCAAAGATACCCACTGCAAACAAGAGTTTCCACCACTATGACCAACACTCTTCCAGTGCATCGCCTGCAAGAGTGACTGCAGTTGTGCTGCCGTGTTAGCCTTTACGATCTTGGTTTTTCTCCTGGGGATGTTGGGGCCAAGTTGTGTTGATATGGCTGCCACATTGTCGGTCATCTCTTGCAGATGGGTATGGGAGAGTAGGGATAGGTGGTCTGCAAAGTCCAGGTCATTGAGCTTCGTCCAAGCTGTCCACTGTATCCCATTCCTTCTCCTTTCTGAAGATGTCTTTATGATCCAGTCTATGACCATCAGGAAGAGAAAAGGCGAGAGCAAACAACCCTGGCGGAATTCTGTCCACACTTGGAAGCTTCTGTGAGTTGTCCTTCATGAACTATCTTGCAGGTAATTCCCTTGTAAGAGTTCCTGATGATTTTTGCGAGTTTACCTGGCACACCGTAGTGGCGGAGAAGTTTCCAAAGGGTCTCTGTGTCAACGCTGTTGAATGCCATCTCATAGTCCATGAAGTTGACATAGGGGGGGAGTTCAGTCACTCAGAAGATCAAACAAACAGCGACTTCAACCTGCCAGGAGGTACTGGGTCCCAAGAAACACCAGCATAAAAAATGGATCTCCATGAGACTCTCCGCAAAATCCAAGAGAGAAAGGAAAAGAAAGCTGCAGTCTACACTGGCTGAACAAGAGCAGAAATAGCAAAAGCTCAAGGTGAATACACAATTTTCCATGGGTACTGTTAAATAGAGACTTTTGTTTAATGGACCCATGAGTTGACAATATTGTCTGAATCAATAATCCTGCATGCTAAAAATCCTCTCCCAATCTGAGAGTCTAAAATAATCAAGTCAAAAAATCATATTCATCAATACATGAGTGTGTTTTACGAGAAAATGATCTCTCAGAGCAGTATTATTTTTCATACAACTGTACACAATCTTACCAAATAGTAAAATATGTGCAAAAAATCTGCTTTTTTCTTTCATTGATTGTCTCAGAGAGTTACAACTCTAGATCAAGTGGCTAAAGGTTGTTATGGGTGAAATCTTCGGTAGGCCTGCTCTGTTCTATTTCCAGGTCATCAGACTTTCAAGGGATTTTATAAGTACACTTTAATGATTTATACGGAGACCAGCACAGCAAATGTATAGGTTATCATGGTTCGACAATGATGATGCTCCCTTGTAGGCAGGTAGTCAGGTAGCTAGTCACATGGGTTATAATATATATAGGTTTATTGAATAAGATAAGTCTTAGTTACAGGTTATAAGTAAGATGGTAAATGCCCCACCAGGAGTAGCATCCTTGCTGCTCAGCCCACTCCCTCCAACTGACATTCATCCCAATCAGTTACTCATCAACAATCTGTTACATCACACTCACACTGGCTGAGCAGCAGGGAACTGGGAACTATAGAGAAGATGCATTACACACAGGTTACAACAGTGCCCTCATCAGGACCAGGTAAACATCATGTGAAAGGATCGCATCAAGATGATACTTGAAAAATGCCAATGGCATGGCAAGAACCTGTTTCCTTCTGTGAATTAGTGAATATCTCAGATATCAGCACTCTAATTCACAGCAGGAAAGTTAACAGATTCTTCCTGTGCATTCAGCATCTTTCAAATACAATTAGCATGCAATAGCAAAGCCGCTATACCTAAGCCACTAGAATAGAAGGCCATGAGACAAACATCTTCAAGTAGCCTTGCTTCTCAGAATGCACATTGACTAATCAAGGTTCACCAGAATTATGGTAATATATTCGACAGGTCTACTAAAGAAATTCATCGTCAGATTGCAAGAGATGCGCAACCAGGAGACCAACTAAACACTACATTACAACATTACAAGAGTCCACAAAGCTAGCACATACTGGCCATACAATATATACAGGGTAACAAAGAAAAAAAGAACGCAGGCACAGGTACACCCTGTCTTCCGTCCTCCCCGATTTGGAGTACACACTGGGTTCTATGTTGTCTTCTTTATAATTTTTCCTGATCGTCAAGTAAATCTTTAATCAAAGCACCTTACCATTGTGGGCCTCTGACACTGCCTGCAAGTGACTGCTCCTCACAATGGTATGCCCCCTTGCAAATGAGGAAACAACTCCTTAAGAGAGCCTCAGTGTTATATGTGCACCAGTACTATCTATATTGCAGAAGGGGCTATACAAGCGTTTGTAGCTCCTTCTGTAATACCAAACTGCCAAGGAGGCGCATAAAGATGGCGCTCATGCACACACCCCTTGCGCCCCCCCAGGGCACTTTCTGTAATATAGCCCCAGGTCCAGCTTCTTACACTGCCCACGACTGCCTGCTCCTGGAAGTGTCCAGCAACACTTTAAACTTCCCACGAGTCACAGCTCTTCACAATGCCTACTAATGGATGTTTCCCACACTGCCTACTGCTGCCAGCTCTGAACACTTCTTAGCAGCGTGTGCTCTTCAAACCAACCACTAGTTCCTTTTCTTTATACTGCCCACCAGTAATGGCACTATATAGTGCCCATTCCCTGATTGGTTCCCCAGTGCCAGCTCCTCATGTTGCTCACCAGTCAAAGCTCCTCACAGTGTTACCAATGTCAACTTCTTTCACTTCTTTCACTGCCTACTAGTGCCAGCTCTTCACCCTATCAGATTGTTACACTACCTCTATACTCTGCCCAAACATGTGTATTTCTCATTCTGCTTATCAGTGACAGCTCCTCATCCTGCCTAGCACTGTCAAATTCCCAAACTGTACATCAGTGGTGGCTCTTCCACCTTCCACCAATCACAAACCTCCTATGCTCTGAGTTACAATGAAGGCCGCTGCCAGGGACATTGATGAGAGTTTTGGGTATCACATGGCCTGGGCACAGTCACCTGCACCTCCAGTCCATTTACCTTTGCACAAGAGATTCTCTTAGGAGGCAACTTAAGTACATCATCCCTAGTTCTCGAGTGACCCTCACTCATGGTCTGACCCGATTCTCCTTAGTTTCATTTAGAAAAATGACCACTAAATGCTTTTCCATCTAGACCTCTGTATTTTACAGGATAGTTTCAGTTGGCTAGCCGTTTCATTAACAGGAGGCTGCCAAAATGCTGACACCACGAATGTTCACGCTTTCCAATGACCCGATCTTTGATATAACATGTTTTTTAAATTATAATCCTTATTGACATTTCAACAAGTAATATCCATATAACACAGATATTATAAAGACAGATGCAGAACATTCCTCCCGACCCACCCGCGCTCTATCTTTACTGTACCAATCTTAACAGGGTTGTAAATTGGCTGTTAAGAACATTCTAGAATTCAAGCACACACAGTCATGGACACAAGCATTTTCCATCAAATACAGTCTAGGTTACTGGGGACCTAACATATCAGCTGAGGCCACACATCATGGTATCCCATCACACTACACAGTATACCATCACATTTTCCAAAACCCGGATATTGACAGTCTAGGGTGGTCTAGTGTCTGGGAGATCAAGTAAGTCTGCCAGTATGGCAGCCCATGCCTGTAAATTATCCGCCAACTTTACATCCTTCCTACATTTACACATTCGCCCCTCCTCAGCTACTGCACATTCAGCCACATCTGTCACACACACCTGCACCTCGGGAGGGGTAGGGGAGAGCCAATGAATGGCAATTTGTCGTTTTGCCAGGACTAACCCTAGTACAACGAATTTCCTACTCAGGACCATTTTTACGGACAGGTAGCATACCCAGAAGACATTGCTTAGGGTCCCTCGCGACCACCCAACCTGTTGCCGTGTGCAGCCAGTCTGTCACAGTCTGCCAGTACGTGTTTAAAGCCCTACATCCCCATACCATATGCAGGAAGTCCGCTTGTTCTGCAGAGCAATGGGGGCAAGCAGAGGTCTGTCCCAGGTATTGTAGTGTAGCTCCTATTTCCCTAATAGGCTCTGCGCATTGGAATAATATATCCTATAGGTTTGACATAGGACTAAGGTCAGTATGTCCCTATCGAGTATATTCAACTTAATTACTTGTGCCAGCTAGCTCAGAGGCCACTAGAAACTCCTTGACAACAAGAAGGGAGTAGTTTCTGGCAGCCGCAAAACATGACCAATATGTTTCCCTTTAGAATCAGAACGTGTCCCAGAGTCGTGGAAACACTAGATAGCTATTTCACTCAGCTCAATCGTGCATGCTTAGTTTTCCTCAGAGTTACACAGAAATAATAGACGGGCATTTTCAATAAAAGATTTATTGAACATTCTTGTTTCTGGTGTAAGTATAATGTGCTGTTACGATCACAAGACAGTATGCGAGATAAATAATGTACAGGGTGAGCAGTAGAAATAAATAATACTGCGATAGCATTATCTTTTAGTACAAATGCTGTTACATAAATAACACAGACTAAAAATGCGAGTACTCATACGATGCGGTGCTAAGCTAGTTCTACCCCAATGTACCTAACCTAACGTAGGTGTAGGACGAGGTATGAAGTAGGTGAAGTATTCCTTACTATGGTATACTAAGAGTATGTTTAAGCCTAGTATGCCTAGTATGCCAAGAGTCCCTCTAGGTTCTTATCAGCTCCATACCTGAAGAATGAGAGAGGTTGGAATCTCTTTGCCAGACTCGAACTCCAACACCCCGCAAGGGAAGTCAGATCACTGGAAGCTGGGCTCTCTGCGTGCAGGGAATGGCAGCGTCTTCTCAGTGCGTCAGGCAGGGATACGGGCTCCTCTGAAGTCGAGGTCTCCTCTGATTTACAGGGGCTAGGGAAGGTATATTTATACCTGAGAGTACCTTAGGAATGTTAGCATTGACGTGAATTGGATAGCGAAAGACGTCATGGATGAACCCCTAAGGAATAATGGTTCATGCATAATATATGAGGCCTTGAAGAAATCAATAGTCCTGGGCTAGGGAAACTCCCGCAGCCTAAGGGTCTGTTCTTCATGAACTCGTTGTGACGTTAGGGTGGACGGACGTCAGAGACCATGCCTGTATTTGGAGTGCACGGTTTAATGCCTAAATAAGGCCTGGGATTCTATGCCTATATAAGGGCAGGGCGAATTGTGCCTATATAAGGACATGATATTGGAAAGCCCGTTATGGACACCCTAAGAGGAATACAACACCCACTCCACTTTCGTGTATACGATAATACATAAATGCTAAACATTTAAAATGCTAAACATAAAAATGGAGTACCGCATATTTCAAAAATATTTCATAAAACCATTTAAAAAGGCATTTAAAAAAAAACATATTAGAATGCAAAAAGGTACTGTACATTCGAAGCATTGCTTATCATTTCAGGCATAAAGTTCGAAAATAAATGCAATTGGAATGAAATAAGCAGTAATATTTACATGTGACAGAAAATGATCGATAAGTTGTTCAAAAATCAAAGTAATTTCATGTCAGGAAAATTAAATGAACTGTTTTTAGACACATAAGATGACTAAATGTCTTTGGAAGGACTGCCAAGTCTGTACTATAAGGCTAGTTCTACTTTAAGCAGATTGAAGTTCCATTTTCTTTCGAAAAAATGGGAAAAAGTTCAATTTTTGGTAGAGTTCCAAGTTTTTGAAAAATGAAGGCCAAATTGTTGCTGTATTTCTGGAACACTGTATGATGAATCAGATTCAGTTTACGGGTCTGGTGTAAACATTAGATCATCTATTTCTATACACAAAACATCATCCACTGTAGTTGGTGTGAGTTGGAACACCTCGTGAAGCAGGTTAATCGCACAGAGATGTGAAGCATTGCTTTCAATTGTCGCAATGTTCGCGTCCGTTGTTACCTGTGTGCCTGTAGTTCTTTCTCGTACCTCAGCAGCTGCCAGAAGCGTCTGTGAGATCTCCATGAATGCTGTCATCAGGATAGGAAGCCGCTGGGGACAACACATAGCATGGGCCGTTATGTGGTCCAGCAGAGTATCGACGTCCGTTGATGCATCCGATGGAAATGTTAGGTGTCCAACACGCATTCTACACCGCATAGCAGGCATCGAAGAACAGGTAAGATGCAATCTTGCCAGATTGGTCTGAATGACAGGAACCATGTGGTATTAAGGTCCCGTAGACGATTTATGCCCAAAAGCTGTACTATTTGCTCACGGCACTTTCGTTCAAGGAGAGCTTTCTCCATGTCGCTCGGAGTGATGTCGGCGAATTGGCTGGCCATAGCGCAATAGCAGGAAGAGAAATAGAATTCCGGCAACAAGTGCTAGAATTAATGGTATGCCACCAAACACCGAATGTGCAAAGTTCGGGATGATTCCGAGTATTGCCTGGAAAGGTGCTAACAGACCCGAGCAGATGCCCTTAAATACATGTACAATTCCTGTTGTATCAGACATGTTGAAAATTCGTCCTATCATTTCCACGAAATGTATAGGGCAGTTTGTACGTATTAAAGTCTGTATCTCAGCCGAAGTCCTTGCAATTTGCAGATCATAGGTTTCTTTGGCCGAGGTCAAAGGCACTGTTTGTTGTAAAAGCATGGCTTTCATTCTGCTTAAAGTATCAAATCTTATAAAAGAGACGTTCAGCGAAGGCCATAGAGGCAACTCCCTGACTGTGTCTATTGGGGCAAACAATACTTGCATACAGCAAGTGACCCTGGAGTTGACCGTTACTAGATATGGGATGCCTGGCAGCATGCCACAGCAACTCTGATCATTCAACATGAGGTAACTCCCATTAGAAAGTTGTCCGAACGTTGGATTAATCACAGCAGCTGGTGTACCCTGCTGATGGCAAGACAAATTTGCCACAGAACCATTACAAGCCCCGTGCAAGGAAATGTCCTGACATACAAGTGAACCGCTTAGTGCACGTTTACAGTTTTTACCGCTTAAAAACACTTCACGATCCCCGCTCCAACATCTATATGTATACGGTAAAGCCCAAGATGTCTTAATGTATTCCTTACCCAACCTTTCATATTTGCCTGCTTGCATTTGTCTGAGGCAATACTGAAACTGAAAAGTAGTCACAAGTAGTGTGATTTTGCCATGAATAAGCCATTCTGTAGCTGGTTTTTCTGCCACTGTGAATGGTAGCTTTTCCAGTTTTTCAATGCTCAGCACTGTATACTTTGCTCCTCTTTGTGCCATTTTGATCTGTTTATCAGTTAGATTGTATTCTGCAAACAGAGCCGTTGTGTTGATGAAACGCCAAGGTACATAGCCCGCTCGCAATGATTGCAGCGTCCAGCTTAATAACATAATAGAACGTAATTGAGATTGGCCTTGTTGTAACATCGCCAAATCTTGTTCTAGTATATCGATAGCAGAGGATACAATGCCGTCCAGTGAATAAATTCTGGAGGACAAAGTTGTTAACCCATTGTCGACCACAGAGAGTGTTTTCTCTAAATTAATACGATCAAGTTCACGTATTCGTTCTGCGGCCTCTATCTGTGATACCTTCCAAGCTTCATTATAAGCAGCATAAATGCCGGCATATATGAAACGTTTTTGACGCGGTTTTCTTGGTCCAAGCAAGAAATCCCTAAGATCTGCGTCTTTTGCAAGTAAGGATAAGTGTTGTTTCACATCCTGTAGTGTAGATGTATGCAGCCAATCGAGGCATAATTTCCCTACACTGTATGTTGTTACTACCCCCGGATGTTGTCTTTGGACGTATCTTGGGTCTGGCCTATGAATGGTAAAACCCTGAGTTTTATTCAGGAATCTTTCCTGACAGTTATTCGTGTCTGTGGGCCAGATCAACCATTTTTTCCAATCAGGATTAGATCTGTGGAGTTGTAGTATATTGTCAACTGTCACCACTGCCTGTGTTTCATTATTTTTTGCAGGAGTTGGTACAGAAGGTGTGTTCATCTCTTTGATCTTGGCTAATCCAAGACAAGATGTTTGTTGGATAGTTTCATTCAAAAACATTATTTGTTCAGGGATGATGCAGGCTCTAAATAAAGCTTCTATCCCCTGTACATGCCATTCTTTAGTACCCCACAACGTTTTTGTGTCTATTGTGTCTTTCCAAAAGTCGAAACCCTGTCTAGACAGTTGGGCATTAAATAATGCAGAATAAATCTGTTTTGTATTCGTTAACATAATTTTCATACCTGTCTAGTTTACATTTTTATAGTAAAACATTTCTGGATCAGATGTATTGTAACCTGAAAAATATGGAAACTTACTGGCAAATGTTTTTGAACTACCTTTAGGTGGTGTAGGACAATGTTCCCATTGGTTAAACATAAACACATTTCTTGGATATGCAGATTTATGCAAATAATGATGACCATAGTGGTTATAACAATACAGTTGTTCATAGTCTGATGAACCCTCTAAATATTCATTTTTAGAAAATGCAGCAGATTTTTCTAGGTCAAACATAATGTCAGTCACAGTTTCAAAGTCCCAATCATCAGAATAGGTACTGGACGTGATTAGATCACTTAGTGAAATTTTAAACAAATGTGGAATGTTCAATTCTTCCGTCGGACCGAATATATCAAAATCTGTTTTGTCCCACACTATACCATCGTGTATAGGAACAGCTGTGATGTTCACTGATGACAAGTCTCTTGCTTCACGATGGGAAGATTTATGAGGTTTCAAAAGTACGTTCACATCTTTGTTTTCAGTGTTCGTATGGATGTATCTGCCACTAATAAGCACGCTCACAGTTGTAACTAAAGCTAGCCAGAGCAGGAAAACAAAAAGTCCAGATTTAATCCAGAGTTCAATCCATGGAGAAACCAAATAAGTCTTTTTCAGGGAGTGAAGAAAGTCTTGTATTTGCTGCTTGAATTTGAATGATGCTGGCGTCGTTTCAGATTCACTTGGATCTTCTGAGAACGTATCAAAGTTTATGAAATAGCCAGAAGCAGTTCTATCAATTGTTGGAATTGCATCAGGATTTGTAGAAATCACTGGAACCAGTTCATCACGTGCCACATTGGTGTAGACAGGTGTATTTGGACGAACTGTTACTTGTTCTTCAAGAGGGATGATTTCCATAGCATTGTTGCTTAGTCCTTCATCTGTGTCAGCTGAATTCTCGATTGTTATCAGTCTTTCAGTATGAACCTCTTGGATAGTAGCGAGAGGAGTGCGTTTGCTACTAGGTCGGAGTCCACGAGGCCTACTATTTAGTATTGGCCACATACTGTGGTTTGATGAGGTCGATGGACACAAATCTTTTCTCCTTTCTTCCAGCAAGGGGCGGCAGTAGTACTGTTCTTGTTCCTTGAACTGCTAGGACAGGTACTGGTTGTCTGTAAGAAGGTCCAAATTCCTTCTTGTCCGCAATTTTTTCTCTGACTAGATCCCCAACTTTTGGAATCCAGACAGGCCTTGCTGGGACAGCCGGTTGATCCCCAGTGGTGGTTGGCTGCAGGAACACGTTGCTTTGTTTCGTTCTTAATTTATTTAAGTCCTGTAAAACAGCCAAACGATCTTTGATATCAAAGGGTTTATTTTCCACCACTGTGCCTACGTTTTCTAAGTTTTCTAAGTCTGGTACCCACATTCTTGTCCCAAATAGGACCTCATATGGAGTGACCCCCCCTAGAGAACTTCTTGGCAGGTTGTTTAGTGCACGTTGAACTCCACTAAGGTGTTTGACCCACCCGTCACCCGAGCCTAATACTCTAGCTGTTATAGACTGCTTTATGTCCCGGTTTTTCCTTTCCACAACCGAATTTCCCTCAGGATGGAATGGAGAGGAGTACCGCAATGCAACGCCCAGACTGGCCATGGCGTCTTTGTAAGCCCCAGAGCTAAACGCAGGACCCTGGTCAGAATGTAGCGTGCCTATTGCGTATATGCCGATAAAGACTCGCAAATCTTTTATAACAGTTCGAGCGTCAGCTGAGCGCTGAGGCCATAACCATAGGAACCTAGAGCATGAATCCACTGCAACCATGATATATTTATAGTTACCGTCCCTGTGCAAGGGACCGCAGTGGTCCAGGTAAACACAAGCTAATGGTTTGTCTGAAATTAACAGGGGTGTCTGCGCAGGACGTTTCACTGTTGAGACTTTCATCTGTTGGCAAATATTGCATTCTAAAACATAGTTTTTAGTTTGTTTCCGAATGCCAGGCCACCAAGATCTTTGCTTGAGTAAAGATACTGTTGCTGAAACACCTGAATGGGCAGAAGCTATCCCTTCATGTGCTGCTAGGATTAGTCCTAATCTGCGTTCCTTGTTTGGAATTACCCTATCCCCCACTCCAGGGATTCGAGCAAAAGGAACGTTATTCGCATCAATTACATAAGAGTACTTGAGTGGAAACTTTTTGGTAACGCTGCACTGCTGCCTTTGCTTGAAGCTTTGACAGCCAACATTATCTCACCGTCTATTTTTGTTTTTGAACGAGTGATCGCAGCTACGGAAGCCGTTTGCACAGCCCCTTTGCGGCTTCGTCAGCCAATGAATTCCTGCAACGTGAACGCCATCACGTTGATGACTCAGTGTGTGGATCATGTGAGCCTTTGGTAGTTCGTTTTTCAACTGAACTACTTGTTCCCAAAGCATTTTATGCTTTATTGTGCCACCTTTTGCAGCTTTGAAACCATTTTCAAGCCAGTTTTGTATATATTCATTATACGACTGCACACAGTAAAAAGAATCGCACACGATTAGTGTGGGGAATTCGCGATCTGTAGTTTCAAGTGCCAGTTTGAATGCTTGTAGTTCAGCTCGCTGAGCTGTACAATCTCCTAGAGACTGCGTTTTGTGACCATAGGTCTGAAGATGCCATTTCGCATGCGACCTTTAACGATAGCACACGCTGCACTGTAAGCTTGCTTACTCCCTATTGCGGGTTGTGCGGATCCGTCAGTGTAAATTATAAATTCGTACTGATTGAGAGGCAGAATTTCAGTAGGCAGGGGACATTCATGTTCATACTGCAGGAATGCTTGTGTTTTTAAATCTGGATCAAAAACATATTCAACATCTGTTGCAGCAAGGAATTAACCCATTGTATCCATCTTGGATGCAATGCTTTAGCATTTGGAATGCTTGCTTTTGTAACCGCTTCTAAAGCAGGTACTGGGGTTACGACAATAATGCGTTTCCCTTGGGCTAAGGCTCTTTCTTTTGCTACAGCGGTTTGAACTGCTGTTAGAATTTTTTCAGTTGAACTGAAGCGCATTTCCGCTTGTGTGTACAAGTGTGATTTATACGCTATTGGGATTTTCTCACCCTCATTGAAGGTTAAGTAGGTGAATCCACATTGACCCGAAATTATTCGGATCACCAAATTTCGTTGACTTACACGTGTTTGTAAGTGATTTGTTGCTAACATGTTAGCCTGGAGTGAACGCAAGATTTCTGTGTGTTCCTGTGTCCAGTTTTTGATTGAAAAATCAGGTTTGATTAATGCGTAGAGAGGTTTAACCCTTTCTGCGTAGTTTAGAATGTATGTTCTTCCAAAATTTAGGAAACCCAGGATGGATTGTAAGTTTTTTGCGTTTTTGGAGGTTGGAGCAGCGCACACTTTTCTAAAAAGTTAGCTGCCAAGCTCTTGCCTTCACTTGAAAGCTCATATCCAAGAAATAGGACATTGAGATGGGCAATTCGGGACTTTTTAAAGTTGAATTTATAGCCCTCAGAGGCGAAACCCAGTATAATGGTGCTCACCCTGTTCAAGTGTTTGTTCAGGTCATCGTCTGTCAGATATATGTCATCGACATAGGACAATGCCTCATTGTCATAAATTTGTAGTAACTCCATTACCCTCGCTGAGAATAAACCTGGGCTATTCTTGAACCCTTGTGGGAGTCGACAAAAGTGACGCTGGGTCCCCATTATAGAGAATGCTGTTAAGTACCTGCTTTCAGGTGCTATGTTTTGACAAAAGAAACCATTTGAGATGTCTAATGTTGTTTTATATTTTTTACGCACAATGTTATTCATTAATGCTGTGCTATGTGCATTTTGCACTGCAAAAGTTTTAGAACAAGTGTTTAGGTGTCTGTAGTCCAAAACTAGACGATATGTTTTGTCTGGTTTGGAGACAGGAAACAAAGGATTGTTCATTGAGGAGGTGCATGTTTCAATCACCCCTTGGTATTCAAGTTGATCTAAGATCTCCCTGACCTGTTTGTTAGCTTCTTGCTTTATAGGGTACTGCCTTTGTGCAGTAGGTTCATGTTTCAGATGTATTTTATGTTGAGGTGAGTCCTCATCCCATCCTACATGATTTTTATATAATGCTGGGGCCTGGGCCACTGCCCATTTCCTGGCAAATGTATATTTTAAATGAATTGGAATATGGTTGGAGAAGGCAGGCATAATAATGTCCTCGCCATGTGGGCACTCCCTGACAAATTGTGGTGGCCAGTCTTTTTCTGCTAGAAGTATGTCATAGCCCTTTGATAGTCTTTCCCAAAAAGTGCTTTCACCTGTCTAGGTTTGTCTCCCTCCATCCGGAGTGTTATTTCAAATAACCTTTGTGGAGTACTAACCCTGGTGTCTACAGTCTCTACTTTAATGTATTCATTCAAGTACACTATCTCCAGAAGTTCCCTCAGGGTCTGGCGAACTATTGTGACTTCTGCTGCACTGTCCAGCATGGTCTGAGCCCATTTTCCGTTCTTGAGTTGTGTTCTCAGTATTCTCGGCATGTCTAATCTTTAGACCTGCTACTTTCTTTTTGGAGAATTGAGGTTTTGTTTTATTTTTTGGAGCGTGTTTGTCGTCTTTCGATGTCACACGTTCTTCTCTGTGTTCCGTCCGTCCTCTTCTTTCCGAAGTCTGTGGTGAGATCTGAAAGGGACGAGAGGAACGTGTATCAGTATCAGAATACCTGTCAGGTTTTCTCAAATTATCCCTATTCCTGAGGTTATACCTCCTTTCAGAGGGCTCCTTTTGAGGAGACCTACCTCGGGATTGAGAACGTTTCTCGTTTGATTTTTGTTTAGCAGACGCCCACTTCTTTTTAGAAGATGTAGGAGTTTGTTTTATTGAGTCCTTCTCAGGACTTTCAGATAGTTTCGGCTTCACTGGTCTTCCACCCAAACTATCTCTGCCTAATTCTGCATAAGATTGTTCTATAATTCTGGGTAGCTCAGTTTGATGTTCTGTAACATCGAATTCCCTCAATTTTTGGCGGATCGCAACTGCTGCTGCCTCTCCTTTAATATTAGATAATATTATTGTTGAGACCTGGTCGAAATTTTTCAGTAATTTCATACCTAAATTTAGAGCAGGCTCTGCCCCGTATTCGTTTTGAATTTGTTTGAGGACATCAGGTATTACCGCAATTGACGGAATGCCATGTGTTTTAGTGTAGATGGCAGCAAAGACTGAACCCCAAGTGGTGCAGTCCTCCAGTTGTGGTGTGATCCCCATTGGTAAACTGATTGTTAGGATTCTGTGTTTCTCATGCGGGCTAGTATTTGGAAATACTGCTTCGATTTGAGTAATTTTTTGAGATATCCAAAACGGAATTTGCTCACGTTTTGTGGGCATTTTACCCATGACTGAGTTGAGAGTCTGTGGTGTAATTTTTAGTGTATTCCCCTGTTGGGGAGTTGGATTTGGATATGTCAATGGTGGTCGGACTGTAAAAGTCCGCATGACATATTGGACCAATTGTCTGTAAATTTTTATTAACTCTTTTATTTGAGTATGTAATTCCTCATCTGTCATTATATCCAGTTCAGGATGAGGTGTGTAGCCGGCTAAAATCGGCCATGTTGCTCCTGGTCTACCTAGTGGACCGAGCCTTGTAATGTTTTTGTGATGTTTTAGGGCGCCTTTAAACCAGAGCTGATGCTCCTGGTATGTTAATGGAATTTCAATATCCTCGAAAGGAATGTATTCCTCTGGTAGATCATCTTCTTTGTAGAAGTGAAATGTTTGTGATGTTGGATTGCATTCAGGAAGTAGTATCCATGAATAGAATACCTCTGTCTGAAAGGATTCATGTGCCTCTATCACGAAAACTGCTCTACCTCCTCTTGGCGATAGGCCATGTTTTATAAGTTTTAGAGTTATGGCTCTTCTTAAGTTTTGAGGGATGTGCACAACACCCTCCTCAGTTTCATTTAAACCTGTAAGGTTAAAAACTGCTGCTTGGGCTTGATCAGCCGCAGCTCCACCGTTTTCGGTGTTATTGTCTCCGTCAGGCATTTTGTTTTTTGAAAAATGTAGAAACAAGTTTCAAGGAAACAAAGATAAGGTGCACAATATTTTGGAACACTGTATCCTTCAACGTTGAGCAAACCAAACAGCTAATATATAGGGTACTTCCCTATGTAGCCTTGGTGGATACTAAACCCTGCCCACTCCAGACGTCTTTTGGACTATATGGGTAGGGGTCTTGAGAGAAAATAGCACGGCTGAGTTACTCAGTATCTAACGTTGAATTACCGCCTTACCAAACCGTTGGGCGCCATGTAGTGTAGCTCCTATTTCCCTAATAGGCTCTGCGCATTGGAATAATATATCCTATAGGTTTGACATAGGACTAAGGTCAGTATGTCCCTATCGAGTATATTCAACTTAATTACTTGTGCCTGTTGCTCAGAGGCCACTAGAAACTCCTTGACAACAACAAGGGAGTAGTTTCTGGCAGCCGCAAAACATGACCAATATGTTTCCCTTTGGAATCAGAACGTGTCCCAGAGTCGTGGAAACACTAGATAACTATTTCACTCAGCTCAATCGTGCATGCTTAGTTTTCCTCAGAGTTACACAGAAATAATAGACGGGGGTTTTCAATAAAAGATTTATTGAACAGTCTTGTTTCTGGTGTAAGTATAATGTGCTGTTACGATCACAAGACAGTATGCGAGATAAATAATGTACAGGGTGAGCAGTAGAAATAAATAATACTGCGATAGCATTATCTTTTAGTACAAATGCTGTTACATAAATAACACAGACTAAAAATGCGAGTACTCATACGATGCGGTGCTAAGCTAGTTCTACCCCAATGTACCTAACCTAACCTAGGTGTAGGACGAGGTATGAAGTAGGTGAAGTATTCCTTACTATGGTATACTAAGAGTATGTTTAAGCCTAGTATGCCAAGAGTCCCTCTAGGTTCTTATCAGCTCCATACCTGAAGAATGAGAGAGGTTGGAATCTCTTTGCCAGACTCGAACTCCAACACCCCGCAAGGGAGGTCAGATCACTGGAAGCTGGGCTCTCTGCGTGCAGGGAATGGCAGCGTCTTCTCAGTGCGTCAGGCCGGGATACGGGCTCCTCTGAAGTCGAGGTCTCCTCTGATTTACAGGGGCTAGGGAAGGTATATTTATACCTGAGAGTACCTTAAGAATGTTAGCATTGACGTGAATTGGATAGCGAAAGACGTCATGGATGAACCCCTAAGGAATAATGGTTCATGCATAATATATGAGGCCTTGAAGAAATCAATAGTCCTGGGCTAGGGAAACTCCCGCAGCCTAAGGGTCTGTTCTTCATGAACTCGTTGTGACGTTAGGGTGGACGGACGTCAGAGACCATGCCTGTATTTGGAGTGCACGGTTTAATGCCTAAATAAGGCCTGGGATTCTATGCCTATATAAGGGCAGGGCGAATTGTGCCTATATAAGGACATGATATTGGAAAGCCCGTTATGGACACCCTAAGAGGAATACAACAGTATATTATGTGTAATATAGCCAGAGTCAAGAATACTTGGTGAATTACATTATACTGAATCAATTTAAACCTCACGTTTGCTGTGGTTTTTGGTATATCCGCATGCACTGAGTCCCACTCTGTCTCTGTGATTTGTTCTCCCAGCACAGCCTGCCATTTATCCTGTATCTGTAACAGTCCATTGGGAACATCCTCTCTGTGATTGATCTCCTGTATGAAAAGGAGATCAATCATCTGCCTCCCGCCATATTCAACGGTGTAGCTAGTGTACCGGACTCCTGAGGAGCTTCGGGGAATGAGGGCCATATGCCGCGAGCAGAGGCCATCAACTTGGCAAATTACAAAAATTGCCTCTGACCAAGTTGGAAAGTCTCCATGGCATTCTGGAGGGTTATGAATCTATTGCTTGGATACAGATCTCGGAGTGTAGTACAACCTCCGGCGCACCAACGTGCCATCGCCACTGTCTGCTTTATTTGGAGGAAGGTCTGTAGGGACCATATAGACATGTCTGGTGCATCAGGGGCGTGCTTGAGCACTCGTCGAACCACCCATTTCCATGCCCTACAAACCTGACCAAGCACATAAGGAGCAGCTTTAGGGACTCGCGCCCCCAGCATGAGGAGCTCCGGAGGGGTTGTGTCCCCATGGGTACCGGAAAGTACACGTTTTTCCGAGTAGTCCCCCTCATCAAGCCAGTGCACTGCATGTTGTAGCAGAGCTGCAAGATAATATATTTCCAGATCAGGCGGTGTCTGCACATAGTATGCACAATTTTATCAAGTCTGCCCCATGTTTCCAAGAGTTCCCGCTTAACATCCTTCCATTCTCCCAGTTTATAAGGGACACTGCCAACTTGTCCTCCAGTACCTTCAGTTTTTTTCTCATGCAAGTCTAACATGCGTGTAAGACGCATTTTCACCCTATATGACACCTTCATGCATTCTCCCCTGAGTACCACCCTCATAGCATCCCACTTCGTGGCTCTAGCACTAGTAATTTCCCAGTTTTTGTCAAAGTAATGATCTAATTTCTCAGAGACTGTCTGAGCAAATATGGGGTCAGTTAGGGCTCCTGCTCTCATCCTACAGAGCGGGACACTCGGAACCCTCCTACTAGTTAGGTCTCGCCCTGAGCCAGCGCTTGCGCTGCTCTGGCAGAGACATTTAGTAAGTGGGTTTTCAAAGTGCTACCCACAGGCTTTTGCTGGCCTCCAGCTTGCGTTCACGTGCACAGCTGCCATCTGGGTTTCTGTAATGGCTCCTCTGCTCGCACTACCCCCTCCCTTCTCCCCCTCCCTCCTGGTCAGCTTCATTCATGCTCCTCTGTTTGCACTACCCCCTCCCTTCTCCCCCTCCCTTCTCGTCAGCTTCATTCAGGCTCCTCTGCTTGCACTACCCCCTCCCTTCTCCCCTACCCTTCTCGTCAGCTTCATTAGGTCTCGCCCTGAGCCAGCGCTTGCATTCCTCGCATCGCTCCAGGCGCCATCTGGCTTTCATCTCACTTGCTCGACCCCAGGCATCCTCTACTGCCCAATCTCTGTGTAATGCTTTTTTTTACGAAAGCAGCATACGATAAAGGAATTCCTGTGAAAACGGCAATACTAAAACTTGGAAATAAGTACTTTTGCAATATTTAACAGTCTGTGTAATGCTTTTTTTTACGAAAGCAGCATACGATAAAGACTGTTAATGCTTTTTTAACGAAAGCAGCATACGATAAAGGAATTCCTGTGTAAACGGCAATACTATAACTTGGAAATAAGTACTTTTGCAATATTTAACAGTATTTAAATCTTGTACGTACCTTCCAGATATAACTATTGGGACGATTTGTATAATAAAATTGCACTACGGAAAATATACTAACACTGTTACAATTGCGCTCCTTCACTTCGGCACCTCCTTGCAGCATTTCGGCACTTTGCACAAATAAATGTCGCTATGCTCCAGCTCCTCCACCCGGACCCCTCCTCGCAGCAGTCCTTCAGTTCTCGCTGACTCAGCTCACCCGCTTCCAAAGGCTACGATCGCGCCCCAGTCACTTTCTGTAGCATTACTTTTTGTAACTTTTTGTCCTGGAACAAGCAGCTGTGGCAGGACAAGGAAACAAGCACCACCACAACACCACTCAACACCACCTCAGCATCACCACACCACCACTCAGCACCACCACAACACCACTCAGCACCACGACTCAGCACCACCATACCACCACTCAGCACCACCACTCAGCACCACCCAGCACCACCACAGTATCACTCACCACCACCACAGCATCACTCACCACCACCACAGCATCACTCAGCACCACCATACCACCACTCAGCACCACTCCACCACTCGGCACCACCACAGCACCACCACAGCATCACTCAGCACCACCACAGCATCACTCACACCACCACAGCATCACTCAGCACCACCACAGCACCACTCAGCACCACCACAGCACCACCACACCACTCAGCACCACCATTCAGCACCACCATACCACCACTCAGCACCACCACACCACCACTCAGCACCACCCAGCACCACCACAGCATCACTCACGACCACAGCATCACTCACCACCACCACAGCATCACTCAGCACCATCACACCACCACTCAGCACCACCACAGCACCACCACAGCATCACTCAGCACCACCACAGCATCACTCAGCACCACCACACCACCACTCAGCACCACCACACCACCACGCAGCACCACCACAGCACCACGCAGCACCACCACAGCACCACCACAGCATCACTCAGCACCACCACAGCATCACTCAGCACCACCACAGCATCACTCAGCACCACCACAGCACCACCACAGCATCACTCAGCACCACCACAGCATCACTCAGCACCACCACAGCATCACTCAGCACCACCACAGCATCACTCAGCACAACCACAACATCACTCAACACCACATCAGTATCACTCAGCATCGCCTTTGCACTAGTACACCACCACATCATCATCACTCAGCAAGACCTAAGTATCATTCAGCATCACCTCAGCATCGTCTCAGCACCAGTCACCACCACCACCACCACTACCACCTCAACATCACTCAACACCACCTCAGCCTGCTCTCGGAATCTGCCATCTGTTGATTCTCCCTAGCGTCTGGCCGCTGCTAGTGTTATAATACAGGTACTAGTTCACAACCTTCAACCTCCAATTGTTTATGCCCCCTCAAAAAAAAACTTTAACAAACAACCATTGGAATAGGCAAACACAAGTTGCCAGCATTGCAAGAACAAAAGAAAAATGAGGACATTTTTTATTGTACATAATTTTTTAATATGGTCGTTCTGTTGGACATAATGCCTTTTTGGTCATATATAAGGTAACAAAAATGCTTCTGGCACTTTTTTATTACAACTTTTCAGCATGCTGCACAGCAGCCACACTTCTCTACAGCACAGCTTAAACACATTGGCAAAGTCAATAGCTCTGCCTAAACACTTATAAGGCCCCAAAGGCGAGACCTATTGGCTACGCCAATGCTTGTTCTATAAGAGAACAAGAGTGGAGAGTGATCTGATATATATCATGCCTGATATGAGATGTCAACAATATCATGTGTCAGAGCTCCAGTCACCACACAGTAATCTAGTCGACTACACATCCTAGTTGCCGGGGTGTCACAGGAGTAGTAATGTTGCAATGTGTTGCGCTCCCTCCTTACGTCCCAGAGGTCAAGCCCCCCCCCCCTTTACCTCCCGTAGGGCCCCCGTCATTGCAGGTTTCGTATCTGTCCGTGAGGGGTCACTGTTAAGCTCACCATTGCGCACACAATTAAGGTCTCCAGCCACAATTACTTCATGGCCTAGATGAGCAGCGGCTGCCCTCATGTGTGTGTTTCTTGGAGGAGGGCAACTGTAATTCCATATCGCTTCAAGTACAAATGTACTCTCCTCTGCTTAACTGGGTGTCCAAGACCTCTTACATTCCAGGTTAAAAATTTCCAGCACTGATCCAACTCACAATATGCATAAATAGGAACATCCTGCCACGCCCTCAATCCACCCATAGTGCACGCCAACTCCATACATCTTCTCTGTTTTGATATAACATGTTTATGGGCCCAAACTAAGGCACTACTAGGGCAACACAAGCTATCATTGCACTAAACTAAAGTTAAAAACTAGTGGTTTTGCCAATGCTTGTTTTCATGTATCAAGAAAAGTGAATTCATGTTCCTTTAGACAGGCATACACTTTTAACTCTATGTGAGGGGGCATGTAAGCACATTAAAAGTTAACAAACACACACACCTCCTTCCTCTCACCAGCTTCTGCTCCCTCCAGGGTTGCCACATTTCTCAGCGGTTTGTTGAAGGCTGGTTCCTAAACGGTGCTTCTTTTCCCCTTCCATGCAGCAGAGAGTGTGAGCATGGTTGTGATCACAACAGGGGATGCCCCTTCGATGCTCAGCACTGCCCAAAAGAGGAACCCCTAAGGACTGGCCCATTGGCCGATCATCCTGGCAAAGGGACGAAGGATCTTTGGTCACGTGCCTGTTTTTCAACCACAAGAAGAAAACCCAAAGAGGAACTGAAAATAAGGTGCATGTCTGGAAAACTTGTATGCATGAGCATCAGACTCTGTGTCCATGACAGGGCAGCGAGTCACCGGGGATCTAAGTTAACCCCCTAGCTGGCGACAAAGGCTGAAAAACGGAGGGTAAAAGTGGAGTTTCTATAAGTGGAGAGTAGGCAGGGAAGCAGGAAGATGCAGTGCAGTGCAGTGGCGGCTGGCATCTAAGGGGAGGGGAGGCGGGTGAGTGCACGCAAAATGAAATAAAAAGAATAAAATTTACCTGAACGCAACACGGCGTCCTCCAGTCCTCTTCTCACCACCGGAAGTGGAAGCAACAACTCTCTTGACCAATCATGGCGTTGCTCCCATGCAGCATGAGAGCAATGCCCTGATTGGAGGGAGCGGCCTCACTCGGCGCTCCACACCGCTCTGGAGGCTTTGGCTTGCTCTAACCCAGCTGACCTAAGACAGCTGGGTTAGAGCTGTTTAAACTGTGCATGTGTGGCTGGCTGTCGCAAGACGGCCAGCCAAAAAGACATGCGCACTTTAAACAGTGCACAGCCAGCCCACCCTCCTACCTGCTGACTGACATGCTGCTGTCATTCAGCAGCGGCCCCGCCCCATCCTGATGCTCTCAATCAATCAATCACGCGTTTGTTAAGCGCTACTACTCACCTGTGAGGGTCTCAAGGCGCTGGGGGAGGGGGTTTCGCAGGTTCCAGTCCATCAAGGAGGGGTATGTCGAAGAGCCAGGTTTTGAGGTTTCTTGTGAAGATGGGGAGAGATGTTGTCTGTCTGAGGTGGAGAGGGAGGGCGTTCCAGGCTCTGGCCGCGAGGAAGGAGAAGGAGCGGCCGCCTGATCTGGTCTTTCTGGTGCGGGGGACCACGGCGTAGGAGAGCTGGGCTGATTGTAGGGTCCTTTGGGGTGCGTGGAATTTGAGTCTGCTGTTCAGGTATGCTGGTCCGGTGTCGTGGAGGGCCTTGTGAGCGTGGGTGAGCATCTTGAAGGTGACTCTATCTTCGATGGGGAGCCAGTGGAGTGTGCGCAGTTGCTGGGAGATGTGGCAGTGTCTTGGCAGGTTGAGGACCAGTCTTGCGGCGGCGTTCTGGATGTTCTGTAGCTTGCGTGTGAGGTTTTTGTTTATTCCGGCATAGAGTGCGTTGCCATAGTCGAGTCTGCTGGTGACCAGGGCGTGAGTGACGGTCTTTCTGTGTTCGAGGGGGATCCATTTGAAGGTCTTGCGGAGGGTGTGGAAGCAGGAGGACGAGACAGCGTTGATCTGGCGGTCCATTTTGAGTTTGGAGTCCAGGATGATTCCCAGGTTGCGTGCGTGGTCCGTGGGGGTGGGCGGGCTTCCGAGGGCGGGGTGCCACCAGGTGTCGTTCCAGGCATCGGGGTGTGGGCCCATGATGAGTACTTCTGTTTTGTTGGTGTTTAGTTGAAGGCAGCTATTTTTCATCCATTTGGTAACGGCTTCCATGCCTTCTCGAAAATTGTGTCTGGCGGTGTTGGGTTCGTTGGATAGGGAGAGGATGAGTTGGGTGTCGTCTGCGTATGATACAATGTTGAGTCTGTAGGTTCTGACGATGGGGGCGAGCGGAGCCATGTAGACGTTGAAGAGCGTAGGGCTGAGGGATGACCCCTGGGGGACTCCGCAGGTGGTTGGTGTAGGGTCCGAGAGGAAAGGGGGGAGTCTGACCCTCTGCGTTCTGTCGGTGAGGAAGGAGCGGATCCAGTCGAGGGCCTTGTCTTGAATCCCTGCGTCGTGGAGTCTGCGTATTAGGGTGCGGTGAGAGACTGTGTCGAACGCCGCTGAGAGGTCGAGGAGGATGAGGGCTGCAGTTTCTCCTTTGTCCAGTAGGGTGCAGATGTCGTCTGTTGCGGCGAGGAGGGCGGTTTCCGTGCTGTGGTTTTTTCTGAAGCCGGATTGGGAGGAGTCGAGGATGTTGTGCTCTTCGATGAATGTGGCGAGTTGGCTGTTGATGGCTTTCTCGATGACTTTCGCTGGGAACGGGAGCAGGGAGATGGGTCTGTAGTTTTTGAGGTCGGTGGGGTCCGCCGAGGGTTTCTTGAGGAGGGGGTTGATTTCGGCGTGTTTCCAGTCGTTGTCCAGTGATGCTCTGTTCAGGACGGGGGAAGAAAAATAAAATGGTAATAAATTACCATTTTATTTTTCAGGGGCTTGGGGAGATTTTAAGTGGGGCGACGCTCCTCCGCTCCAACGGAGAAGCCGCCCCTGGTGCAGTGCTGATCAGCGTTCCCATGCCGAAAATATTTTGCACCAAAAGCTGCAAAAAGTTGAACTCCAAAATCTCATTCGATTGTGGAACGCCAAGTCCCCTATTACCTGCAGTAGCATAACAAGGATGCCATGGGCTTGGAGGAAGCAAGGAAAGTAGCCCTTTGACTCCTGTTGGAATACAAAAATGGCGCAATTATCAGGTTTCCATGCACCAATCATGTCTCTGGGCCCCGGTGCCACTGCTCCTGCTTCAATAATGGTAGCTACATCCCTGATTACCTGTGCAAAGAGGGGTGTAACAGGACAGAAACCATGCAAACACCCAGTTTTTCACACACTGACAGATCTACTAAAATAGCTCAATTTGGCTCTCTGGATAAAATGAAAAGTTGGATGAACTCAGGTGCAACAACTGGAATGTTGCATGATATTCTTATGCGTAACGTGATTTATGTGAAATTACATATTTTACATGGCTTCCTCATGGACAATTATCTTGGTTTAGAAATTTGAACTGGAGGATCTACCTCAAGACCATATCATATCCAGGGCAGCCCCTGCCCAACTTTCCGCCGAACCACAACGCTTAGTGTTGCAAAGAAATGGTTTCTTAGTGCAAGCACGGCCATTGACGTCACTGTGCACAACTCTTACCAAGCATAGGGTTGTGCAATATCTTACCCTTTGCACGACCCGGAGCTGCAGGTTTTCTTGCAGCGCTGCATGAATTTGAGTAAATCTGGGCCACAGTTTCTGTTAAGGACCTAGAGTTGTATTGCTTAAGCAAGAATTTATTTAAACTATTGAAGTGTTGTCTGTTAATCACGTGTTCATTGTCTTTAGCATGTGCCTTCACCAACCAAAGAAAGACGGTAACTGAATTATTTGTAAAGCAAGTAAATCATCTTCGGTAATACCACATGCCCAGTGTTCGACCACCAAGTAAATGTGCTGCTGTTGACCAAGAACAATAAACAACGAAGAGTCCGAACGTAACTCAGTGACATGAACCTGGACGGATTCATACCCCAACTTTCATCCAACACCAGGTCAATGGGATCTACCCTGGACACGACCTTGCTCTGAAAGAGACCAAGACAGCCCAGTAAGCAACTTCATAAAAGTCAAATTGTCATCTAAATCCTATGTTATTACTTCTAAAAGGTGTCAATGTCCTGCTCCAAGGCCTCGCAGTCTCCACACTGATACCTCCCACCCCCCGTAAGGGCATCCTACATGCTGCAGCACGCCTGATTAAGGGTCTGAAGAAATAAGATCACATCACCGCTTACCCTCATGGAGATCCACTGGCTCTCTTCACCAATCTGCATAATCTTTAAAACCAGCTGTACCATCTACAAAGCCATCATGACTAGCATCTCTATTTGGCTGACAAGCTAGCCATCTCGGGTGCCCTCTCGAAACACCTGTAACTGAGATGCCATCAGAAGGGTGACAAATAAGAGCAAAAAAAGAAAAAGGAAGGCATCTGTCTGTTCCAGTTCTGCACCTACTATCTGGAATGATGTCCCCATATTCACCAGGACTGCCCAACCTTGCTCCAATTTAGGAAAGACCTAGGGGCATATTATCAAGGAGCTGCGATATTTATCGCAAAGCGCGCTTAGCGCTGTTTTTTTTATCGCCGGCTATCGCTGGATTTCCACGCTGTGATAGCACGGTATTATCAACGCGTAACGCAAAGGCGATAGGAAATCCAGCGATAGCGTGTAAAACCAGCAATAGCGTGAGAATTCCAGCGCTAAATTAACAGCGCTAATGAAAAGCTTGCTAATAGGCAAGTGTATACTTAACCCAACAATCCACCCCCCATTGACAAGATGGTTAAGGCAAGTTTTTTCCAGGCGTTAAAGTCCAGCGATAAGCGCGGTTAGCGCGAATTTTCCTATCGCTTCGCGGGCATTGATAATAGGGGGAAGTTGTGTTTGCGACTGTTTCAATGGAGTTTTAGTCAGGAACGCCTACTTTGCATGTCATTAGCGATATATATCGCTGACATGCTTAGAGGTAAAAAAACGGCCGCTATCGCTAATAAACTCACGCTAAGGCCCGTTAGCTGCAGCTTGTTAATAGTGTGATAAAAATATCGCAGCATTAGCGGCAGAAAAGTGCCGCTAACGCGGCGATAAAGGGCTTGATAATATGCCCCCTAAAGACTTATCTGTTTAAAAATACTACTTTGTGATGCAGCAACAATCCATAAACCAGCAGCTACCCTTCCAAGCATATGTTGACTTTATCTTTGCTTGTGGTCCTTGATAGCACTCCACTATATATATATATCAAGACCCTACGACAATTGGAGTCAAGGTATATTGTGGAACTGAGAACATTAGCCCCATATGGCCTCAATAGTGAAGAGGAATTATGGGTACATGTTGGATAGAGTTGAATCATGAAGATAGCTAACAATGGAGAATCGTTTAATTAGCAGAATAGCGTGTGCCCCCTCCCCTTTATACTTTCACTGAACTAGGAATTAAGAATTAGGTATTTTTATTGCAAGGTTGATGGATTTAATTAACGGACTTTATATATAATAGGGCTATTAAGCAATAGATGATGATTGTTGAAATGAGAAACTTGTACATCTTGAGATTTGCCCAAATGAGTTCATCCAGGACTATATTTAAGTTGCAGTCGATATAATCGCCCATTCAGGGCAAAATACAAAGACTGACAAATGTATCAATTGTATGATAATGATTTATTAAGAGGGCAAATAGATGTTTGTCATCTGCGAAGATCCTTTATACATTATTTTGTTTTTATAAAATATCAATTACTTAAAATTGTGTCGAGGGAATTGCTTATGTAGGATATAAAAATGGAAATAATGATCTGTGATTTAGCATATTTAAAGATGGCCGCCATGATTACGGCAATTGTGTAAAGTCCTTTCTCGATTTCAATGGAAGCTAAAGAGAAGTTGTACAAGTCCGTTTTCGAGTGAATCATGTTACAAAATGTATATAATGGGTTAATGAAGATATGCACGCTGACATTGACAAAGGCCGTATGGCCGAAATGCGTTTGTCAGCTATGGTGGTTTTGTAACATTAAAATCTTAAAAACGACTCGCGAGTGCACCGCGTACCTTTGTATGGACGAAGGAGTTGGGCAGCAGTGTTAGCGGTTCGTCACCGCTTTGCGGTAGCACCCACCCAGGAGTGAGCGGCGGTTGGTTTACGAGACTGGTTAGAATATATATATATATATATATATATATATATATATATATATATATATATATATATATATATATATATATATATATATATATATATATAATAAATAAAGTGAGCAGTTGCGATGGAACAGTTACGTGCAACCAGCAGCACGGGTGAGCTGGGGCGGGTAGTTGCATCAGTGAGGCTGTTCTGGGGACGTTTGGTGAACCAGTGCAGATGTGGTGGGGCAGTTTAAATGTGTGACTTCCAGTAAACTGGGCAGCTAGGTGCATCAGCAGAATAAGTTCTGGCAGTGCCTGGTGCCAGCTTAAAAAGATGGGGTAGTCTGGCACGCCAGCAAAAATGAGCAGGGACTGTTTGGTGTACAACCAGTAGTGAGTTGAGGCAGTCTGTCGTCTAGCGCAAGTAAGCAGAGTAAGCTTCTAACACCAGGATGGTGAAGTTTTTTTGACCAAATAATATGAGTGGGGGCATTTTACTGAGCGAATGTGAGTGAAGTGGGAGATTTGCACTGGTGTAGGCAATCTGAGGAAGTGCTTTGTGGCAGCACAAGAGAGAGGTGATAGTATAGACACTGGTCACCTAAGATGCATTAAGTAAGGGTACCTAAATCAAAGAGGTCTTGCATTCAGTCTTGAAAATGGAGAAAGATATCTGTGCAGTGCTTCTGGCATTGTGACATTGTCTACTCTAGTGGCTTTCCCCCCTCTCATGGCAGTGGACATACTGTGGCTGACGAAGCTGGCGATCCTTGCCTTGTAATGGCTTTCAAGCACCTAGCCGCAGTGATTGTACAACCACTTTTGATTATTAAACTCCTCATTCAAAAAGGGCCAGGTGCAGTCTGTTTGTAAAGAGGCAACATTTATACCACTATTAAAAAAACTTTGACTTGATCCTTCACCTTGCAAACATTTTCATCCCATTTAACTACAACCTTAAAGGGCGAAAGTGCTGGAAAAAACATGGTTGCAGATTCTCTTTGAGCATCTCCAGGTATATAATTGTTTAAATGAGGTGTAAGCTGGTGTTTGCACCCGACATAGTACGGAATCAATGTTGGTATCCGTTTTGGACTTGCTTAGGCTGGACTTGGATGATGGTCATGGTAGAGCATTGATCTTCTTAGATCTCTCAGCCACCTTTGATACGATTGATTATGCCATTCTTTTTGACCGTATCAGGGCGGTTATAACAGGAGTTTGGCAGTGGTCCCACTCTTTTTAGACTGGTCGCTCACAAGCAGTGCAGATGCAGCAATTTGTTCAACAGTGTGTTAGTGCCTCCTCTGAGATGCCCAAAGGTTCTCCACTTTCTCCCTGCCTCTTCAACATTTATATGAGACCATTGGCACTTGCCCTTGTTGAACGAGGAGTTCGAGCCTTTGAGTACACAGATAACACTCGGATCCTTCTGAGGTTGGGCAACGATGCTGACTCCCATTTGGAGCTCCAACAGGGTGTGCAATTCATCTGGTCTTGGATGGGAAGCAATAAGTTGAATCTTAATGGAGAAACAATGAGCTCCTCACTGTAAATAATAGCAGTGACACCTGATTAGACAAATATTGGCCCCTGGAACTGGACACTTCATATATCCTATCTTTGGTGGTAAAAACTTTGGGCACTCTATCTCTTAGACTACATGGTAGTAGCGCCCATTACGGGGTCGGGGACAGTGTTGTACTCATAAGTAGATGAGGTAATGTGTCCCTAAGGTTAAAACAGCATTCTACAAATACAGCCAATAAATTAGGAAGAAAAGGCTGACTCAAACAGGGAGTTTGAGTAATTTAGAGTAAACTATGAAGGTTTGTTAAAATATCAAAGTGCAATACGGAAGAAAAAATGAAGGCTCAGTTAGTTCAAGAAATCAGTCATAAGGCATAGAAATACTTTATCATAAAGGCATTTAGCAATTGAAAATAAATACAGCAATGAGCAGAGTCTGGAAATAGTCTAAGTCCAGAGAGTGCAGCAAATTAACAGTGAATCGGGCAGCATCGTTAGAGGCTCAGAAAAGAGTCATGGCTCTCTCCCAAGTTTAGGGGGTTCTAAAGCCAATTTCACCACAGAAAGAAATAGGAAATGCACTGTCATCGTGGTGTGAGCAAAAGCATCTACTTAACAACAAATCACATCTCAGCATTTTAAAACGTCATATAATACCATCATGTTAGCACTAGCCGCTAATATGAATATATTGAATTCTTTTCTGACTTAAGGTCATCGGAGATGTTTGAACAAATGTGTTACAATAAACAATGGAAAGACTCATAGTCGAACTGTCTTCTTACAAAACAAACAGGGCACGTTTTGCTACGTGCTGTGTCAGCTGAGAAAAATAAACGTGATGAATGTTACGAAGTCAGCAGCCATATTTTATAAAAAATGGAGTCGTGGCCTAAAAGACGCCTAGTTAAATAAAGGCCATAAAACACGCTGGTACACATCTCGGCATTTACACTTCTATTGCAATAGATTAATGTAACGGGTACAAATGATTTAAAATTGAAAATAACTCCAGCTTAGGCCTGGTGGTAAAGATTGACTCTCAGCTGTACATGGTAGAACAGGTGTTATCAACAGTGTCGGACTTTAGCTATGAACTGCACATTTTGTGAACATTTTCATATTATTTAGACAAGCAGAGCAAGCATCATGGTAACTTGAGCTTTGATTGGGCCCAGGCTGGACTACACTAACACGACCTACCTGGAACTGCCTCTGGAACTGATTAAAAACTGCAGGCAGCCCATAATGCAGCTGCTCATTTTATTTTGATCATATCAGTCCTATCTTGTATAAGCTCCACCAGTTGGTGGTTAAAGAGAGAATTCCATTTAAGATCTGCCTTACACATAAATCTCTAATTGGCAGAGCCCTCTGTTTCATTAAGGAACAGCTAGTGAGATATCTCTGTGTGCACTACCAGGCTGTGGAATTCCTTACCAGACCACCTACGAGCACAAGTCTCCTTTGTGAAGTTTAGGCGCACCCTTAAAACCTGGTTGCGTGGGCAGGCATATAAGTAAATCTATCATGCCTTTTGGTCCAGCTTTGTCTACTCCTGCCTATAGAGACCCACTGTGATAGTATGCATAACACACCTTATATAAGATAAAATATATAGGGGCATATTTACGTTCCCTGGCGCATCCCTGCATATCAGCAGGGATGCGCCAGGGAAAATGCGTCACGCAAGTTTACCCTTGCGCCACGTCCGATGCGCCGCATTTACAATGCGGCGCATCGTGGCGCAAGGATAAGCAGATGCGTGACGCATCTGCCGGGCGGAAGGTTGGCGCAGTGCTGAAGCTGTGTCGCAAGCACGACGCAACTCCAGCACTGTTCCAACCTTCCCTATCCCTAACATGGTGCGTCAATCCTTACGCCTGCTTGAAGCAGGCGTAAGGATTTGACGCACAGCTGCCGGAAAAGTGACTGCGTGAAATCTTGTAGATTTCACTACGTCACTTTTTCCGAGGCGTTCCTGCGCCGGAACGACCCCTGCGCCGGATGCGCCCACATGAAACCTGACGCAGGTTTCATGTGGTGCAGGGATTTACTACGTGACGCATCTCCCTAGATGCGTCACGTTGTAAATATAGCGCAACGCGGCGCATGGTTTGCGTCGCCGCTGCGTCACATGCGTGACGCAACGGCGGCGCAAAAGTGGCGCAAGGGGCTTGGAAATATGCCCCATAATGTGTAAGTGTAGGCACCTGGCCACCTAGCTTGCCACTTGCCGTTGGCCTCCAATTCCTGCTTGTTCCAGCCCGATCTAGTTGCCACATTTTGGCCAAGTGACATAGTTGCTGCCCGGGTTTTCCTGCCCAGGTTTTTCCTGCTTACTGTTCTTCCCTCCAACGGAAGCCCTGCCTACCCCAGGACCTACTTAATGCAAGACGCAGTGCGTCCGCATCAGTAGGCACCTGGGCACGTAGCTTGCAACTTGCCAGTGGCCTCCAGTTCCTGCTTGTTCCAGCCTGTTCCAGTTGCCGCCTTTGGCCAAGTGACACCGCTGCTGCCCGGGTTTTCCCGCCCATTTGTTTCCTGCTCACTGTTCTTCCCACCAACAGAAGTCCACCCACCCCAGGACTTACTTAATGCAGGCCATAGTGTGACTGTACAGCAGGTGTGCCAAAGTCAAGCCCGTCTGCGCCTGTCCCCGCCTGGACCTCACCCAGCACCAGGAACCCTGGCTCCATGGCCATCCAACACAACACCACAGCTGCCACGGGAGCCAACTACTCCTCCGCCATCCTCCACGATCTCAACAATACACACTAGCAAACACGCTGCTGCTGTCGCACATCCCCCAGCACCACAGTAGGACATTTATTCTGCACCCATTGCGATTTCACCTGCCACACCTCAGACGCCGACACCACCTCCTCCAAACAACTGACGCACGCCACCACCCCACACCAACTATCTGCCATCCTCCTTAACGTCCGATCCCTTGGGAAACACTCCATCAAAATCTGGGACCTCCTCAACAGCAACACACCCAACCTTCTCTTCCTGACCGAAACATGGCTCAACCCAGCCTCCAACACGGACATTGCCACAGCCATCTCACTCATCTGCAAAAGCATACACCAGGACCAAAGCCACAAACCAGGTGGAGGACTTGCGATAATCTAAAAAAACAGGAATGACTGCACCATCTCTACGGACTTGGACACTAACCTCATGGAACACCTCCACTTCAAAATATGAACAGACTACAACATCACCCTCAAGGGAACCCTCACCTACCGTCCCCCGGGCGGATTTCCGCAACCACTTCACTGACCTCATTGCTCCCCTCTCCATCAGATCAACCAACTACAACCTCTTCGGGGACCTCAATTTCCACCTAGAAGACACCACAGACTCCACGGCCCTCCTCGACAGCCTCAGCAACCTATGACTCACCTTGCTTGTCCAAGGACCACCCCACACAGCAGGCCACATCCTCAACCCTATTTTCTCCTCCAACAGGATCACTACCACCCACACGACCCACCTCACATGGTCTGAACACTACATCATACATTTCAAGATACCCGCCCACCAAACCACCCCACCAGAAAAACCCAAAGCACCTTCAAGACACTGGGGCAAAATATTCTAAGAAAACTGGACCAAGACCACACAGGAATGCCCACCCAACCACACCGAGAACCTCAACGTCGACGCCAAGTTCTTTAATGAATGGTTCGTCGACTGCACCAACCGCACTGCTCCAACCAGAAACAAGACCTACAAAAACAACAACCCAGCTAGTGCACGAATGGTCTAAGAGAGTCCAACTGCCACTGCAAACAACTTGAGAGAAAATGGAGATTCGACAAAAACACCACCACAAGATCCACGTACAAAGCCACCCTCAGCCTCTACCACCAACAACTATGAGATGCAAAGAAAAAGGCCTTAACTCTCAGACTCAAAGTCTGCTCCAACAACGGCAAAGAACTCTTCACCATCATCAAGGAGTTCTCCAATCCCGCAGCTGCCAACAACGACATCATCCCATCCCAAGCATTCTGCAACAACCTCTCAAGCTTCTTTGAACAGAAGATTGCCAAGATCTAAAACACATTTGACCCACAGCATACCGATACGAACTCCCCCAACCAACCGGACACCTCCTTCATCGCCACACAGCAGCTAAGCAACTGGAAGCCCCTCTCGAATGAAGAAACCACCGCCCTGATGAATACCATCCACTCAGGAGCCCCCTCTTCATATACAACCTTTGAAGAACCATCATCTCCCCCACACTCACTGCTATTATCAACAGCTCCATAGCCTCCACCATCTTCCTGTCTTGCTGGAAAGTGCAGAAGTCAAAGCCCTAGTGAAGAAACCAACTGCAGACCCCAACACCCTTAGCAGCTACAGACCCATCTTTGCGCCTGACTTTTCCAGCTAAATTCATTGAGAAAGCCATCAATACCAAACTTGCACACCACCTAGACCTCCATCAACTCCTAGATAGCTCTCAATCAGGCTTTCACATCAACCAAAACTTGGGGACAGCCTTCATTGCGGCCACCGATGACATCAGAAGCTTTCTCGACTGAGGAAAAACGGCTGCACTCCACCTCCTCGACCTCTCCGCAGCTTTTGATATGGTCTCCCATGAGTCATTCATTAGAAATCTTCAGCACGTGAGTATCTGTGGACCGGCCCTCAAATGAATATCCTCCTTCCTCATGGACAAAACTCAATGAGTTAGACTTCCCCCCTACACCTCAGAACCTAAAAAACTCATTTGCGGAGTCCCTCAAGGGTCGTTGCTCAGCCCAACACTCTTCAACGTCTACATGATGCCCCTCACGGACATCATCAGAGCCTTCAGCATCAACATAGTATCCTACACCTACGACACACAGCTCATCCTCTCCCTTACCGATTCAACCAGCACCACCAGAGCAAACTTCGCCAACTGCATGAGCAACATCGCTGCCTGGATGAAAAACAACTGCCTCCAGCTCAACATAGACAAAACCGAAGTCTTTATCTTCTCCAACAACCACTCCCTGGGATGCCTCTTGGTGGCCCTCTGAACTTGCCCCCTACCCCTGCGGACCATTCCAAGAACCTCTGGATCATCCGGTACACCATCTTCTCCATGAGCAACCAGATCAACGCCGTCTCCTCATCATGCTTCCACATCCTGCGAATGCTACACAGGATTTTCAAGTGGATCCCGCTGAACACCAAACAAACGGTCACCCAGGCTCTTATCACAAGTAGACTTGACAGAAACGCCCTCTACATCGGAATCCCAGCCCCTGCCTACGCCGACTCCAAACAACTCAGAACGCCACTGCAAGACTCATCCTGAACATCCTGCGAAATAACCACATCTCTCCTCATCTCAACAACTCCACTGGCTCCCAGTCCAGTTAAAATGTAAGACCAAGCTACTCACCCACGCCTACAAAGCTCTCCACAACACCAGTCCAGCTTCTCTCAACCACCGCCTCAACTTCTACCAACCCACCAGACACCTTCAATCTGCATCCCAGTCAGAAGCACACCTCCATCGAATCAAGAAGACTAGAAGTGGAGGTTCCTCCTTCTCATTGCTCTTAGGCATGACCTGGAATGGCCTCCCAAAGCACCTCAAAACCTCCCCCTCCCTCATGGACTTCGAAAGGAACCTCAAGACATGGCTCTTCTAGATGAAACAGGCATGATCTCCTCCTACCCCCTCAGGCCTGCCCTACTCAGCGCCTGGATACCCTCGCGAGTGATTAGCCGCACTTTACAAATTCACATAACATAACACGATGTAGGGAACTTCCAGTACAATTTTCTATCCCAAGATCATAGCGAATTGCGACCTAACATTAGGGAGTAACTCTATCATACACATACTGATGGACTGAGCCACAACGACTTTGGAAGGTAAGGCAAAGTCATGTGAATTGTATTCTAGCCTCTGATGAAAGTTAATATAGCCTTTTATGCAGTTTGCTTCGGTGGTCTCAGTGTCTTAACGCTGTTATTAGGCCAACTACCTCATTTGGTTCCCTTCTGCAGAGTGTTCAGATGTTTCCTAATAGCCCACATGTGTAATGCATTAGAATAGTCAATCTTGGTGTCAACAAGAGCCCCAACAATAATAGCCCTGAGATCTCCGGGGATCAGGACAATTACCACTTTTCCATGTCCAAGATGATACATGGTGTTTTCTGGTATGTCTTCAGTTTTGATCCTTTTAACTGGAACTGGCTATGATTCATCAATTATTTGGCATAGATCTACATGAACAATCTAAAACATAACTATATTGATCAACGCCTCCTCCCTGCTTCAAGAAGACCTGGATGTCAACTGCATAACAACAAATGACCTTAGATTACCTGAAGTAGAGGCATCTGTGGATAGTGAATATAAAGGGGGAAAAATGAACCCTGTGCCATCCCACAACCGTGGACATGGTACTTGAGGAGAAAGGTCTCAATCTAACCCAAAGTCCTGTTATTGGAGAAGAAAGGTTTCACTCTAGTCCAAAGACATGGGACTTGAGAAGAAAGGTCCCAACTTAACCTAAACAAATGGGACTCGAGAAGAAAAGTCCCAATCATATCCAAAGACATGAGACTTCAGGAGAAAGGACCATCTCTAACCTAAAGAAAAGGGACATGAGCAAAGGGATCCCACTCTCACCCAAAGAAATGGAACTTGAGGAGAAGGGTCCTACTCTAACGAGAAGAAATTGGACTTGGAGAAAAGGCTCCCATTCTAATCCAAAGTCTTGTGACTTGAAAAAGGCCATCTCTAATTCGAAGACGTGGGGCTTAAGGACAAAAGTTCCTGCTCTATCCCAAAGAGATGGGACTTGAGAAGAGCCTCAATTTATTCCAAAGAAAAGGGACTTGAAAATTTATTCCAGAGAAAAGGGACTTGAAAAGAAACATCTCACTCTAAACTAAAGACAGTGTACATGAGGAGAAGGGTCTCATCCTGATCCAAAGACATGGAGCCAGAGGAGAAAGGTCCTACGCTTACCCAAAGAAATGGGACTTAAGGAGAAGGGTCATACTAAAACCCAAAGACATGGTACATGAGAGGAGGGGTCTATTCTAATCCAGAAAGATCCCAAGCAAACCCTAAGTACGGACTTGAGTAGAAAGACTTCAATCTATCCCCAAAAACCAGGAGACTTGAGGAGAGAGAGGTTGGCATTTAACCAAAAGACATAGGGGCATATTATCAAGAACGGCGTTAAAATTATCGCCGGTTTAGCGTGAGAAAACTGCCGCTAAAGCGGCGATAATGGGCTTGATAATATGCCCTGGAGAATTCCAATAGAAGCCCATGTTCACACCAGAACATGGACTTCTATTGGAATTCTCAAGGATAATTTTTACCGCCGTTCTTGATAATATGCCCCATAGTACTTGAGGAGGAGAAAGGTTGCAATCCAACCCAAAGACATAGTACTTGAGGAGAAAGGTAGAAAACGTAGCCAAAGACATGGGACTTGAGGAGACAGGTTGAAATCTAACCCAAAGACATGGGATTTGAGGTGAAAGGTTGCAATCCAACCCAAAGACATAGTACTTTAGGAGACAGGTTGAAATCTAACCCAAAGACATGGAATTTGAGGTGAAAGGTTGCAATCTAACCCAAAGTCATCAGACTTGAGAAAAGGGTGATCTGGGAGTGATGGGTCAATGAACGATCACTCCCAGGGGGACAATACAGATCACATATTCCAGTTGTGTGTTTAGAAGCAGGAGAAAGCATGAGGAACTTTCTTCAACCCCGTCCTGTCCAAGAAAGATTAAAACTCAGCGTTATACTAATGGAGTGACCACTGATAGCGAAGATGGGCCTGCGAGCACCCTAGGCTACCAACCTTTCAACTCTCATGGGGGTGAAGAAGTTGCTGGCTCAGGAAGGAGAGTCTTTACCTAGCTGTATGAGGTTGACTTACAGAAGCCCAAGATTTAGTTTCCTGTGTGCGTTGCAGATTGTATGATTGCAGGGGCTACATGTGAGTACAGACCTTTTTCCTTTCAGACGGACCCAGACTTCTGAAATGACTGTTCCAAATGAAGTATGAGAACCTGAAACTACTAAACTATGCTGTCCCCTTTGGGCATTCCATCCCCTGACCACACGTCAGAAACATCCGCTGGAAGGATGAACTCTCCAGACAGGCTTCCACATTATAAGATGGAGCTTTCCACAAAATGACGAATTATTATTGTTTATCAGAAAAGGCTGCCTACAAAAACGAGAAGTTGCACGCTATACGTCCCCTGAAACATTTTTGATTTTTAGTGACATGGCTCAAAGCAGTCCCTGTAAGGCAACAGTTCCTAATGCTGCTGACTATTGAGGAGCCACCGGGTGAGGTTGGGTTATTTGAAAGGTGTTCAGCTCAGCTGTATTTAGGAACACTAGCTTAGGTTCCAGGATCACTGGGCATTCCGCACAGCAGCACTATGACACCAGCTACCTTTAACCCTTTCACACAGCACAACAGCTGATATCTGATAACCCCCATGTTTTATCTCTGACTCTGTCACCTTATCTTCAGAATGTTTAGTGATAGACAAACCTAGTTTTAAGCTGTGTGACCGTTTCAGTCTTAATTAAGGAAATTTTGCTTTCCCAGTAATTATGTCTGCGTACAATACTTCAATTATTTATTCTGTATTTTAATTTAAACCACTCAATCCCACCACCGCCCGCACACCAAGTGCCTTGTCTTTGATCCCATGGCCAGAGGGGAACCGATGGGGTTTAGCAGTCCCATCTTTCCTTGGCACTGCCAGTGAATGAGCCACAGGGGCAAGGGAGCTCGCGGAGTGCCTCCCTGGTCACTGCAGACCAGAGGGAGCCTTGTGCTTCTGTAAATCAGCCCCTCCTGAGGAAATGAGGTGACCCTTGGGGTACCATGCTTATTGGTAAGACCGGTTCTCTTTAATGCAACCATGTAGTGGAGCTAGAAGCATTGAGATGGCCTGTGATTTTAAAGTGCCAGAGAGTGGTTTATGGTTTAGGCAGCTGGGGCTCAATTTGTCAAGTCTAAATTCATGTTTTCGGGGCAGATATCCGAAAGTACAGGAGTACAGCTGGCGATGCAGCCTTAAATGTCAACATATAGATCAGGGAATTCGGAGTCACCCCAGTAGATTTCAAAATGGATAAACAATATATGAGGGTTAAGGCAACACCACGAGGGTGGATTGGATGAGAAAAAGTATGTTACAGTGGCGCACATCAATAGTAACACCTTCTCTGGAGCACTGGGTCCCGTTCTGAGGCCTCTTCTGGAGCATGTGTCTAGTTCTGGAGGTCTGCTCTGGAGCCAGTGTTCATTCTGAGGGCCTTCTCTGGAACATTTTGTAGAGCAGTGGAGGCGTCCTCTGGAGCACAGTGTCCAGTTCTGGAGGCCTGCTCTGGAGTACAGTGATCAGATCTGGAGACCTACTCCGGAGCACAGCGTCTAGCTCTGGACACCACCTCTGGAGTACAGTCATCAGCTCTAGAGGCCTCCTCTGGGGCAATGTGCCCAGTTCTGGAGGCGTGCTCTGGAGTACAGTATTCAGATCTAGAAACATGCTCCAGAGCACAGTGTCTAGTTCTGGACACCACCTCTGGAGTACAGTCATCAGCTCTAGAGGCCTCCTCTGGGGCACTGTGCCCAGTTCTGGAGGCGTGCTCTGGAGTACAGTATTCAGATCTAGAAACATGCTCCAGAGCACAGTGTCTAGTTCTGGATACCACCACTGGAGTACAGTCATCAGCTCTAGAGGCCTCCTCTGGAGCACAATGTCCTGTTCTGGAGGCCTGCTCTGGAGTACAGTGATCAGATCTGGAGACCTGCGCCAGAGCACAGTGTCTAGTTCTGGAAACCACCTCTGGAGTTCAGTCATCAGCTCTACAGGCCTCCTCTGGGGCACTGTGTCCAGTTCTGGAGGCGTGCTCTGGAGCACAGTGATCAGATCTGGAGACATGCTCCATAGCACAGTGTCTAGATCTGGACACCACCTCTGGAGTACAGTCATCAGCTCTAGAGGCCTCCTCTGGAGCACAATGTCCTGTTCTGGATGCCTGCTCTGGAGTACAGTGATCAGATCTGGAGACCTACTCCGGAGCAAAGTATCTAGTTCTGGACACCACCTCTGGAGTACAGTCATCAGCTCTAGAGGCCTCCTCTGGAGCAAAGTGACTAGTTCTGGAGGCCTGCTCTGGAGTACAGTGATCAGATTTGGAGACCTGCTACGGAGCACAGTGTCTAGTTCTGGACACCACCTCTGGAGTACAGTCATCAGCTCTAGAGGCCTCCTCTGGGGCACTGTGCCCAGTTCTGGAGGTGTGCTCTGGAGTACAGTATTCAGATCTAGAAACATGCTCCAGAGAACAGTGTCTAGTTCTGGACACCACCTCTGGAGTACAGTCATCAGCTCTAGAGGCCTCCTTTGGAGCACAATATCCTGTTCTGGAGGCCTGCTCTGGAGTACAGTGATCAGATCTGGAGACCTGCTCCAGAGCACAGTGTCTAGTTCTGGACACCATCTCTGGAGTACAGTCATCAGCTCTAGAGGCCTCCTCTGGAGCACAATGTCCTATTCTGGAGGCCTGCTCTGGAGTACAGTGATCAGATCTGGAGACCTACTCCGGAGCACAGTGTCTAGTTCTGGACACCACCTCTGGAGTACAGTCATCAGCTCTAGAGGCCTCCTCTGGAGCACAATGTCCTGTTCTGGAGGCCTGCTCTGGAGTTCAGTGATCAGATCTGGAGACCTGCTACGGAGCACAGTGTCTAGTTCTGGACACCACCGCTGAGTACAGCCATCATCTCTAGAGGCCTCCTCTGGAGCACAGTGTCCAGTTCTGGAGGCCTCCTCTGGAGTAAAGTGATCAAATCTGGAGACCTGCTCCAGAGCACAGTGCCTATCAGCTCTAGAGGCCTCCTCTGGAGCACAATGTCCTGTTCTGGAGGCCTGCTCTGGAGTACAGTGATCAGATCTGGAGACCTACTCCGGAGCACAGTGTCTAGTTCTGGACACCACCTCTGGAGTACAGTCATCAGCTCTAGAGGCCTCCTCTGGAGCACAATGTCCTGTTCTGAAGGCCTGCTCTGGAGTACAGTGATCAGATCTGGAGACCTGCTACGGAGCACAGTGTCTAGTTCTGGACACCACCTCTGGAGTACAGTCATCAGCTCTAGAGGCCTCCTCTGGGGCACTGTGCCCAGTTCTGGAGGCGTGCTCTGGAGTACAGTATTCAGATCTAGAAACATGCTCCAGAGCACAGTGTCTAGTTCTGGACACCACCTCTGAAGTACAGCCATAAGCTCCAGAGGCCTCTTCTGGAGCACAATGTCCTGTTCTGGAGGCCTGCTCTGGAGTACAGTGATCAGATCTGGAGACCTGCATCAGAGCACAGTGTCTAGTTCTGGACACCACCTCTGGAGTTCAGTCATTAGCTCTACAGGCCTCCTCTGGGGCACTGTGTCCAGTTCTGGAGGTATGCTCTGGAGCACAGTAATCAGATCTGGAGACCTGCTCCAGAGCACAGTGTCTAGATCTGGACACCACCTCTGGAGTACAGTCATCAGCTCTAGAGGCCTCCTCTGGAGGACAATGTCCTGTTCTGGAGGCCTGCTCTGGAGTACAGTGATGAGATCTGGAGACCTACTCCGGAGCACAGTGTCTAGTTCTGGACACCACCTCTGGAGTACAGTCATCAGCTCTAGAGGCCTCCTCTGGAGGACAATGTCCTGTTCTGGAGGCCTGCTCTGGAGTACAGTGATGAGATCTGGAGACCTACTCCGGAGCACAGTGTCTAGTTCTGGACACCACCTCTGGAGTTCAGTCATTAGCTCTAGAGGCCTCCTCTGGGGCACTGTGCCCAGTTCTGGAGGCGTGCTCTGGAGTATAGTATTCAGATCTAGAAACATGCTCCAGAGCACAGTGTCTAGTTCTGGACACCACCTCTGGAGTACAGTCACCAGCTCTAGAGACCTCCTCTGGAGCACAATGTCCTGTTCTGGAGGCCTGCTCTGGAGTACAGTGATCAGATCTGGAGACCTGCGCCAGAGCACAGTGTCTAGTTCTGGACACCACCTCGGGAGTTCAGTCATCAGCTCTGCAGGCCTCCTCTGGGGCACTGTGTCCAGTTCTGGAGGCCTGCTCTGGAGTACAGTAATCAGATCTGGAGACCTACTCCGGAGCACAGTGTCTAAGTCTGGACACCACCTCTGGAGTACAGTCATCAGCTCTAGAGGCCGCCTCTGGAGCACAATGTCCTGTTCTGGAGGCCTGCTCTGGAGTTCAGTGATCAGATCTGGAGACCTGCTACGGAGCACAGTGTCTAGTTCTGGACACCACCTCTGAGTACAGTCATCATCTCTAGAGGCCTCCTCTGGAGCACAGTGTCCAGTTCTGGAGGCCTGCTCTGGAGTACAGTGATCAAATCTGGAGACCTGCTCCAGAGCACAGTGACTAGTTCTGGACACCACCTCTGGAGTACAGTCATCAGCTCTAGAGGCCTCCTCTGGAGCACAATGTCCTGTTCTGGAGGCCTGCTCTGGAGTACAGTGATCAGATCTGGAGACTTACTCCGGAGCACAGTGTCTAGTTCTGGACACCACCTCTGGAGTACAGTCATCAGCTCTAGAGGCCTCCTCTGGAGCACAATGTCCTGTTCTGGAGGCCTGCTCTGGAGTACCGTGATCAGATCTGGAGACCTGCTACGGAGCACAGTGTCTAGTTCTGGACACCACCCATGGAGTACAGTCATCAGCTCTAGAGGCCTCCTCTGGGGCACTGTGCCCAGTTCTGGAGGCGTGCTCTGGACTACAGTATTCAGATCTAGAAACATGCTCCAGAGCACAGTGTCTAGTTCTGGACACCACTTCTGGAGTACAGTCATCAGCTCCAGAGGCCTCCTCTGGAGCACAATGTCCTGTTCTGGAGGCCTGCTCTGGAGTACAGTGATCAGATCTGGAGACCTGCGCCAGAGCACAGTGTCTAGTTCTGGACACCACCTCTGGAGTTCAGTCATCAGCTCTACAGGCCTCCTCTGGGGCACTGTGTCCAGTTCTGGAGGCGTGTTCTGGAGCACAGTGATCAGATCTGGAGACCTGCTCCAGAGCACAGTGTCTAGTTCTGGACACCACCTCTGGAGTACAGTCATCAGCTCTAAAGACCTCCTCTGGGGCACAATGTCGTGTTCTGGAAGCCTGCTCTGGAGTACAGTGGTCAGATCTGGAGACCTGCTCCAGAGCACAGTGTCTAGTTCTGGACACCACCTCTGGAGTACAGTCGTCATCTCTGGAGGCCTCCTCTGGAGCACAGTGACTAGTTCTGGAGGCCTGCTCTGGAATACAGTGATCAGATCTGGAGACCTACTCCGGAGCACAGTGTCTAGTTTTGGACACCACCTCTGAGTACAATCATCAGCTCTAGAGGCCTCCTCTTGAGCACAAATGACTAGTTATGGAGGCCTGCTCAGGAGTACAGTGATCAGATCTCGAGACCTACTCCGGAGCACAGTGTCTAGTTCTGGACACCACTTCTGAGTACAGTCATCAGCTCTAGAGGCCTCCTCTGGAGCACAATGTCCTGTTCTGGAAGCCTGCTCTGGAGTGCAGTGGTTCAGATCTGGAGACCTGCTCCAGAGCACAGTGTCTAGTTCTGGACACCACCTCTGAGTACAGTCATCAGCACTAGAGGCCTCCTCTGGAGCACAAATGACTAGTTATGGAGGCGTGCTCTTGAGTACAGTGATCAGATCTCGAGACCTACTCCGGAGCACAGTGTCTAGTTCTGGACACCACCTCTGAATATACAGTCATCAGCTCTAGAGGCCTCCTCTGGAGCACAATGTCCTGTTCTGGAAGCCTGCTCTGGAGTACAGTGATCAGATCTGGAGACCTGCGCCAGAGCACAGTGTCTAGTTCTGGACACCACCTCTGGAGTTCAGTCATCAGCTCTACAGGCCTCCTCTGGGGCACTGTGTCCAGTTCTGGAGGCGTGTTCTGGAGCACAGTGATCAGATCTGGAGACCTGCTCCAGAGCACAGTGTCTAGTTCTGGACACCACCTCTGGAGTACAGTCATCAGCTCTAAAGACCTCCTCTGGGGCACAATGTCCTGTTCTGGAAGCCTGCTCTGGAGTACAGTGGTCAGATCTGGAGACCTGCTCCAGAGCACAGTGTCTAGTTCTGGACACCACCTCTGGAGTACAGTCGTCATCTCTGGAGGCCTCCTCTGGAGCACAGTGACTAGTTCTGGAGGCCTGCTCTGGAATACAGTGATCAGATCTGGAGACCTACTCCGGAGCACAGTGTCTAGTTTTGGACACCACCTCTGAGTACAATCATCAGCTCTAGAGGCCTCCTCTTGAGCACAAATGACTAGTTATGGAGGCCTGCTCAGGAGTACAATGATCAGATCTCGAGACCTACTCCGGAGCACAGTGTCTAGTTCTGGACACCACTTCTGAGTACAGTCATCAGCTCTAGAGGCCTCCTCTGGAGCACAATGTCCTGTTCTGGAAGCCTGCTCTGGAGTGCAGTGGTTCAGATCTGGAGACCTGCTCCAGAGCACAGTGTCTAGTTCTGGACACCACCTCTGAGTACAGTCATCAGCACTAGAGGCCTCCTCTGGAGCACAAATGACTAGTTATGGAGGCGTGCTCTTGAGTACAGTGATCAGATCTCGAGACCTACTCCGGAGCACAGTGTCTAGTTCTGGACACCACCTCTGAATATACAGTCATCAGCTCTAGAGGCCTCCTCTGGAGCACAATGTCCTGTTCTGGAAGCCTGCTCTGGAGTACAGTGGTCAGATCTGGAGACCTGCTCCAGAGCACAGTGTCTAGTTCTGGACACCACCTCTGAGTACAGTCATCATCTCTGGAGGCCTCCTCTGGAGCACAGTGACTAGTTCTGGAGGCCTGCTCTGGAGTACAGTGATCAGATCTGGAGACCTGCTCCAGAGCACAGTGTCTAGTTCTGGACACCTCCTATGCAGTACCGTCATCAGTTCTAGAGGCCTCCTCTGGAGCATCATGCCCGGTTCTAAAGCCCTCTCTGGAGCACAGTATCTACTACTGGAGGACCAATCTCCAGAGGGGAAAGACCAGGCTAGATATAGTTTAAAGAAAGGATACTGAAGCAGTAAATGTTTAAACAACAATTCAGGCTCTAGAGTGTAACTACTTATAAATGGGAGGAAAGACGAAAGCAGGGGATTCAATGAAGCCTTATAATTTCCTATCGGGAATTAAGTGCATAAAAGAGGCCATATTCATCGAAACATTACTCTGGGGACCGGCATTGCCTACTGACAGACATCATTGCGAGCTGTCCACTGGAAGTAAATTATGTTCTTTTTTGAGCTGTCCACTGGAAGTAAATTATGTTGTTTTTTTTTGTAGTAAACATGTGCATCGACTATTTGCACTTTAATTTTGGGTTGAAATCAAATACTAAAGAGCTGGCTGGTGAGATAGGAAGTTAATGATGACATTCAATATTCTTTTCTTTTGTACGCAACTTTGAATGTTTTGTTCACACTTTTTCCCATTGCTGCACTAACATCTGAGAGGAAGCAATCTCTAAAGAGGGGGAGCTCTAAGCCTCGTTTCTGCCATGGCTCTACTCCCGAAGAAAGCACATTGGGCTAATTGTTTGGCGACAGCAGTTTTCAGCATATCTCCCTCCGTGCAGGCTGCCGAGCCACCTTCATGTCTTCATGCTTGTTTATTGGCAATGCCTTTTAGACAATCCATAGCAGGGCTCAGCAGAGTGTCTGGTGGAATCGCAGAGGCGCACAGGACTGCTAAAAGTGTCCCTATGCTTGTATCCTTCTCCTATTCACTTTTATTTCTAAAGACTAGTTGGTAAACAGAGGGTGTTTGTATCTCTGCCCAACCCTTAAAATCTTCCTCCACTCTTAACAGTTTACTGCCCAGAGGCCACAACCTGTCTTGGTGTCTCAACCAGCAAAGAGTAGATTGAGATGGCAAAGCTTGCAGCAGAAATCCTTCATTCAATCAACAACATTGGCAGGTCGCTGCCTGGAAAATGACATACCCTCAAGAAGAAAAAGTCACTAGTTTTTCACAAGTTTGGGACTTGTGATCTGCAATGCTTCGACAAGGTTTTTAGTGGTATTAACAGCAAAACCTGACTTCCACAAATCTTGAAAGTCTTGAGGTGCATTATTATCATTATAGACCTAGCATTGATTCTCAAGATCACAACACGGCTCTTGCCACAAACATGTTAGAGAAGGAATTAGAATAGTCATTTAACCTATGTCGATATCTTATATTGTGATGGTTGATATGAAGTGCGTATCAAGATCTTGATGTCGGGATAAGGAGCCGTTTTAAGATGAGTAAAGGTTTGCCAAAGATATCCAGTCACAGACTGGTGCTAGTTTCACCACTTTCACCAAGTTCTTTTGATGTCCAGCATATCTATTTCACATCTTTTCATGTAATTGTACAGCTCAAACCTAGTCGGAAGGCAGCAGAGTCCTTTACATGGTCATGGGCAACGATTCAGTCAATAGGTGAGCTGGGTTCTGAGATTGAAGGTGGACTGCTACTTGGCTATTCTTCAATGGGGTGTGTCTTCAGCTCTTTCCTAACTGCAGCAGGGTTAGGGAGGTTATGATGGTTTAAAGAATGTTGTTCCAGATCCTGGATGCATAAATAGAGAAGGTCTGTTACCTTGTTTTTTCTTTATATAACTAGATTTTTCATTCCTACATCAGAACATGTATTCGGACTATGCACATCTGCGGCACCGATCTAATTTGCAATGCAATAAGGTATTTGTATCCTATTGATCCTCGTGCCCACCATTACCTGTCTGCTTGTGCTCTAATAGTGATGCACACTTTCTTTCTAGCTCCTATGTTTGCCCATGACTACAGGCGGTGAGGGGATGTTCTCTGTCTGGTCCCTGAGTTCTCCAACTCGTGAGAGCGAAGCTAGATTACAGCACAAGGTAGAGTGGCTCACCTTCGTCTAAATACCACCCTTATATGTAATAGTTGAACTTCATTCATTATAGTGCCGAGGAATTCAAGTGCCTTCTGTCCTGTCCACCTACTGTTTCTCTTCTCTGTCACCACCACGCTACCAACCACCACTCTCTTCCTTACCGGATAATCCATGTAACTCCTAAACCCGTCCATCGAACATCACTCTTCATTCTACATCACTTTCTTCCTGGACACTACATGTAACATTAAGACATGTCCACCGATCACCATTCTTTCCTCAGTCCTACAGCTTCCTTACCCCACAATACATGTAATACTACGACTCCTCCATCTTCAAGTACTCCCTTCTAAGACCCCACCACGTATTACTCTATACTATATGTGACACCACTGTGGTTCCATGACCACCAATTTCTTGGTTTCTCCCCTCTACCTTGTCCTACACTTCGTATAAAAATACAAGTCCACCAACCCTCACTCTCTTCTCACACTACACTATTTCCTCATTCTATACTACATGTAAAATAGCATCATGTCCAACCACCACAATCCTTTTCTCAGTCTGCATACCTCTTCCTTATCCTACTCTGCAATTAACACTACAACACCCTCAACTACCTCTCCTTTCTTCAAATTTCACTGCACTTCCTTATAACTACTACATTCTGCACTGCAACAGTTCCACCGACCACCACTTTTCAGTTTTCACCACATCTTTACATGTAACACAGCACACCTACTTACCACCACTCTGATCTCAGTCTTGACCAATTCCTTACCCTAGACTAGTGGTTCTGAACCTGTGGTCCGGGGAGCCCTGGGGCCTGCAACACCTACACCAGGGGTCTACGGCTGCTTAGAAAATTAGATAAATAGATTATATTAGCAGATTAATAAAGTATATATAAATAAAGAAGTAAAATTGAAAATTTTAAATTATTCAGTAAAATTTAAAAAAATGAAATTGGAGGCTAAAAATTAGGTTGATGTTTCATTATTTGTGTATTTGTCTATTTGTATTATGTTTCCTTCTGTATTTCTGTGTATTGTTTTGAGGTTCAAATCATCAAAAATTTTGGAGGTGGTATTCCCTTCTCCCAATAATGACTCAGTGAGAGTCCCTGGATTCCAATAATGATTCAGTGGGGGTCCCCGGATTCCAGTAATGATTAAGTGTGGGTTCACAACACATTCACCTACCACTATTCCCTCTAAACCATTCACTTGCCACCACTGCCCACCAGCCATAGCTGCCAACGAGTCCTGTTGTTGGCTCAACATCCTGTGATTCTGGGCAAATAACTTAATCTCCCAGTGCCTAAAAAGAAAATCTGACCTTGTGTATTGTAATTAGGGCTCCCGGTTTTATGGTATTTATTTTTTTAACATTTCAGTCTGTATTTATCCATATTTCTTTTTTGGCCATCTTATTGGTATTTATCCATATTTATTTTGTGTTTTGAGAATAAATGGAGTCGCAAAATGGTATATATCCACACTAATTTAACTCTTAGATGTGTACTCATACATGGATACCTGTCACATTTTAGCAAATTAAGCAGCCATATATAACAAAACACTACACTCATAAGTGCATATTAGTGTTTTACTAGACATGCATGTTAATATATGCCTGTATGTAAGGAAATCTGATCCTGTTTTGCAAGTCCCCATTCTGTCTGTCGGCTAAGCTCTTGCCTGGAATTCATGAAAGACAACATGTTGAGTCACTCACAAGAAGCACAAATGTCAGTATTTTTCTGTTTTTAAAAATAAATACAGATAGGAAACCCATTGTTTTCTGCCTGTTTTTATCTGTAAAAATGGAAAACTGGGAGCCTTAATTGTAATCTGGTGCTCATGTAAAGTGCTCTAATGGACTTATGCCACGATCGCACTAGATAAAAGTGCAAAATATATATATTTCAGTCTTCCACAATTTCTTTATCTGCACTTCCTCTAACACTTCAATTCCCATCTATCACAACTCTCCTTTGCGCCCCAAATAATTTCTATACACCACCTCTAAATCTTAAATCTCCCTACCCACTAATTTTCTATGTTAAAAACTTTTAGAACTCCTACAACTACTACCTCTCACACTTTTCATCCTCCTCCTACCACACACCCCTACCAGCATCTGCTACATCATATTCCTGTATTGCTTCTATGGTTACATTCCCCTCTACACACTCAATATTTGTTTAGGCCCCACACCTCGCATTGCTATAATCTTTCTGACACACCTCTCCACCAATAGTCAATGTCTCTTTGTCCCTCTGCTTTCCTACTATGCAGTGCTGCTAGCAAAATATACAGTAGCCCTCCCTAGGTCCTGCCACATCTTCTACCACCCCTTACCTCTTGAATTAGGCATCCTTTTCCTACCTCAATGCCCTTATTAATCCTTTCATTACTGCGTTGTGCTGCCTCTTTACCACTGCACACCCTTCCTCAGATTTTCTGATGGGAATTGTATTAGACCACTTTGAAATGGCTCCTACTGGATTTAGTTTAAAAAATTGGGTTTTTGACAATGGGCACTATGGGCCCGATTCACAAAGAGCCTCCTCAGTCGTGGTGCAGGCTCAGCACTCGTAACGGAATCTCCGAAATGAGAAACTGCAGGGGGTAGATTCCGCCACAAGTGTGGAGGCTGTTTGTGAATCGGGCCCTATGCGCCCAGCAATGAAACAAGGAGAATTTCAAGCAGTCAAATAAAGAAAAAATCTAAGTAAAACAAGTAGGCGGAGTCTCGAATTGATTTCCCAGATTCGGACCTCTCCTTACTTGATCTTCTACTCACCATTGACCTATAAGTAATTTTAATCGACTGGAAATCCATCAACAATGTATCTTACCACACGTGATGGGCTTGGGTTACCTACTTGAGAAGCACACATAAATCAATCCCTCAATAAAAGCAACCCTACAATTTCACAACGTAAATGGGAAACACTCAACGTCTTTACTTGCAGCTTATCCTCATAGTAGGGGACATACCAATCCTTTTCACCTGATTATAACCCATGGTTGCGACTATGACGAAACAAACTCTCCATCGTCTTGCATGACTCTCCCCCCCTCCTCCACCTTCCACCCCATTCCTTTGACCCTCTTCCTTGTTTACACTTGTTATGACACGTGTCATGTATACGTTATTAATGTCCATTCCACAGGAGCCATTCACAAATCTAATCCCATACACAAATCAATCATTCTTAATTCTTCTATATTTTATTCTCCTCTAGTCACCTATTCAATCGCCAATCATCCCAAAGTTACTTATAGATGTTCTGTTACTTTTTCAATAATTATAAGTTTTGTTTTATTTGATTGCCATGCTCCTATGTACTTTACTATCATACATGTCTCACTATTTGCACTCAATTTTATCAAGCTGTGTTTTGCTTACGTTTTGTTTTGTTGCTCTTTATTAAAAATGCTGATAAAATATTTAGAACAAAAACAAACAAGGAGGCTCCATTGATGTCTGACAACAAGATGTGCAATGCAGCTGGAATCGAATGTTATTGTTTTCATTTTTGATCAGCAACCTACATGACGTAAATTGGATCCAGTCGAACCCTCCTTGTCAGGAATTTGAAACGATTTGTAAGTGGTGAACTAGGGTTTCCAGTGTGGCCATATCAGCATTCTCTTAGCCCACACCACTTCTTTGGACTCCATTCCATTTAGTACCACAGCTCTTCCACCTGCCACTGTTCTCCCAAGGCCGTCAATTCACCAAAATGCCAGAGGTAGCGGAACTGACAGCACATGCCATTTGACCTTTACGTTCACTCAAACATTCATGCTAACACATACACCTACATTCAGTCATACACACAATCTCTCTTACATAAGCACACGGACACGGCTAACATTTAAAAGCATTTTTTACGTGCCTCAGCTGCAAGATAGGGTCATATTCCAGCTAACAGTACTCCATTATTTTCATTATACCAATAGTGAATAATACGATTTTATTCGCTATTAGTGTAATAAAAAGACTGACTGAAAACAAGGAAAGTGGTGCCCCAACCAATGTTTGCAAGAACGAGCAGCACCTGTGTTATTTGCACTGACTTGGACACCTCTGAGGTCAAAGGTTGGAAAGGCAGTACCAGGGGTCGCAGCTGCGACCCCTAAATGATGTCCATGGGTTCTCCTGTTGACCAAAACCACTTTCCAACAGCTATGCTCTGAAGGCCTGCCTCTCCTGGCACTTGCCTACTTTCCATTCCCAGCTATTCCCTCTTCCCTATTATGAAGAGATGGGGAAAGGGGGTATTTACCCCAATAGAGTAGGGGGAGCCCCCAAGGAGAGTTTCATTGGCACCGGAAATTACTTTAAAGTGCCTATGGGTACTTTGAGCAGTGGGTTTTAATAAGTAACACCTTGTGCTCATGTTCTGGTAGTTACTAACCAATTTAAACACTGCGTGTAGTAAAAAATGTGTAGTGAAAATGTATTTTTACATGAGGCCCTGACTTGCTCATGCTGTGTTGAGCGGAGGCGGGATGGTCACATACAGCTCTTCCTGCTGAGGGCGGAAGTTCCAGTAGCCACCCCCGGGAGGAGATGGCAGGAAGGTGGCTCTGTCAGCCTGGGAGGAAGCGCTGTGCTGCCAGGAGAGAAGCAGTGGGTGTCGCCTGTTACCAGGAGACGAGACCCTCGAAGAGTCTAAAATAAAACGTGACGGCTTTGGGTGATGTTTTAAATAGAAGGTTACACACAGCTGTGAACATGGTAGAAAGTGTGTCTCTCTTGGGGAGGTACTACAGAGACACAACTGCTAAGCAGTGTGTACTGGCAGGAAGGGACAACATCGAACCTACCTGGCACTGGTACAGAGTGTTGAAGGGTCGACATCCGGTCAGGGATGCGGGCACTGACAAAGACTCTGGCAGCTTCCGGGTTTTGATGACAACTTCCGGGTACTGATACAGAGAAACTGCATCAGGACATTGATACGGGGAGGGGGGATGGGAATCTCTCAGATACAGAAGAGCAACAGCTTCCTATTGATGCAAAGGGCAATAATGGGCACTGTTACACGGGGGTGACACCAGGGCACTGAGAGATGCAGTAGACAAGATCTGGCAACCGGTGAAGATGCCCAGCATAGAAGTACACATACTGAGGGGCAGCAGCAGGGCGTTGTCGCAGATTTGCAAAATGTGGGCAGCTAAACATAGAAGCAACAGCTTAACATTGCTATTGAAGGCCAATATGTACCTAGTGAAAGAGGGTATAGTTGGGCAGTGAGTGATGCAGTGGGCCATCAGTCAGACTCTAGGACAGAAGGATGTTGTAGCACGAGATGGATGGTAGTCGTGCAAAGACACCTATCGTTGTTAGGCGAGGGTTTATTCCAAGTGAAATAGATACAGGAATGACCCAATCAGGAGCAGAGGTACCTTCCAGCTCAACCCTGGTGACACTGGTGTCTGCCAAGGAACCCTCATCGCCGTAGCGTTCTGTGACATCACTAGGTGCCCTGGCAGGCTGGGCACCACATAGCAAGATCTGGGCACTGATGCAAAGCTGCAACAGTTGAGAACTAATGGAGACAGGCAACAGCTGGGAAACCATACTGGGGGAAACAGGCAACTGTGAATAGAGAGGAGAAACATCTCAGCACATAGGCGAATGGGGATCATCCAGCCACTTATACAGAAGGTAGCACTTGGCAGTGGCACCACGGAACATATGCTGCGCGCTGGCACAGAAAGAACATCCCGCCATCCACAATATGGGGGCCAACTTGCTATTTGAGGGGAAACAATCAGTCACCAAAGCAAATGCAGCAATAGGCAACACAAATGCTAAATGGCGACCCCGAAGCAAAGGCTGTAACAGCTGGGCATCAGCACAAAGGGGGCAATAATGCAAATCATGTATTGTGCCAATCACACACCATTGAAGAGGAGGCAATGACTGGACACCAGTACAAAGTGGCAACACCTACATACCGATGCAAGGGTATCCAATGGACCCCAATGTAAGTGGACATCAGATGAGCAGCTCCGCAAAAATGCAACAAGTGGGCAGGAATGCAATGGGGAAAACCAGCTGACAGCAATGTAAAGGGGCAACAAGCAAAGACCAGTGCAAAGGAGCCACAAATGTACAGCAAAGCTAAGGCGCAAGAATAGTCTCTCCAAGCCTCTTAATGCAAAACATTGACAGTCAGCACCGAAAAACCATTTCAGTGGTGTTAGTGAGCTATCAAGGTATAGTAAAAACTAATGCCTCCATTGGATCACACAGTGGCCATAACTGCGCCATACAACTGCATAATTCGATACAAGGCTCACACAACAGAGTAGCAGAAATGGTGAAGGCCTGATTGTAGTAGCACTACTTGCAGAAATGAGCATTATGCACGGCATGACTAACAAACACAACTAGCATAATTGAGCCTCAGAATCTGCACAATTGAGAGGCGCAACTGCCATCATTTGGCAAGAAAACCGGAAAAAATCAGCTTCTCAGCACAAAAGGGCCGAACAGGCTTAATTGCATTAAGCAGCGTCGCTGGCATAAACAATTACAAAATGAACATATCTGAGCAACCGCCTACTATAAGTGAGCAGTTTACCTGGCATAATTAAGCTAACCTGGAAGCACATATCGCATCACTCACCTGCACAATTGGTCTAGTTAATCAGCAGAAATGTATTATTAAGATTCAGAATTCGTATAACTCAGCAGCACGACTGGCATATTTTCACTGCACCACTTGTATGTTTTGACAGCGCAAGTGACATAACTGAGCAGCCACCTGGCGTCATTGAGCAATGCCCAGGTGGCAGTGGCAGCGTCCTGATATATTTGTGCACCGCTCATACTTTTTTACACCGCCCTGGCTTAAGATGGCAGCAATCTGGAATGTGATAGCAGCAATTCTAGTGGCTGAAGGTGGCATGGAATTTTAGTTTCTGGCACAGGAATTCAAATGAGATGTTCACTGGTACAGAAACTGTTATGGCTAATTTATTTCTTAGCAAAACCAAAGGGGATGATGGACGGAGTGTTGAACATTGCAAGCACTCACCCCCAGTCAACTGATCTGGGTTTAATCCATCATCATTCTTTAGCTCACTCCGCCACCCCAGTTCAGACATGGCCATATGCAAATCAGTCTGACCCTGTGCCTCATGGGAACAGTCCAGCCCGAACTGCCAAGCCATGTCTTCCCTGGACCGGAAACAAGCATCCTGGGACCGGTTTCTGGCTTACAGCCGTCATCAGCCAGGCTATCTTGAATCCAGTGGCAAAGTGAGCAAGGGACCCACGTCTGGGCATAACCTGCCAACTTAGGGCGAACATAGCAAAACCAAAGGGGATGATGGACGGAGTGTTGAACATTGCAAGCACTCACCCCCAGTCAACTGATCTGGGTTTAATCCATCATCATTCTTTAGCTCACTCCGCCACCCCAGTTCAGACATGGCCATATGCAAATCAGTCTGACCCTGTGCCTCATGGGAACAGTCCAGCCCAAACTGCCAAGCCATGTCTTCCCTGGACCGGAAACAAGCATCCTGGGACCGGTTTCTGGCTTACAGCCATCATCAGCCAGGCTATCTTGAATCCAGTGGCAAAGTGAGCAAGGGACCCACGTCTGGGCATACACTGCCAACTTAGGGCGAACATAGCAAAACCAAAGGGGATGATGGACGGAGTGTTGAACATTGCAAGCACTCACCCCCAGTCAACTGATCTGGGTTTAATCCATCATCATTCTTTAGCTCACTCCGCCACCCCAGTTCAGACTTGGCCATATGCAAATCAGTCTGACCCTGTGCCTCATGGGAACAGTCCAGCCCGAACTGCCAAGCCATATCTTCCCTGGACCGGAAACAAGCATCCTGGGACCGGTTTCTGGCTTACAGCCGTCATCAGCCAGGCTATCTTGAATCCAGTGGCAAAGTGAGCAAGGGACCCACGTCTGGGCATACCCTGCCAACTTAGGGCGAACATAGCAAAACCAAAGGGGATGATGGACGGAGTGTTGAACATTGCAAGCACTCACCCCCAGTCAACTGATCTGGGTTTAATCCATCATCATTCTTTAGCTCACTCCGCCACCCCAGTTCAGATATGGCCATATGCAAATCAGTCTGACCCTGTGCCTCATGGGAACAGTCTAGCCCGAACTGCAAAGCCATGTCTTCCCTGGACCGGAAACAAGCATCCTGGGACCGGTTTCTGGCTTACAGCCGTCATCAGCCAGGCTATCTTGAATCCAGTGGCAAAGTGAGCAAGGGACCCACGTCTGGGCATACCCTGCCAACTTAGGGCGAACATAGCAAAACCAAAGGGGATGATGGACGGAGTGTTGAACATTGCAAGCACTCACCCCCAGTCAACTGATCTGGGTTTAATCCATCATCATTCTTTAGCTCACTCCGCCACCCCAGTTCAGACATGGCCATATGCAAATCAGTCTGACCCTGTGCCTCATGGGAACAGTCCAGCCCGAACTGCCAAGCCATGTCTTCCCTGGACCGGAAACAAGCATCCTGGGACCGGTTTCTGGCTTACAGCCGTCATCAGCCAGGCTATCTTGAATCCAGTGGCAAAGTGAGCAAAGGACCCACGTCTGGGCATACCCTGCCAACTTAGGGCGAACATAGCAAAACCAAAGGGGATGATGGACGGAGTGTTGCCTCTTAATGCAAAACATTGACAGTCAGCACCGAAAAACCATTTCAGTGGTGTTAGTGAGCTATCAAGGTATAGTAAAAACTAATGCCTCCATTGGATCACACAGTGGCCATAACTGCGCCATACAACTGCATAATTCGATACAAGGCTCACACAACAGAGTAGCAGAAATGGTGAAGGCCTGATCGTAGTAGCACTACTTGCAGAAATGAGCATTATGCACGGCATGACTAACAAACACAACTAGCATAATTGAGCCTCAGAATCTGCACAATTGAGAGGCGCAACTGCCATCATTTGGCAAGAAAACCGGAAAAAATCAGCTTCTCAGCACAAAAGGGCCGAACAGGCTTAATTGCATTAAGCAGCGTCGCTGGCATAAACAATTACAAAATGAACATATCTGAGCAACCGCCTACTATAAGTGAGCAGTTTACCTGGCATAATTAAGCTAACCTGGAAGCACATATCGCATCACTCACCTGCACAATTGGTCTAGTTAATCAGCAGAAATGTATTATTAAGATTCAGAATTCGTATAATTCAGCAGCACGACTGGCATATTTTCACTGCACCACTTGTATGTTTTGACAGCGCAAGTGACATAACTGAGCAGCCACCTGGCGTCATTGAGCAATGCCCAGGTGGCAGTGGCAGCGTCCTGATATATTTGTGCACCGCTCATACTTTTTTACACCGCCCTGGCTTAAGATGGCAGCAATCTGGAATGTGATAGCAGCAATTCTAGTGGCTGAAGGTGGCATGGAATTTTAGTTTCTGGCACAGGAATTCAGATGAGATGTTCACTGGTACAGAAACTGTTATGGCTAATTTATTTCTTAGCAAAACCAAAGGGGATGATGGACGGAGTGTTGAACATTGCAAGCACTCACCCCCAGTCAACTGATCTGGGTTTAATCCATCATCATTCTTTAGCTCACTCCGCCACCCCAGTTCAGACATGGCCATATGCAAATCAGTCTGACCCTGTGCCTCATGGGAACAGTCCAGCCCGAACTGCCAAGCCATGTCTTCCCTGGACCGGAAACAAGCATCCTGGGACCGGTTTCTGGCTTACAGCCGTCATCAGCCAGGCTATCTTGAATCCAGTGGCAAAGTGAGCAAGGGACCCACGTCTGGGCATAACCTGCCAACTTAGGGCGAACATAGCAAAACCAAAGGGGATGATGGACGGAGTGTTGAACATTGCAAGCACTCACCCCCAGTCAACTGATCTGGGTTTAATCCATCATCATTCTTTAGCTCACTCCACCACCCCAGTTCAGACATGGCCATATGCAAATCAGTCTGACCCTGTGCCTCATGGGAACAGTCCAGCCCGAACTGCCAAGCCATGTCTTCCCTGGACCGGAAACAAGCATCCTGGGACCGGTTTCTGGCTTACAGCCATCATCAGCCAGGCTATCTTGAATCCAGTGGCAAAGTGAGCAAGGGACCCACGTCTGGGCATACCCTGCCAACTTAGGGCGAACATAGCAAAACCAAAGGGGATGATGGACGGAGTGTTGAACATTGCAAGCACTCACCCCCAGTCAACTGATCTGGGTTTAATCCATCATCATTCTTTAGCTCACTCCGCCACCCCAGTTCAGACATGGCCATATGCAAATCAGTCTGACCCTGTGCCTCATGGGAACAGTCCAGCCCGAACTGCCAAGCCATGTCTTCCCTGGACCGGAAACAAGCATCCTGGGACCGGTTTCTGGCTTACAGCCGTCATCAGCCAGGCTATCTTGAATCCAGTGGCAAAGTGAGCAAGGGACCCACGTCTGGGCATACCCTGCCAACTTAGGGCGAACATAGCAAAACCAAAGGGGATGATGGACGGAGTGTTGAACATTGCAAGCACTCACCCCCAGTCAACTGATCTGGGTTTAATCCATCATCATTCTTTAGCTCACTCCGCCACCCCAGTTCAGGCATGGCCATATGCAAATCAGTCTGACCCTGTGCCTCATGGGAACAGTCTAGCCCGAACTGCCAAGCCATGTCTTCCCTGGACCGGAAACAAGCATCCTGGGACCGGTTTCTGGCTTACAGCCGTCATCAGCCAGGCTATCTTGAATCCAGTGGCAAAGTGAGCAAGGGACCCACGTCTGGGCATACCCTGCCAACTTAGGGCGAACATAGCAAAACCAAAGGGGATGATGGACGGAGTGTTGAACATTGCAAGCACTCACCCCCAGTCAACTGATCTGGGTTTAATCCATCATCATTCTTTAGCTCACTCCGCCACCCCAGTTCAGACATGGCCATATGCAAATCAGTCTGACCCTGTGCCTCATGGGAACAGTCCAGCCCGAACTGCCAAGCCATGTCTTCCCTGGACCGGAAACAAGCATCCTGGGACCGGTTTCTGGCTTACAGCCGTCATCAGCCAGGCTATCTTGAATCCAGTGGCAAAGTGAGCAAGGGACCCACGTCTGGGCATACCCTGCCATCTTAGGGCGCACATAGCAAAACCAAAGGGGATGATGGACGGAGTGTTGCCTCTTAATGCAAAACATTGATAGTCAGCACTGAAAAACCATTTCAGTGGTGTTAGTGAGCTATCAAGGTATAGTAAAAACTAATGCCTCCATTGGATCACACAGTGGCCATAACTGCGCCATACAACTGCATAATTCGATACAAGGCTCACACAACAGAGTAGCAGAAATGGTGAAGGCCTGATCGTAGTAGCACTACTTGCAGAAATGAGCATTATGCACGGCATGACTAACAAACACAACTAGCATAATTGAGCCTCAGAATCTGCACAATTGAGAGGCGCAACTGCCATCATTTGGCAAGAAAACCGGAAAAAATCAGCTTCTCAGCACAAAAGGGCCGAACAGGCTTAATTGCATTAAGCAGCGTCGCTGGCATAAACAATTACAAAATGAACATATCTGAGCAACCGCCTACTATAAGTGAGCAGTTTACCTGGCATAATTAAGCTAACCTGGAAGCACATATCGCATCACTTACCTGCACAATTGGTCTAGTTAATCAGCAGAAATGTATTATTAAGATTCAGAATTCGTATAACTCAGCAGCACGACTGGCATATTTTCACTGCACCACTTGTATGTTTTGACAGCGCAAGTGACATAACTGAGTAGCCACCTGGCATCATTGAGCAATGCCCAGGTGGCAGTGGCAGCGTCCTGATATATTTGTGCACCGCTCATACTTTTTTACACCGCCCTGGCTTAAGATGGCAGCAATCTGGAATGTGATAGCAGCAATTCTAGTGGCTGAAGGTGGCATGGAATTTTAGTTTCTGGCACAGGAATTCAGATGAGATGTTCACTGGTACAGAAACTGTTATGGCTAATTTATTTCTTAGCACATTGGTGAAAGCTGGTATCATTTCTCCTACCGCAGGATGTATGGTGCACATTCCCCCCGCCTCCCAGGACACAATATTTCAGGCAGGGTTTCTTATGAACCATAGCACGTCTGCTGCACTTCCAGAGTTTTTACCAAGTGCCCTTTTTAGGTCTCGCCTGAGCCAGCGCATGCGCTGGTCTGGCGAGACATTTAGTGAGTGGGTTTCAGAAATGCGACCACAAGCTTTTGCTTGTGGCCCAAAGCTTGCGGTTACGCGCGCGGGCACGCGCGCAGCCGCCATCTGCCTTTCCGTCATGCCTCATTATTTCCTTTTTGCGCGCGCGCACACAACTCCCGGGCTTTGCCATCTGCCTTTCCGTCATGCCTCATTATTTCCTTTTTGCGTGCGCGCGCGCGCACACAACTCCCGGGCTTCGCCATCTGCCTTTCCGTCATGCCTCATTATTTCCTTTTTGCGCGCGCGCGCGCGCTCGCGCACACAACTCCCGGGCTTGTGTTTTTTTAACTTTCAGCACGCCACTCGCGGGACGCTGCATTCCTTTTTTTTTTTAAACTTTCAGGGCGCCACTCGCGGGACGCTGTACCGCTGTAACGGGTCGAGTCAGGGAGAAGCTTTCCATACAAAATGGAACGTACGGCTTCGCTGACATTACCCGCCGCCTTCTGCCACAGTGCCTTGAGCCTATACAGGCTGCCTGACAGCCACCACCGTTCTGAATCACCTCCTCCCTCACTAACACACCCACTAGTCTGACTTGGGCTCCACCTCGCTCAACAGAAGTAAGTAGCCCTAGGTGCCGGCGTGTGACGTCATATCGTACAGCAACGGAGAGAGAAGGCGGAAGTCGTGAGCCCAGCACAGCTGAAGGCGCTTTCTGAAAATTGATTCGTACACGTTGCTGCTTGTTGTCTCCGCCTGAAATGGTAGTTTTCACTGGCAGCGCTGTTGTAGGTAAACAGTTTCGGTTAGCCTGCTGCTTTTAGATTATCCGGAAGTCTGCTTTCACTTTCTTCTTGCCTAGGAGGGCATCAGCCAACTTGAGTCCAAGCACTGTTATCCCTGCAGCTTTGAGTGACGAGGCGTCCGGAGGACAAGCCGTGGCTCTTTTGGAACAGTCAATAATCTGCTGGAGACTCATCCATGGGCGGCGCATATAGAGTACACACTGTCCTACCTTGTCAAAAGCCTCCAGGTACACTTCTAGTTTCTAGATAGTTCAGTTGTGCCTTACAGTATATATGACAACATTTCGGACATCCCGAGAAGACTTTCCAGCACCAAGACGGAATTTTCTATTTCCCTATTGACCTGCTGAAGTTGCAGATGTATCTGAACTGAGGACGTATACAAAGTTGGAAACCGTCAATTTAGCGACAACTCAAGGGATTTCCTAGTAGGGCACTCGGTATGTGTAGTAATATCAATCCCATAGCTGCTAGTTTACTGCGCAGAGAGCACAGTGTTCCGTTTTGCAACCCGGATTAAGCGACGATCCTCCCGAGACCGGATTTCACAATTCTGTTACTTTGATTGGTTAGGCACAGTTTACTGGCACTGGAGTACAGGTTTAGCCTGGAAACCAGATTTGAGTCTCGGCATCTGCTCAACAACCTGGATTCTGGTCGAATCACCACATCTCACCTTGCCTAAAACATTAAAAATAAATAATTAATGTGTCCTTCTATAATGTAACGTGCTCGTGTAAAGCGCCCCAGTAACATTCAGGTGCAGTTTGCATGTGAAAAACAGGTTTTATTTTTTTATTTATTTGATTAAAACGATGGTTGGTATAGCAGGGTGGTTCTACAGTGTACACGAGCTAGTGAAAAAAACGTCCCTTCAAATACATGAAGCAACAACACTTGAAAGTGCTTTCACAGTTGACTGTCTTTTTCGCGGTAATATCATGAATTGGTAATTGCATTACCGAAATGGATCATCATAACGTAAGTGGAAATTTTCAGTTAAATGGAGTAAAACATACTAAAGAAGTGCTTTGTGCATTTAAAGCTGCAATGTTAGCACCCGTTTTTTTCCCTCGTGCTGACAAACACTGCTTTCCCTTGCGTAGAATAGCATTGCCGCACTGGCTAAGCCGTGGCTTCACTTTACTTTAAATTACACTACTTTTTTTTTGTCAATTTACTGCACTTTTAGCTCAATTTGTAAAACTTCCGAGCTTCTCCAATTACGGATCTTTGTGAAATGAAATAAACCAAGGTGGATCTTTTAAAATATGTTTCTGATATTAAGTATTAGTCCCTTATTAATGAAACGTTAAATGATTTTACTTAATTGAACTTGAGTAAAAAAACGTTCGTGTCACAGAAAAAGTTATAGTTCAAATTAAAAAAAGCGAAGGGCATAGTTCTTCTGCCTCACACAACACACACCGTTGCACATGCTAATCTCTTTTGAAGGTTTGCTTTGCACTCTTTTAATCACTCAGATGTCAAAGTGACTGGCCAGTGATTCGTATCCCTCCGCTGGGGGCTGTTTACGGTATCTCAGAAAGTCCAGCAGTCATGCTGCTGCCACAATGCACGCTCATCCACTGGAAATTAAATGAGCCAGCTGATTCTGGCGGGCCGCATTTTAACCTACTTTGAACCCGTGAAAGGCATCATTCAAAGCCTGTTCATTTATTTTTATTTTTTGAAAAAAATAGATGACCGCTTTGCGCTGTCTTACATTTTTGGTAGAGGCTTTAAACTGGAAGCTTGCTCATTGTCACTTGTGTGTCACTGACACGTTCCTCTAAAACTTTCCTAAAGTTATTCGGGGTCAGATGGGTTTTAAGTGACTAATAATGACTTAGAAGTATTTAGTTATGCAGCACAATATTTGGCTTCCAGACTACAGCGAGTATTTCACCTTCTGTTCCCGCTCCCTGTTGCTTATCCGTTTGTTTCCCCTCCCATCGTGCAAGTGAACCCAAAATGGCAAACGCCACTAACCATGCTTACACCATCTGCAAAGCGTGAAACCTAAAACTGCCCTGCAGGTGTCTAGAAGCAGGCGTTGCGTTACACCTAAGTCGGGAAATGTAGTTTGTGTGGTTTTATGCTCTGTGATGCAAAATATAATTTCCCTGGCTTGCACACAGATTTTGTCTCCCATTATTTTCAGGAATTGTCACTTCACAGCGGTTTTCAGTATAGCCATGCAAATGAGATCAACACGTGACATTATGCTGAATGGAATGTTAAACTATTTTTTTGTTTGTTTTTTAAACAGACTTTATTTGCTTTTCAATATATACATTCATTTTCATGCACATTATTTCTCTCACTTTTTAGCACATTACTTATTCATCTTTGCATATGCTAGCATCTATCTCTTCATCATGTGTTTAGCTCTTTTATGAACATTCCCAACAAAAACTCCCCCTCCTGTTCCCCTACTGCAGGGTACATTAACTATACAGCTGTGCGGGGTGACACATCTCTCGTAGATCTGTAGCTCTTGTCCCTCTCGCTGCATTCAGTCCCTAGTAGCTATTGTATGTCAGAGTGCCAAATACCAAGGCTGTGTCGTCTTGATTTCACCTCTTGCCTCTTTAATACACAACCAGACACTCCCTGTCCCTTTCTCTCAGTCTTGCGGCCCCTGCTTACTCCCATTTTAACGTTTTTTTCCTTCTTTCTTTTCCCCTTTGCGTGCTTTTCAACTCTCTTGCTCTAGGTCAAAGTCTGATGAGGAAAAATAAGTGCTGGTCCCCAAAAATGAGTCCCGGTGGGCGCCACTTGAAACCATCAGCTTAAATTAGTCACTGCCTTAAATGCTGCAAAGTTATTTACATAGGTATGTTATTCGCTCTATATACATTGAATGACACCTAGAGAAACAAGCATTGGCATAGCCAATAGGTCTCGCCTTTGGGACCTTATAAGTGTTTAGCCATGCAACAGTTGTTGTTGCACCAAGGATATTGTGCTGCATAACTAAATACTTATAAGGTCCCAAAGGCGAGACCTATTGGCTATGCCAATGCTTGTTTCAGATGGACACACAGCTGCATTTGTTGCTGCAGAGTAATGATGTTTCTGGGCACCGAAGCTGACTTTCAGCAGGTAATAGTGCATGGCACTGTCTTCCATGCATAACTGCTTCCTGAGCCTGTATACTCTATGTCGCTCTGCTTGGCACAGGGTTAGTAAATGCACTGCTTGGCTGTCTGTTTTCAAAGATGCCTTGTAAGGAGATCCTCACAAACTTACCTTGAGAGGGCTGGGATTGCTGGCTGGATGAAATGGGGCAGAGGTATTTACCTTTCCGCGTCTGGCTGGCCTTACCCATTTCCAGGAACAGTGAAAGGATTATTGCAGCCTTCAGGGAAAAACAGGATTCAGGACAGAGAAAACGCTGTGTAAATTAAAGACTATTTTAACCACAGGTTAATCATGAAATTGTTGGGGGCGTTTGTACCACCATGAGCCCGTGGCCTTGGTGACCATAAGAGGATCCGAAGATGGCTACAGGTGGCTTGGCTCCGGCATTTGTCTCTCTCTTGCCCCCAGCCTTGGCCACAGTAAGAATCCGCTGAGCACAGCCTTTAGCTCAGCCCGGTGCCCAGGATCCTGTTCTCACAGCCACTGCGCGGAGCCTCTGTCCGGACACAGCAGGCATTGTGTGCATAGTGTGCCTAGCACCAGTGCTTAATTTGTGCCGGTGTTTTTCGGTGCTTAGCACCGGATCCTGTTCTCACCGCCACTGCGCAGAGCCGGCATTGTGTACATAGTGTGCCTAGCATCAGTCTTTAATTTACGCCGGTGTTTGCGGTGATTAGCATCGGCACTTATTTGTAAACTGTCTACCACACAGTGGTGCTGTCTGTATAATTTTTTAGCACAGTTCATCAACAATGTATTTAATATACTTTAAAAAATAATACAAAAGATGTGGGTCCAGGCCATATTTATAGCGTTAGTTGACCCAGACTAGCATTTGGCAGTGCTGGCGGGGACAGTGAGTAGCGCCTGTCACAGTGGCTTCCTGTGAAATACCTCGGGCCCTGGCACTTACATTTTTACAAATTAAGCACTGCCTCCCGTACCCACCGAGTCTGCTGTGCATGGCTTCAGTCATGCTCCACCAATCCTAAATGACATAAATGTTTTCATCACAGCTGCTAACCCAACTGCAGAGGTTCAGGATTGATTTACCAACCAGAGTAAGCTGCAAATCTCTCGCGAACTGTGAAATGGCTAATAGGAAAAATGCTCCATGGCCTTTTGGGATACGGTTCCAAATTTTTCAAAAAAGTCGGCTGAAGGTTTGCAAACCTAATGGGTCAAAATATATAAAAGGTTAGCCAGTTAAAGCCCCCCTGACAACTGACATCTCTGTGAGGGGGGCTGTGGTGTCTTGGGCCACTAGGCCCACATGCTGGATGAGTAACCACACTGACACAGTAGTAGGGTACTGGGAACTGGCCCAGGGCACGTGCGCCTGGCCCCTTTTATTTGCAGGGTCACCTGACTGGTGATGCCTGTGATGGGTGGGTGTATAGTGTGGGTGCAAACACAGGCGGAACACTAGAACGTGTCCAGCAGGACACTACATCCCTCCCAAACTTTAATGAAAAAGAAATAAAGAGTCCAACCTATGAAGAAAACAAACAATACACAGCACCAATGAGTCTCTTCAGGCCAACTGCCGGGCGGTGCTGGAGCTCTGGACCACACGGTCAGGAGGCTTTGGTCCGCCTCGGCGATGTAGTTCAGACCGGCCTGGTCTCGCGGTGTTGGAGTCTATTTACATAGTTCAAATAGCGGTGCATCTGGAGCAGTGGTTGAGTCCACTTTGGAGATCTTCTTGCAGGCGCTCAGGCTCCGGTGGATGGCAAACCTGCAAATACTGAGGATGACCTTGGTGGATGATGGTCTTCCTTGGAGGTGATGATGCTTTCCAGTTCCCGCTGGCCGAGCAGCTTCAGACTTGCCCCTCCTGACTGGACTCCCCTCTCACAGGAGTCTCCTGGAGGGCTTTCCTGCCGGGCTGCCATGGGTCCGTGTGGACTGTGAGGGCCTCGTGTAGGCCGCGCGAAGGCGTCGCTGAGGAACTGCTAACAGGACCACAGCCAAGTCGCTCATGCAGCCGCAAGGGGTGGTGTCTCAGAGTCTGTGTGCTCTCGCCGTCAGGACTCAGGCTCTATGCCTTCCTCAGATGGTCTTTGGGTGACCAGTCTCCATCTGCGACCTCCATGCTTCCCGGTGCCTGTCGTGGAGCAGCTGCTGACACATCTCTCCGGTTGGGATTCCCCTCTCACAGGAACTCCGTTGAGGCCCTTGTCCCTGGATTGCCACGTGACTACATGGGCTGTGCGGCCCTCTCGTAGGCCTCACCTAGGGTCGCTGCGGAATTCCCAACAGGGCCATGGCCAATCCTCGTGTAACCCCAAGGGTGGTTTGTCCAATGGTCGGGTATGCTCTTCTTTGGCAGACCTCGTGTTTACAGGGGCACACAGAAGGTTCCTGGGTGGCTAGCCTCCCACAGCGCCAGGAGTGTCTCGTTGAACCCCAGATGTCTTGAGTGTTTGGATCCACTCTGGTGGTGCGATGCTCCTTAGATGTTCTTGGTGATGATGCACCTCGATGATGGATCCAATAATTTTCTTACACTTGGGCAACAGGCGGCGATTTCTTGCTTTAGGTGACTTTGTGGAGTGAGGAGGACTGGAGGGACTTCGTGGCCATTTACGGTTACCTTCTGGCAGGTGCACTTGCTAGACATGATGCCATCGATGCCGAGCAGCCGGTGACAAGTGAGTGGATGGTCTCACTGTGAAGCGTGGGGCCAGGACGCAGATCGCATTTGCTAGCAGCTTACGGTTGGTCCTCCCGCGGAGCTGTCTCCAGTAACGTCTCTGCACCCAGGTGGCTGGCTTGTGTTGATGAACACCTTCTCCAGTGCTGGCACGAGTCCTCTGTCCTATCGCTTTTCTCCTTTTCCCTCTTGTGTGCCTGTGGTGGTTGTTTGCCCTGTGGCATCGTGCCACTCTCCTCTCCTCCTTCGCGAAGTGGCATCCTGCCACGCTGTTCTCCTCCTTCGCAATGTGGCATTTAGCCACACTCTTCTTTGCTTCCGACCAGGTTCCTCACTCAGATGTGGCGTCCTGCCACATGTCTCATGTTTGCGCCACATGGACATCTTGCTGGTCGTGTCTGATTCTTAGGACTGTCTCTACTTTGCTGCGGACCTGTCGCAGGTCTGTCCGGTCGGTAGGGCTTGCTTCTTCTCCTTGAGGACCTTTCACGGGCCCCATCCCCTCCTCAGGGATTTCCGCGGTGCTCCTCTGCCAAGATGGCAGGTTACCTCTTCGCTTGAGGGCGTCTTGCTTGTGCCTCGAGCCTGCGCCGTCGTGGCGCTTGATCCTGCCTCTGTTCAGGCATGCTCGGCAGGGTTGGACACTTCGAGTGAAGTGCTCCTTGCTTGCGGTGCGATGTGGCATCCGGCCACGTGTTGCATGTCTTTGGAGTACATGTTGCGGTGGCAGCTTGCCACGTGGAGTGTGCAACTCTCCTCTTGCCTGTCTTGGGCCATTGGCGACTCCATCTTGAGGGAGTGTGAGGGAGGACACTCTTTGCTGTCTCTCTTTCCTGGGCTCCTGCCTATGTTGTCATGCTTCTGGGTACGTGCGTTGCGCACCTCGGACCTTCTTCAGGGTGCCCTCTTCTGGCGCTTGTGTGCCTGCTTCCTAGCTTGCGGTGGTGTCCGTTCACCACTGGGGGCGTGTTGCGCAATTTCCTCTCTTGTGGTGGCATCAGACAGTCACTGGGGTTCGCGCAGTGCTCACTTATCTCCTTGGGGACTTTTCCTCTTCTCTCAGACTGACACTCGGTGAGCCTTTGCTGGGGAAAACAGATCTCTAGCTGCAGGCTGTGGCAGTAGTGCTTGTTGGCTCTAGCTGTCTGTGTTGAAGCGTTCTTACTTCCTCTGGGGATCGGGGCAGCCTTGCTGACATTACGCGCTGTGGTGCTCACGTAGGGCCCGATTCACAGAACTAACTTAAGACAAAATCCTAAATTTACTACCATTTTGGTATTCACAGAAGGCACTTACTCATTTTGGTATTCACAGAAGGCACTTACTTACTCATTTTGAGTAACTTACTCATTTTGAGTAGTCAGGAGCCATACTCTGTCTCTTCCTCTCGTCTCCCTGCCTCGGGTTGGGGTACGTGTAATGTTCTCACGGGGATTGTGCACCTTCCCCTGGATTATCCTTTACAATGGTGCCTGAGAGACAGTGAGCAGCTCACTATGTGCCGAGACCGGTGTCTGCGCAGCTCTCCTTTTTTTCTGGGTTGACGACAAGGCAGCGCAGGGGGGTTGCTGGTGCAGGGTTTTCTTCAGTGCAAGCGCATTGTAGCCACACGGCCACCAGGTGGCGCTGCAGGCCTTCTCTCCACAGGCAGCGGCAGTCTTTGGGCGAGACAGCGGGCTTCTACGGTCATGAGAATGCTGGTATTGGGCTGTGTGCCGCACTGTTGCGGTTCAGTCTTTTCGTGCTTCTTTAAAACCGGCTCTCCACTCCCATCAATACCGGGACTCACGACAGCAGGCAGGGTGGCCCGTGGGCATTTTGTCAGGTAGAGTCCGCTTTGGTGCCATGGCAACATGTGTGTTGCTTTTTGTCAGTGGCGCAGCAGCCTCAGGACACTCTGTTTATTGCTGGCACTGTCGCAATATTTCCTGCTAACTAGTTTTTCTGGGAGCCTTGCTTAGCTCTTGACATGGGCCTTTCCAGTGTTGCCGGCCTTGCATTCTCGTGGGGGCTCCCCGCAAACAGCCATAGGGGGCGATGCTCTCGGGTGAAAGCAGCAGTGGGCCAGTCCACACCACTCCTCCCTGCGGGCGGGGCCCCAGCAGGCAGCCGGCGCGCCTCTCGTAAGGCCGCTGCACCTGTCCTGCTCTGAAAACGCTGCACTCCCTTGCAAATTCCGGGCGTGGCCGGGGAGGACACTGTCGCTGACAGGGACATGGCAGCTGCCGGACCGGGCAGGAAAGGACGATGACCATTGCTGGCAGGTACTGTGCAGTATGTGCTAGGACCTGAGAGGCAGACGCCGGGACACACAGCGTTGGTGAGATCCAGCGGCTCCTGTAGTCCACACTTTTCTTTCTACTGTAGACCCCTCATTGATCTCGGCGTTTTTTTCCATTTCATCATTTTGTGAGCCCCCTCTGCCCGCTTCGTTCCCGAGTCAATCACTCGGCCAGGTGCGGTGTATTGGGCCACAGCTAGGTGGCGTTATCACCGCCGCTCTTCTCAGGCTGTAACCACTTCTCCAGGCCTGCGGGGAGCCGCGACGATCTTCTTTAATCTGCGGAGCGTGCGACCCCACTCATGCAGCCATGTGTCCGCTATGCATCATTCTCTTTTGGCAGTCTGCAGACGGGCATCAAGGCCGCCTTTGTCGATCTGCAGGTCAGTGTGAGATGCGGGCTATGCATTGAAGGTGCAGTCTTTCCTGCGGCCGTGCTACAGGGTCTATCTAGTGCCTGTGGGGTGTCACTCACCCTGGAGGCAGCCGCGGGGACCATCCTCAGTTGTCTTGCCAGCGGGCTGGCCCTCCGTAGGCAGCTGTGTTGCCTTGCAATGGGTCACTGCTCAGGTGGTGTGTGTCGTGAGGGATGCGTGGCAGTGGCTGCCAGGGCATGAGTGCAGCAAGGGGCTCTCGCCGGTTCTCACTAGTGCAAAAGCGGGTGGGAGAGTAGGCAGGGTTGATCCGTGCGCTTCTCACCTGCTGGCCTTGAGGCCGCTTCAGTGTCGGCACCGTCTTCTGGCCCACACTGGCACTTTGTAGTAGTGGGTGCTGTTCAACTCTTTCCGTGTAGTCAGCGGCGCCGAGCCGCCTCGAGTGTGGTGCTAGTGCGACTCTCCGCCCCTTTTCTCAGCCCACGATAGCAGCCAGCCGATGCTGGGAATGCCCTGCACAGTGGCTATTCATCTCCCCTCAAGAGAACAGCACCAAGCGGTCGACAGCTCACGCGGGGATCGACACGTTCGTCGCCATTGTGGTGTCTTGGGCTACTAGGCCCACATGCTGGATTAGTAACCACACTGACACAGTAGTAGGGAACTGGGAACTGGCCCAGGGCACGTGCGCCCGGCCCCTTTTTTATGCAGGGTCACCTGACTGGTGACACCCGTGATGGGTGGGTGTATAATGTAGGTGCAAACACAGGCGGAACACTAGAACGTGTCCAGCAGGACACTACAGAGGCTTTGACTGACTAATAATAATTTTCTCCACATCTTTAGCCCGATGCTTATATCCACCCAGTCAGAACTTCCGGAGCAAGAAGCAGCTGATTCTCTGTATATTATGAATAAATAGAATTTGGTACAAGCTACCCCTTGTTCCTTCACTTGGAGGCAATCGCCCATCATTTTTACCCTCAATGACAAATTACATAATTTAGCATACAATAACATAACAAAGCATATACCATATGTTCTGGTCCGTACAATACATCCAAATGCACTGTTTACTTCCCAGACAAAATGAACTACATGAAAATATACCACCGTCCTTTTCGTCCCCTAAGGCATTGTATTAAATGACGCTGCTACCTTCTAGTTTTTTAAAGCATATTGCCTCCATTTTGATACAACGTGCTGCAGAAAAACGTAATTTGCCTAGCAAACCAGAGAAAAAGTACAGTGCTAAGCTTCCCCTTTAAAAAATGAAAGCTGCATTAGTTTTCCTGGCCTCTGCATCCAGGATGTCTCTGTAAATCTGCAAATCTGAGAGAGGATAGCCTGTGGGCAGTGAGACCTGCCCCCGCTGCCGCTCTTCAAATATCATAGGTCAGTTCAGTTCAGGGGGCGGAGCTCTCCCCGGAACAGTCGGTGCCCCTGGCTGACAGCGTGCCAGTGAGTCTAACTGCAGGCCCCGTCCGGCGGATCTCCGCAGGACCAGGGGGAGAAGCCGGGGCTGCGGTCTCTGCGTGGAGAGTACGGGTCACAGCTGACCTCGGGCCCTGGAGAAACGCGCACTGGTGTTCAAAGTTACTCTAAATAAAAATACGTTCTGCTGCCGAGCCAGTCTTAATGTGTTCAGATGCTTGCAGGCAGGGCTTTAAGTGGGATGAAAAAACTGTGGGGGGGGAGGGAGGAGTCTCTCAAAGGGGCGTGGCCGATGTAATTAAGGGCGCGGCTTAGAAACACTTAAGCTAAAAATCTGTGCTTAGCATAGTGTGCCGCCCGACTTGTATTTTGCTGTTTCTGTCATTGCATCCAGATATGATACAACAAGTAACATCATACCTACAACAAGTCAGGACTATTGGCTTTGTCAATGGTTGTTAGTTGCATAAGATAAATAAGCAGCAACTATGGCTTGTATATAATATTGAAAAAGTTCCACTTAAATTCCTGGTGACACAACGACAATGTTGCTGCTCCTGAGTTTCAAAAAGAGAAGGGAAATCCCTTCCCCTACCACGCTCACCTGGCATGACGTCTAGTGAGAAGTGAGCACGCGCACATCGATGTACCTGCTGTCACTCTAGGCCGGAAAAAAACGGACCACCTGTGCCAGGGCACAAAACAGAGCCCGATAGAGACCCGTTTCGAGGCCCCCTTTAAAAAACTGCCGGTGCTCAGCACCGGTAAGACCCGGCCCACTTAAAGCCCTGCTTGCAGGTGATAGGCACTGGAGCTCATTTTTAGGGACCGGCACTTCTTTTCCATGATTATTTTGGTAGCAAAGACTGGGACAGGGGGACCCCCTACAGAAGTCATTGAGACAGCTGAGGTAAGACTATGTTGAGGTACTGAAGATAGTACAGTGTGTGTTTTGAAAAGGTCCCTAAGGCTGCACAACGGGGATATAGTGGTAGACTCGACTTTGCTCCCCTGAAATGAAAATACATTTGAGAAGGGTACCATGCCGATGAGATAGCTGTGCGGGTTAATGCCTCTGCTGCAGATGCCTATCTGTAAGCTTCAAAGGGAGCCAGAGAGGTTGAAGACTCCATCTGCCCTGTTAACACCCCAGAAACTGATTCCCTGGTCCTGCACTCTTTTTTCCCCCAGTTGAGGGGCATTAAATCCATTGGATATGCCCCATGACATTACTGAAAATATTAACAGTAATGGTGTCCACGCTGATCTGTCTCTGGCCACTTGTCACCGCAGACCATAGAGGCGGCCTCTTTCATGTGTCATTGTTAAGGATATAGCTGACCCCATGCTGACAGAAAAGACCATCTTAAGCACAGTAAGAAAGAGTTTCTGAAATCTTTTTAAATCCAATTTTTATTCCAGAAGTTGAATCATTCAGTTTGGTTTGTTCTGTGTCACTAAGAAAACCACTGGGCAGTATTTATTTATGAACATTAATCAGGAACCAGTGTCGAGCAGCTGTGAGGAAGTGGAGACAGCAGCCAGATTGTCAAGCCAAAACGGTATGAGCTCACCTCTGAAAATAAGTTGGCAGCAAATTTCCTCTTTGTGTTTATTAGACTTTTTGGCATACAAAATGTAAAAAGAAGACTTCGATTTGGCACTTTTCGTATTATTTTTCCAAAAGCAAGTTTATTTCATTTTGGAAAGGGACATTTTTGGAGATCAGCTTCTGAAGTGAATTGGGATGTCTGGTTTCAGAGAAATCCCACTACGTAGGTTTGGTGTCTCTGAGAAGCTGGTAAGCCATCGAATGCCCAGTCACTGGTAGGTACTCCTGAGGGGAAACTGAATTATGTTAGATCCAAGAAAAGAAAACAATAGTAAGAGGCCTTTTGCATAGGGTGACAAACGGGCAGCTCTTTGGGGGCAGGAGGCTCTAACCATCGAAGGTCCCCGCGCTTGGCCACTGGAGATTGTACTTTTAGGCAGTACCATGGACATCCCTCCTTACAGAGTGGGGCCCTCTGTTTGCAGTGCTATGCACAGCATAGAAGAAGTGAGATTCCCCTAGTACCGTGAGGGCAGATTGACAGACTGCGTGGGCACCGCCTGGTTGCCATGAGTGCACCAAGCGGGAGTGTGACTGCAGTGGTGGCTGGGTGGGCATGCCTCATTTGTGTCGGTATCAGAGTGCTGTGCAAAAGTGAGGCAGTTTGTGTTGGAGTAACTGAAGGGTTGATAAGACTTATATGATGGTGGTGTATTGCACCCCTTGAGATGTACCCTGAGAACTACTGATGCACCTCCTCACTGAGGCCAAAAATAACACTTTTGGGACAAGGCCAATGAATATCTAGGTCATCTTATCTTCAGAGACTTCCATGCTTTCTATGGTTTTCTTATTGTATTGTAGCATTTATATAGCACATTGAAGCATTGCCTACATGGGTAGCATGTATACCGTGTAGGGTGTCTGGATGGAAGAATGTTGTCTTTGTTTTGTTCCATATCCATGTCCTGCGTGATAACTAGTGAGGTGCAGTTATCATATTATGGGATGCAGCGCACAGCAGTCTGGTGGATGCTGAAGTGTGAGACACAGGTGCACAGTTTTATGGTTTTCAGTCTGCTGGTAGATTTGAGAAGCTTGGTAGGTCCCTTTATGGTTACTGAGATGTCCGGTCCAACATTTTGTGTATAGTTGTGGTCCTGAGTTGGCATGGTTGGAGAGAAAGAGAGAAGTGGAGAGATCTGTAGGGATTGGCATTTTTATTATCATCCTATATCTGAGTGTCTTTGTGAGATGTAAAGAAGCGGTCAGATTGTATAGATACTTGGGACCTGCAGTGGTGGACTATATTAAGGTCCCTCGAATTGTCCAGTAATGTGTGACAGAACTCTTCAATTATTTCAAGCCTGTTCATTTGGTGATGTTTTTGTTTTTTGACTGTACAGCGCTGGTGAGGGACTACCCTCTTAACAGTTATGTCTTTATGTGAATTTAAGAGGGATAAGTTACAATTTGCTGCTGACCTTGGCGCATTATGGTCTTAGTATTATTGTGGGACGTAGTTGTTATGTATGGAAGTACATAACTATATAATGCAAATGCGAACCATAGGTCAGCCTTTCTTAGCTTACCTGCATATCGAAAGCAGTTGCTGGTTGAAGTATTCCAGTTCGTGGGGTTGTAAGCCGCGGATTGCGCTTGAGGGTACTGTTTCCTTGACTCTGTTGCCGGGATGTGGGTGGTGCAGTTATCAAGGACGTCCTTCCTCTGTGAAGTCTATTATGCCAGTACTAGGTTTTAGTACTTTGTGACAGGGATGGTTTTTTCAAGGGATCTCTAACTCTGGCACCGACTGTGAATACGTACAGCCTAATTCAAACAGAGCTCCTTCTCATATAGTCTCAGCCCTCCTGCTCTCCCCCTCCTGACTTGTCACCCAGGCTGATTAATTGCCGGCTTAGGTTGAGTGGGTAAAATTCATCAAGTAGCAGGTGCATAAGGCTGTCCTCTCGTTGGTCTTCAGAACAATCTCTTTAGAGTAGCAACTAATCCCCTCCCCCAGGCACCTCAGGAGGCTGACAGGCTCCTTATTACGAGATGTGTAGCTGAGCTTAAGGAATGATGGAACAGGCAATCTGAGCATAACATCACAAAATGACAGGAATGCAAATATTCCAACAGAGGCAGGCATTTTAGTTGAAATGAGACTAAGGGACACCAAGTGAGCCTGAAGGAGACCGGGCCCATTAGAAATATGCATATTTTCAGATGTACATATGCAAATCTGTTTTGTTAATACCTGTGAAAGCCGCACCCGTAGGTCCCCACAGCATCAGTGAGGAACAGAACTGGATCATAAAAGGTCAGTTCACCATCATTTGAAAAGCGAATTTCTACCTTTGGTTAGCCATGGAATGATTTTAGCCGACCGCGGGTGCCTTATGCATGGTTCTGTGCTTTCTCTTGACTGGAGTGCCAGTAGTTGGGTATCTTTTTGTTATGTTATGAGTATTTTTAAAGCACACTATCACCTGCAAGGGTATCCTGGCACTGAGCACGTGTACGTGTCTAGACCTGCCTATGCAAGGTTAGTTAATTGGAAAGCCAGGTGTTCAGCTTCTTGCAGAATTCAAGAGAGGAAGAGGCTCTGATGTGGAGTGGGAGATCTTTTTCAAGAAGAGAGGTGGAGGTTCTGATGTGGCGTGGGAGGTCGTTTTCAAGAAGAGAGGTGGAGGTTCTGATGTGGCGTGGGAGGTCGTTTTCAAGAAGAGAGGTGGAGGTTCTCATGTGGCGTGGGAGGTCGTTCCACGTGAGGTATTTTAAACGATGTGTCTGCTTGGAGTAATGCTTGTTGAATGAATATTATTGGCTTCATGGAAGACTGCTCCGTGTCCCTATTGTGTCAGAGATTGCATGAGGTCTTAGTGTTATGTTTTTGTGAGTGAGTGAGTTCAGGTACTTTGCCAGTTCTTTTGTTACACTATGGTAATCAATTTGCCCAATGCCTGATGCCTGGCAGGTTGTAGGGTGTATGTTAGGGGGTATCTCGAGGCCACCTGAATGGCTGTGATTCGGTGTTGGCTGCATGTAGATCTGGGTGGAATGTCTAATGTTTTCTGTTTTACCTGGCAGTGGTTGCAAGTGTGAGGAGCTATGTGTATTGCTTGGGGCTATTTCTTTGCCACTATATTGCATCAAAGCTGTGGTGTGCTTGTGAGGGTGTGGAAAGCCCGTCTAGTGCGTTCTGTTGTCTCTGGTAACAAAAGTTGTTTGAGAAATGGGCCATATCGTTGGGGATGATTGCTTTGCTAACTGTAGCTTTGATGCATAGTTAACAGTCATCGGAGAGGTGTGGTGCAGCGGACAGAGTGGCTGATTCCGAAGTACGGCGCTCACGGTTTGATCGCCGGTGGCAACTCAGCTCAGCATCATGTGACTCTGGGCAGTAGCTCACTTAATCTTCCTGTCGGCCCCCCAGTGCCTTGGATACCCTTAGGGGTGATAAGTTTGTGCTTTACAAATGTTGAATTATTATATCTCAAATGCGCTTAACAAACACAAACTGGCTTCAAACAAAGTTGTTTGATTATAGGATCCGAGGTGGCACACCTTCAGGCTCTGCTCTATTGTCCAGCTTTGTAATGGCCTAAGGCAACTTCACATGGCCCCATTTGCTGATAGGTTCAAACAATGCCAGAGGGTACGGGGGTGGGTGTTCAATATGCAGGTGGTTAGACAATAAGTAGATTGGCAGAAACCCTCATATCCTATATTTCTAAATGCACATTAATGGTGTAGGATGCATGGGCCTGCAGGGTGAGGTTGTGGTGGATGGGGTAGGGAACACTATCTTGCTATAGTGCATGCTTTTGTCCTTACAATCGCACTTGCCGGACAAGTTATCCATATGTAGCATTTGCATTCAGAATTTTCCATTAATACTGTTTCATTAATAGTTGTGTCTTTACAGTATTTTTCCATCCACATCCTGTTTTTACACCCCATCCTCGAGCACACTCTTACAAGCAACAGACAGTAACAACCCACAGTCAAGCAGGCGTGAATACACTAAAAAGCAATAGTGTAGCGCCTTTCTCACAATCATTCTAGTCCTTAGAGAGATCACAACACACATACACAGAAACACAATTTATTGAAAGCACTGATACACTTACACATACATAGACAGGGGCCTACGAGCTGATAGGGTGTCGCTCACAGGCAAACACACATACTAAAAGACAGACGCACACAAACAACCACGAAGCAGCGACAATCAAAACTCAGGCTCCAACGAGACTCTAAAACATTCACGCATACTTCATCGGGCACACACAACCCTCGCACAGAAACACCCACTCAGACACATGCTCGAACAGAGCCGACACACACTCGATGACTCTCAGAAACACACGCACCCTTCTGCACAGAGCCACGCACACCCACACTTATGCGGTGACAAACACAAAGGCTGGTTAAGTGGCTGACAGCTGATGGCAGCACAGGTGAAAAGCACTCAGAGCTAATGCGCGTCTCCAGCTGAAATGTGGCAATGAAATCAGCATGTGTGACATCCCTGAAGGGAATCCCGGCCCCTCCCTCCCTCGCTCACTGCCGCCCCCTCCCTGCCAAGAAAACTCCCTCTCACCAACAGCAGGATGGCAGCCGGGAGAAGCGACAACTCTTGCAAAAAGTAATCGCCCCAGGAATCCATGGCTGGGATAAATGGAGCGAAATCTGAAATTTTCCATTTCAAGCACTGCATGTAAGTCACCGGTACTCAGAGACCTCTCTGCCCCCCTGCAGATTTCACTCCATTTATCCCAGCCATATCTCTGAGTATCAATAGCAGACACATCCACCAATTCCCATAGCATACTGTATCAATGCGTTCCTGTGACATACAGGTGTCTGAGCACCAATGAAAGAATCCTCCTGTTACAATATTGAGTATCAATGAGTGTCAGTGACAAACAGTTCTCTGAGTACCAATGACATACATGTCCATCAGTCCTCGTGACATGGAACATCAATGATACCCGTTGATAAACAGGTCTCTTAGTTCCAGTGAGTACCAATAAAAGATACATCCACGAGTCCCTTAGTCATCGAGTATCAAGGAGTGAGAGTGAGAAACAGATCTGAGTACCAATGAGAAACATTAACTGACATGTCCACCAGTCCCCCACAGCACTGAATATCAATAAGTGCCAGTGACAGACAGATCTCTCTGTACCCGATAAACATGTCCATCAGTCCACATGTCCCTGAAGACCAGCATTAAGTAGTTTCCCGAACACAGATGACAGATACTCCGAGAAGCCACCATGGCACCAACTATCACTGAGTACTAATAACAGAGACTGCCAATAGTCGCCAGAGCATCGATATGTGCAAGGGACAAACAGATTGTCAATCACCAATGACAGACACAGCTATCAGTCTCCAGGCCCGAATACCAATGATTACCAGTGAGTAACTAATTCCTGACCACCACTGACCAACGGCATGCCCATCCACCAGCCCCCACAACCCTAAGTACTAACAGATACCAAATAAATGCCTAAATTAGATCACACACATCCGAGTACCGTGATGAACTCACCCATCAGTCTCTAGGGCCTGAGTACCAATGAGTACCAGTAACAAACACATCCCTGAGCGCTAAAAGCTACAAATGACAAACAAATCCTTCAGTCCCTGTGGCCTGGAGTATCAAAGCGAAATACATCCCTGCACACCAAACAACACTTATGGCAAATACAGTCACCATTCCCTGTGGCCTGAAGTATCAATGGCAAATCTATCCATGAGTACCAATCACGACAGATCCATCAATTCCCAGATCCCTGAAGATCAATGAAGAGCAGATGCCCAGTACAAATGACAACACACCGAGCAGCCTTAACAGCACCAACTATCCATGAGTACCAATAACAGGGAGTAATGCCAGTCCCCAGGGCGTAGCAATGGCAACAACCCAACCCTCCCCAGACCCAAGAATCAATGAGACCAGTGACAAACAGATTTGTGCAGGCTGAAGGGTACCCTTGATAACCCAATCCATCAGTCTTCATGGCCCCAGGTACAAATAAGCACCAGCGGAATACTCAAGTCAGGTCAAAGCCCACCTGTCACTCAAGCCCATCCATCAATCACTGTAGTCATTATTGCCCATCATAGATCAATCAATCAATCAAGTCGTATTTATAAAGCACGGCTTGTCAGTCGCGCGGGTATCCAGGTGCTTGCTGTAGGTCTCAGTCAAAGAGCCAGGTCTTGAGCCCCTTCCTGAAGTCGGTCAGCGAGGGCGAGGTGCAGAGGTGGAGGGAGAGGGTATTCCAAGCTTTGGCAGCAAGATGGGAGAAGGAGCGTCCTCCGGTGCGGCCCGCCTTGATGACAACGCTATTAGTGAACTAAGAGGCAAGTCATTTGTACCCTATATGTGGCCTAGCTTCTTATTATACAGAGAGCAACATTATGATTTAATAATTCAAACACAAGAGGTTTTTGTACAGCCCAGTTCTTGATCTCACTTATTTGAATGTGCTCTGATATCTGATAATGAACAAAAAGGAGGCACTTTGACAAATCACGCAATTTGGTCAAGCAGGGAAGCTTGAATTGATCCCCAATTCTACAGTTTTATGCTGTGCAATACAGCCACTTGATGGATATCGCTTTTTGACATCAAAGGTTAATGCTTTGTCCTTAATTCTTGGAAGATGAGATTAGAGCGTGGGTGACAGGTAGATCCACATTTTATTTTTGGCAGTTTCACATAGGCCTAGCTTTGCCCAAAAATAGGGCTTCACAATAGATGCAGACTACATAACACTTTTTTATTAGCACATGAACATTTGCCGGGAATTACAGGATGCGGAGCCAAGGCCAGGATTCGACCCTGGCTCATCGTGTTATATGGTCTGCATTTGTAGCCACCCAGCCGCATGACCAGTGAAAGCTCGCTTCATTTTGGGCATGGGGGCCCAAGCGGACTGCCAGCTGAGCCAGATATAGGTATATATGACTCAAGCCTGGCTCGAGCTTTGAGTGGCTTGCCCTCCTCTACTATCGCAGCTCATCCATCGGTCACCACAGCAATCAGTACCTATCACTGCACAGCAGATAATCATTCAGGTCATCATACCTATCACGGCCCATCCATCAATCATAGCATCCATCAGTGCTTATCACAGCCCATATATCCATCACCACAGTTATCAATACCTATCACAGCCCATCCATCAAACACCACAGCTATCATTACCTACCACAGCTTACATATCAATCACCACAACTATCATCACCTATCACAGCCAATACATCAAACACTACAGCTATAATTGCCTATCACAGCCCTTCCATCAATTACCACAACTGTCAGCACCTATCACAGCCAATACATCAAACACCACAACTATAATTGCCTATCACAGCCCTTCCATCAACCACCAGAGACATCCGTACCCATCACAGCACATCCTTCAATCACCACAGCTATCAGTAGCTATCACAGCCTATCCATCAAACACCACAGCTATAACTACCCATCACAGCCCTTCCATCAATCACCAGAGCCATCCCTACCCATCACATCACATCCATCAATCACCACAACTGCCACTAGCTATCACAGTCCACTTCTCAATCACTAAAGCTATTAGTATGTATCACAGAGCATCTGTCAACCACCACAACTATTAGTACCTGCCACAGTTCACCCATCAATTGCTACAACCATCAGTACCTATCACAGTCCATCCATCAATCACAGGAGCCATCATTATTTATCACAGCGCATACCTCACCAGAGCCTCCGTACCCATCACAGCACATCCATCAATCACAGGAGCCATCATTACTTATCACAGCCTTCCATCAATCACTAGTCTTCAGTACCCATCACAGCACATCCATCAATCAGAGGAGCCATCATTATTTATCACAGCCCACCCATCAATCACCAGTCTTCTGTACCCATCACAGCACATCAATCAATCAGAGGAGCCATCATTATTTATCACAGCCCACCCATCAATCACCAGTCTTCCGTACCCATCACAGCACATCCATCAATCAGAGGAGCCATCATTATTTATCACAGCCCACCCATCAATCACCAGTCTTCCGTACCCATCACAGCACATCCATCATTCACATGAACCATCATTACCTATCACAGCCCATCCATCCATCACCAGAGCCTCCGTACCCATCACAGCACATCCATCAAACACACAAGCCGTCATCACTCATAGCGCCCGTTGCTCAATGCCCACAGCTATCAGAATCTACACCTACCCCTCACCAATTCTAACAGTAATCAGTGCCTGGCATGTCCCGTCCATCAGTGCCTACCAAAGCTCATTCATAAACAGCATTATACCAAACCCTCTGCCAGACTGCACATGCATCAATTCCTCTACCAACCCATTCAACAATCCCCTTGGCCCTCAGTGGCCATACCGTTCAACTCACCCTCATCTGGAGGGGGTCACCCTCTTCGAGCCCATCTTCACCCTCAAATCAGCCAATTCACTCCCATAGATTTCAGTGGTGACGCACATCATGAAAACCTTTCGGGCCCTCCGACCAATCATTTAGCTCCTTTGATGTCAAAGGGATCACCATCAGAAACCACTCGATATCACCCTTCTTAAAGACTCAAAAGACCCGGAGGCGCGAGTCACTACAACAGTCCCTCCCCCACCCCCACCCCCTTACAGTCATCCACACCAATTCACAAGCCCCATGTACACACGAAGGGTGCGCGAAATTGAGTATTTTTTTCAACAAATTCCTCAAAATGTCAAGAAAATTATGAAAAATCCAAAAATGAACTTTCGGATATCTTGAGTGAAAATAGAACAGGAGAGCATAACACACATTAAAAAAATCAAGATATCGGTAAGGGGACGGGTTCTCGGACAAAATGTCTCTCACGACACAGGTTCTGCACCAACCCATCTCCCGCGAGTCATTTTATCATCAAACCTGTCATCTGCAGCAAAACAAAAATGTGCCAAATTTCGTACTGGAGTAACTTCGGACTTTTCTCCTGTAATTTGCACAACAGAAATTGTGTGAATTATGCAAATTATGCGAGCGTACAGAAAATTCCACACGGGCTTGGTAGCCACACCAACCCCTCCATCTAAGTCGACAGCCCAAAGTACCAGACGCTCTCCAGCTCCGTAGACCTCGGTACCAGACGGCGCCTGGACCCCGGCACGCACAGCGCTGTCTATGAGAAGCACGGTTGTCATAGAAACAAGGCTTTTGTTTCACACTTTCTCTGTTTCCCCGCCTCACTCCGCTCGTTGACCTGAAGATGCCTGGCTGTGGCTTCCCAGGGTTAATCTATTCCTGGGCCACGTGCACGCTGGCCAGTGCCAAGGCGTCGCTCGTGCAATCAAATACGTCATCGATTAACAATTAGATTATTCAATACCATTAGAAAGTTACACCGAGAGTCCTAAACATAAGATGGAGGTGCAATTTAAAGGTCCGTTAGCAGTTAGAATGTTGTCCGTGGGAGGGTGCACTGCTAACTGAAAGCGCACTGTCATTTATAGAGCGCCTGCAGCCACCAGTTTGGTCACGAAGCGCTGTGACTTGGCGCCCGGAAAGCATGCACATGCATCCTGTATGGACAGGAAGGATGCTGTATGCTGACCTACATAAGGGCAGTTAGTTGGTGATGTGTGTGAGAGTCATTGGAGAGCTCTGGTTATCTCGCAGCAGGCCTGACCCAGCTTTACAAACACAACGTTGAAAAGCAGCGCTAAGAGGAGCACGTGGGCCAGAGGCACGTGGACACGGCAGGGAAATGTGTGTGAAGATGGGAGGGAGGGCAGGAGTGAGAGGATAGGAGATGGGTGAGAGTGCATAAATCTGCGAGGGTGTGCAGGTAAGATGTGGAGGAAGTGGCAAGCCAAGATGCGTAGCAGCATTGGGTGAAGTGCAGAAAGCAATGGTTGATGACCAGACTGACTCGGTCCTAGAGGTGGGAGAGCCATCTAAAGGGCTCTCCTTCGTCAAGCGTCCAAGTACGTATCGTGCTAGCACGTTGGACGCTTGACGCAAGTTTATACATGGCGATCCGAACAGCCTGCCGCCCCCCCTGAGACAGGTGCAGGATCTCCTTAGTTTTAGGAGAAAGCTAAAAACTTGGCTCTTTCAACATTAGACGAAGCACCTGCTGTTGCGTACAACTGTTCTGTCAATGGGGTTAAGTCAGCGCCGGGACACTCTCGGGAGTAGCCGCGCGCTCTACAAATACCTGTAACATAACATAACATTCGCCATTAGCGGTACTTTTTTTACAAGACGCGCGGTGATAACCTGCATGTTAACTTTTCTACTTGGATGCCCCTGAGGAAGGGTCGATGACCCGAAATGCATTGGGCAAGATTTGGGGTCAAGTCTTCTTAATAGAATAATTGTTAATCACGGATTTAGAAATTAAAAATCTTCAATGTCTATATATAAAGGAATTACATCAGCCAATGATGAAATTGGTGTGAATAAATACTAATGATCTAATCTAGAGAATACTATGAATTCATTTATGATATTTGGATAAAAAAACACGTGTTTTTAAGTGAAGTGCGACCGGAGTCAGCAGGGGGGTATCCGCCTCTGACAAATTGTTCTCATAGGAATATACCCCTCATCCAGGAGTTGTAAAGATATAAGGTAAGTGATCTAAGTCAAGGTACCACACATTTCTGCTTCCCCGTTCAGTATATTCCAACTAAACAGACAATAATGCCCTCTTTCTGCAAATAAACGTTGAAAGGAAAATTATGTAAATCAGTAGCTCGCAGCTATACTGGGACATATCAACCCCCCCCAACCCTCCTCCATCCCAAACCAGGAGAGCAGTATAGTTCATAGCCAATTAGGTCGCACCATGGATTGGCCCTCATGCGCTCCTATAATAGGTGCAGGGGCCAGTATCCACCCTTGTGAGGTTGAGGGTACCGGATGACACACGGATGTTAGAAGGTTACTACTAAGCCTCCTTTAAGGGTCCGACAAGGGCTGGGTCAGATATTTTCTCTATGAGTCACCTGTGACTGAGAAAATGCCCTACAATGTCTCAAACACTGGTAGTCGGTCTTCCAGTTTACATATAATTCTCTATAAGGAGGCCATTTGAAATACATTCCTCATCCATACATCCACCGTGGGCATGGTGGCAGTTTTCCAATAACGGAGGATACAGAGCTTGGCCACAGCTAGGGCGATGCACAGTGCACTTCTAAGGCAGGGTAGCAAGTCCTGGTCCGGGAGGCCACCAAGCCATGGACCAAGGAGACCACGAGAGCCTAGAGCAGCAGGAGGTGGCGTGGCTGTGAGAGTTAGAGTTCTGTGAATTCTCAAGCTCCTATTCAGGAACAGGTAGAAAGTAGGGTTCTCTCAGCAAGGTGCACAAAGGAGCGGGATCCCCTTATTGCTCTTTTGATCTTGTGCACCAACAGGAGTCCCTGAATGCTAGATCGCAGAGACCTTCCTGGAACGTACGGGGTGAGTGAGTTACAGATGATGAGTGGGCCTTTTCCATGGATGGCCCCATGAGCGATGCACAGAGTCGTAAGTGAATTCTACTTTGAACCGGCAGCCAGTGTAGGGCTGATAGGGTTGGTCTTGCTGATTGGTGCTTGGGTATTTTGAGCAGGATTCTTGCCGTGGCATTGTGCACCACTTGGAGCCTTTTTATCATGTATTTAGTACTCCCTAAATAGAGGGAGTTACCATAGTCTAGACGTGAATTTATTAGACTCTGTACCACTACCTTCCTAGTGGATACCGGTAATATATGTAAGACTTTCATGAGAGATCTCAGGTTGCCAAAACAGGAACCAGACATTTTTTTGGCCTGAGTCTCCATCGTGAGCTTGTAGTCTATCCAGACGCCTAGACTTTTTACTGCTTTGGTTGCCTCTGGTAGCTTGCCTAGTTGTTCTGGCCAGGACAGTTCCCACCATCTTGAGCTATTGTTGCCTAACACCAGTATCTCAGTTTTGTTGCCGTTAAGTTTCAGACTGCTTTCAGACATCCAGTCTGTGACCTCCCTGAGACATGAATGAAGTTGGGTGGAGGTTCGGCTGACATTTTTGTGTGAGGGCCATGATGAACTGAGTATCATCTGCATACGCCACTAATGCGAGACCATGAGACCGTACATTTTCTGCAAGGGGGAGAACATATAAATTAAAAAGTGTGGGGCTCAATCAGGAGCCCTGTGGGACTCCACACTTCAGAGGGTGGATAGATGAAAAAAATGGACCTTCACACACTTGGAAGCTCCTATTCTCAAGGAAGGCTACCAGCCACTTGATGGCATCCCCAGTAATGCCAACTTCCATCATCCTCTGGATGAACATGGAGTGCGATACCGTATCGAAAGCTGCACTTAGGTCCAACATTATCATTGCAGCTGAACCACCTCGGTCGAAGATAAAACGGAGTTCTTAGTGCCTACCAGCAGTGCAGTCTCCGTACTACAGTCCGATCTGAAACTTGTCTGGGTGGGGTGGAGGACATCGCGAGTCTCCAAAAAGCTAGACAGATGTTTATTTCTAGTTATTTCTAGTAGTTTACCCACTACTGAAAGCAGGGATATGGGTCTGTAGCTGTCTGCCAGGTGGGGATTAGCTGTAGCTTTTTTTTGGAGCAGCTTCACTATAGTGTGTTTCTATGTTTGGGGGATGTGACCAGTTTTGAGTGAGTGGTTGAGAATATCCATAAGGATGGATAGTAAGGAATTGCCACCTTGACCTAAAATATCAGGAGGGGCTGGGTCCAAAGGAGATTCTGATTTGATTGCCTTAAGGGTGTCTTCCATAGTTTCACGGCTCAAAGCGGGGAAAGTCAGCAGGAAGAAAACCAAAAAACTAACGTAAAAGAAGAGCAAAACAGAAAAAAGAGAAAGAAAGAAAATAGATACGGAAAAAAGTAAAAAGGAAAGATAACTGCAAGTTCATGGATGAATTTTTTTTTTTTTAAATGTGTTACCAATTAAACCATGCCTAGATGTAGGTCAGAGAGCGGGAAAATGAAACACAGGAGAGGGAGGCTTAGCGTGTGCAAGATGGGACCGAGACTTCACCTGAAGCTAACAGGCCTTGTGGGAAAAAACCTAATTCTGTTCTGGATTTAGAATCAATTACTGGTGCATTATCCAGTCGCGGCCGGCATGACTCGCGGGTGGGGGGGTTGCGCAGGTTCGTGGGGGGAGGGGAGGGCGACAGGGGTGGTTTAATTAAAATTAAAAAAATCTTACCTTACTGGGTCCCGCGCCACCTCAGCTCCTGGCGGGGTCCAGCGTTTTCTTGCTGAACAGGAAGCAGCCACAGGCAGCCTCCCTCCCCTCCCCTAAGCCAATGACAACGCTGCAATGGCAGCGTTGTGATTAGTGGGGATGGAGCCCAGCCGGGCGCCTATGGGGAGGCCATTTTCTCTATGTAGGCTGCAGCCTACATAGAGAAAAGGCAGAGTGCGCATGACTGGTTTGGTCGGCCCCAGAGGGCCGAACAAACAGTCAGGGCCCACAGCATTGGGCAAACCACTGCTCCCCGGCCCGCCCATCCCCAACCAGGCATACCCTTCTGCTTTCTCGCAGTGCGAGAAGCAGAAACATAAAATGGTATTTAAAATACCATTTTATGTTTCTGCTTCTCGCACTGCGAGAAAGCAGTGGGGCGACGCTCCTCCGCCCTAATGGAGGAGCCGCCTCTGGCATTATCACCCGCAAGAATAAAACCCCCAGATGCCATTTCTGTCTACTCTCCCCTGATTTGTGCAAGAAGGATGTGCATCTGCCGGCACGGAAGTTGTTTGGATCTGCTCCTAGGCCCACCCGGAAGTAAAAGATCAGGTCGGGAGCCCTCCTTAAGAGAGGCTGCACGTGCCTGTTTACACTCTGTTCTATTTGCAGTTCTTTCCAAGTTTCACAGGTATATTTATAGGCACACACTGCTAACGCAGACAGAGAGGATCTCTCGGCAGCGCCCCAGGCTGCCCCTCCCGTGCTGTGGAATAGCTAAGACACCAGCGCCCTCACACCAGGGGCAAAGAGACCATGTGGGAGAGGGGAAAGGAGGGTTTTACCCCTCTCCACCCCTGATTTTTCAGTGGGTGAATTACAGGCAGGAGGGAATTCAGATGCTACTACAGTGCTGCCATCTCTCCGGATTTAGACCCGAATTACCATATTTACAGCATTCAATCCTGGGTTTCAGCTCTTATGTCCTGATTTCACGTTGTCCCTGGATACCCCAAGGACGCCTTTCTTTCCAGACAGCAGTGATTAGTAAAAGAATAGGAAGGGTGTTGGCAGCCCACTCTTTAACTGCATGGCTTGACAGGCAGTCAATGGCTATGTGTCAAAAGGTCTGTCAGCTGTTCCCTCACATCTTGCCTCCAAACTCATCAGACCGTGGGGCCCTGCCCACAGGTTACCGAGGGATAAGCCATTATGGCAGCTTCACAAGCTTTCTAAAAGTACAAAGGATTTCACAAAAAAAGTATGTGTGATGATGCCCAAAATTACAGGGGGGACAGAAGTAACTGCTTTCTGTGAGATATGCAGCATCCTGTCTTTATAAGAAAATGGCACGCTTGTTCCACAAATTCAAAATAACATAACATTGCAGCTGTTTGCAGGGTTTTGTGCATAAGTATGTAAATTACACTCATTTTTACAGAAAGCATTATAGTCAATAGGTGGCTCAGCGAGTTGATCACTCAGTGGTATGCTAGTCACAAATCTGAGTCCCAGCAAGGCCAACTTAGCCTTTCATTCATATAAGACCGCTAAATTGTTTACCATTAAACTGAATAATGGTATCACCTGTTATTTACAGTGGTTAGAAATGGCCATAGTGCGGTAGAAAGGGCAATGTTATGATTAAAATAGAATTTAATTACTTTTGTACTTAATATCAGGTGTGTATGACTGCCCAACCTAATGGTACTCATTTTATCGACCTCAGAACAATGAACCTTTGAATCAGCTCTGCAAGGATTCAAAAATATGCCTTGTTGTTCACACGTAGATATTCACAGCAGTCACATAATCCCTTACAAGAACTTGCAACCTCTCAGGTTGCACAGGGATCAGTTAAAAAATGATGATATCTACTGAACTATATTATTCGTACTGAAAAATGTGATATTCATGTTAATTGCAAAGCTTTTCAGCAGGCACATTAACTCGAAGATATTCTCTGAATGATCAAACCTTTAGCCAGCAGATTGCACACAGATCTCCCTAGCACGTGCTTTACAACCTGAACTATCTTGGGATAGGCACAGATCTCTACAGCAGGTGCCTTAACCCCCTAACCCATCTTATCAGTAGATACCCTTGGCAGGCATATATAGCTAGTAACACGCTTCCGTGTTCAATGTTCCTACTGTGATAGCTTAAAGGTCACAGGTTCGAATCTTTTGCAACTAACTCAGCATTTCATTTTTCTTGGGTGAATAAAAAGAATTTCTTTCTTTCTTTAGTAAAACTTTATTTCGGCCGAAAGGCCATAAAAGCAATTATGCAAGTCCCCATATACAGATATGAACAGGATTAAAACATTAGATAAAAACAACTAAAAACATTTTATGTCTGTCCAAGTCCATCAATCTCCTGGGGCAGCTAGACTATTTGAAACGATAATGTTGGCATATATCACAGTCTATTTTGTGAATTCATTTACAGATAAAAACACTAAGAGGACATTTTTGTCAACCACGTTCATTATAGATCTATCAGCAAGTAAAATTAATACAGTGCTTAAGACTCTTAACTTGTATTAAAGTGCTATGTGCATGTGCAGCTAGAGTTACGGCAGGCCATAATATTTAATAAACAGCAACCATCAGGATATTTAATACAAAAGTGCAAAAATGTATCATTAACTATGAACATTGGCCTACACCCATGCTAGCCGAGTTAACATATGCTGGGCAACAAAGAAACAACGTGTGGCTAACCTGCACATCCTTATGTTGTGCAAACTATTGTACTCTAAAATTTGACCGTTAATGATCACAATGTTGTGGGAGACTTCTTAAGTAAACTCTTCGTGTGCACCACATGGAGAACAAGAAACCTGCGACCGAATAAACTATATGTAGGCTGGCATTGTATTTCAAAATCCTGTAAGCCTCTATACAATGCCTGGTTCCCAGATTTCTGCAGATCTGTGTAAGCCATCGTTTTCTAGCTTTCTTGTACCCAGGGCAGGAGAATAATACGTGTTGTTCGGTTTCAACTCCAATGTTACATGCTGGGCAGACCGAGCATTCTGAACCAGCCCATTTGAACGTGAAGGCACGCAAGGGGAGTACCCCATGCCTGAATTGCAGGTATAGCTTCCTAGCCGCTGCCGGTTTAATGTCACCCAGAGCCGGCTCTAGTCTATACTGGTCTTTAATTTCTAGGAACACTATAGTGAGTCTGCCAGTTGTGCAACTCCCCTGTATCATGGTCAATTTATGCTCCCTGTAGAGATCCTTTAACATCTTCTTTGACACAGTAGGGCAACTTGTTTCTGGACTAGACCACATATGACCCACTCCCATGGATACAAGCATGTTTCGTATGTAAGATAACCATGGTATTTTTCCTGCACCGGGTAGACTGATCACCTCCTTTAGTTCTTCTCTAAAGCTAGCCAGTTCTGGGGTGGCCCAAAGACGATGCCAGAATAGAAGGGGTCTAAGGGCAACAACCTCTACAATTGGTCTGACCCCCAAATCTAGTCTGAGTGGAGTAACGGGGAAACTACGGGGGAGACCGAATAGTTGTTTTACAAAAGAATTTTCAGCCTGAGTAAGACTGATAGAATTGCCGTACCCCCAGAGTTCCGCCCCGTAAACAGATGCTCCTCTAGCTTGGGTCTTATATATTTCCAAAACTGGGCCAACTGGTTTGTGGCCAGAGTTTCTAAATACTTTGGCCAAACCCCCCGGTGTCTGGGCTAGTTTCAGACTGGGTTTTCTTAATTTGTGCACCCCAGTCCATTTTATCGGTGATCGTTAAGCCAAGGTACTCAAAAACTGGTACCCTTTCTAGTGGGGTGCCATCCAGGCATGGATTTGGTCGGGTACATTTTCCTGGGTTAAAGACCATGTACTTCGTCTTTTGTGAATTAATCTCAAGACCCCTTTCCTTACAGAAAAGGACAAATTGATTAAGAATCCTCTGTATGCCCATGGGGGATTTAGAGATTAGCAAGGTGTCATCGGCAAACATCATTGCCGGTATTTTACGAGTCGCCAGTTTGGGTGCATCTAAATCTTGCGTAAAAATTCAATGAACCCATTTATAAAAAGACAGAAAAGTGTTGGAGCTAGGACGCATCCCTGTCGAACTCCCTTTGCTACTGGGAGAGGAGTAGTGAGTTCCCCATATTTACCGAACCGTATTTGGGCAAAGTTTCCCTTATGTAACCGCTTCAACATTTGGCACAAGTAAATCGGAACACCTAGCTCATGAAGAATACCCCACAATTTGTCTCTTGGAACCAAGTCGAATGCAGATCTCAGGACTACAAATATTAAATAGAGGCTGCCACCCTCGATACACACGCTCTTCCAGTGTAATAGTTGTAGTTGTAACCTGCACTGGCTCCCCGTCGACAGGAGGATCACCTTCAAACTCCTCACCCACGCACACAAGGCACTCCACAAAACTGGCCCAGCCTACCTCAACAGACGGCTCTTCTTCTACGTCCCCAACCGCCAGCTCCGCTCCGCCGACCTCTCCCTCGCCACCGTCCCCCGCATTCGAAGAACAACCACCGGCGGCAGATCCTTCTCACACCTCGCCGCCAAGACCTGGAACACCCTTCCACTAAGCCTACGAAAGACCCAAGACCTGCTGACCTTCAGAAGGCTACTCAAGACCTGGCTGTTCGACCAGTAGCAGCATCCCCCCCCCCTTCCCTCTCCCCAGCGCCTTGAGACCCTCGCGGGTAAGTAGTGCGCTCTACAAATTCTGTGATTGATTGATTGATTAGCCTGAAGATCTGATCCAGAGTAGACATGTTTTCCCTAAACCCTGCTTGTAGCGGGCTCAAGACATTATGCTCCTCCATCCAACTATGTACGCGGCCAAGCAGCACTCGCGCAAATTTTTTTGGCTGATATCGATAAGGCTGATTGGCCTATAATTTGAAGGGCGCAGTGGAGAGCCTTTTTTAAAGACGGGTATAATTTCCGCACCAGCCCAGGTTGTGGGGATATCCATGCCTTGTAATATTGCGTTAAAAAGAATCCAAAAGTATGGGGTCCAAATGGTAGGTTCGCTGCGGTAAAGATCCCCAGGTATTTTGTCTAACCCAGAGGCTTTAGCTGGGGCTATTTTACTCAAAGCACTAATTACCTCTTTAAGGGTAATCGTTGGACTGTCTTGGTTATCCCCAGGAGGTATTATATTACCAACAGCAATGCTGCCCTGTGAGGGGGAGTGGTCATTATCTGGACTACCAACCTCTGTTTCTGCACTCGAGTAGAGGGACTCAAAGTGGTCCATCCACACATCCGCCCCTAAGTTTGGAGCTACCGCTGAATTCCCATTGGCACTACCAGTATTAACTGTAAGCCAAAAAGTCCTCATGTCATGAGCACCTAAAGCACTTCTCAGGGTGTCCCACTTTGCACTCTCCCACCCTTTTGTGGCCTCGTCTATGGTTTTACGGCAGGCCACACTACTAGTTTTGATCAAGGACCTATCCTTGGACTTAATAGCATCAATCAGGGCAGTTTTAGATTTTCGACATTCCCCGCTGTACCAGGGATGTTTGGGGTTACTTTTAGCCCTAGATTTATTATTTGGGAAAAAAAATTCTTCCATAGTGGATGTCAGACTAGAGTGGGTAGTGGAAACCCTCTCGAGATCAATTGTTATGCCATCCTCTTGCACAGACTGCATTATGTTTTCGAGGATAGGAATAGCAGTCTGGTATAGGAGTGCTAGTTTTTCTTGTGATTGACTTAAGTCTGTCCATCTAACTCGCCTCCTGCAGCTAGTGAGGGTTAGTCTGTCATCAGTTGGTACTTCCAGACTGAGTGTACTCCCTGAGCATGGCACTAATAGTTCTAAAATTAGTGCATTATGATCGCTGTCAAAGCGTGGTTCAATCTTAAAATCCACTAGCCTGCACCAGGATTTAGTATCTATCAAGATATAGTCTAATATAGAGGAGTGCCCGATTCTATTATAAGTGTGTCCACCAGGTGTATCCGACTATGATCTTCCATTGCATGCCCTCATTAAGTGTCTGAGCGTGAGAGAGTTCATTTGTAGGACCAGCGGAGTCCAGACTCCTACTGGTGCACATGACGTCTCGGGGATGGCCCAGTGTTGATCCTCTTCACAGGGGTTATCTTCATTCATGCCGACTATAGGCTCGTATTGACAATTGAAGTCCCCTCCAAGGATCACAGTGCAGTGGTCAGGAATGATAGCTAAAAATGTCGTGAGCTCATCCAGGGTTTTAGACTCTTGGCTGCGACTTACGGGCATACATTAATTAGGGCAATTGTAAGCTTTGTGGCGAATTTAAGAAGAATACCTTGGATGTCTTTTGATAATGTATCCAATTGTTTTACGGTGCATCCCAAGTGGGTGCCCACCCAGATACAGAGCCCCCTGAGGGTCTACCCTTACCCCCCGAAGTTGCAGCTAAACTGTACGATGCATATCCAGATTTAAATGTGTGCTCCCTTGCCCACGTTTCTTGTAGCATACAGATCTCATGCTGTTCAATAAAAGTGCTCCATTCAGGGTTCTCTAACTTGGAGGCTATTCTGGCTAGGCTCCATGATAAAACTCTTAACCTAGCTGAATCCGGCTTGTTAGCTGGTTCTACCGGTAAGGGTGAGGGCAAATACCTAGTCACACTAGTGACCTTATGGAGAGACTGTGGGATTTCTTTTATTGTATCACCTAGATGGCTAGTGATTGGGTCCCTAGTTTCCCTATCAATTGTTCCCGTCCTTACCGCATTCTTTCGGATACTTGTCTTATCCCCTCCTCGGCACACACTCCGATTTTGTACCTCCCTTGTCTGACTATTTTCCGTCAGTGACTTGCCCATGTGGTGAAGTTCCTCCAGCCTATGACTTGCAAATTCAAGTCAATCTACACCCTCTAACACGCTAAACCTATTGGTTGTGTATGTTGTAATGTTGGTTCTTAGCCCAGTCATAAACTGGGTTAGTTGGCTGGTTGGGCTGATGTAGTTTATCCTCCTCCCATCCATTTGACCTTCTTGTTTGGCACGGTCCCCCTATAGGATAGAAGTAGCCAAGCGGTAAGGCCACTATAGGCCCCTCCTGTCTCCAGTTGTTTCTGTTTAAAATGGCTCTTGCTATCTGTGGGTTTCTAAAATTTATAACAATGCAGTCCCCCTGTCTATCCTTAGGTCTCCAGCCTAGCCAGTTAACTCTTCGATTCATTAAGATCTCTCCTGCTTCCTCAAATGGGAATTGCTTTTGTCTATTTAGCCAAAACATACATTTGTTTTTTAGTTCCTGGTGCGTTTCAGAGCACCTCCTCCCCAACTCCTTGACTCCAGAGAGGACGATAACATAGGGTGTTGAGGCAGGTGGTAAGTTAATGCAAGGCAAGGATGGATTATTTACTAGGCTCTTGCTAGGACCTCCCCTCCCCCGCCCCCCGAGGTCTTACTTCTTGCCCTGAACTGATGTTGGGCACTGGTGGGATGGTATAATTTCTCTTGGTTATGTTAGTGGCAGACAAAGAATCTTGGTTCCCAGTATTACTAACAATAAGGCCATTCAATACTGGTGGGGGGTCACCCTTGGTTAAACTGGGTGCGGCCTGACCCACTTGGGTTCTACCCTTTGTAAAAAGAATTAACACTGATCTGAGTAATCATAACTCCTGGTAACATTGCTACTAAACTACACAACTATAGTAACAAGTGGGTTGTAAAAACGCAAGTAAAAATGTGTGTATTTTTATACACCTACGTTTGAAAAACAAATGGGATGCTGTAAGGGGGGGGGGGTCTTTAATGTGGGCCGCGCTTAAACTCTAGATTCTGCCTGTTAAACAGATGGCAACCCTAGATGTCACTCAGCTTTTACTGTTTCCTTTTGGGGTTGGAGCCTGCCCAATAGAACACATGCAATCCAGGGCCCTGCCAGTGCAGCTGGTTCTGTTCAGAAGTTGGTAGAGAGCAGGGTGTGACCCCGTCTACAATTGTCCCAAAATCACCAGCAGTGCCAATGCAACTATAGAAGGGAGTCTCTGGCACATATACTCCTATGTTGCCTGGCTCTGCGGCAAGCCCGCCGAATCTACCTCAGGCCCATACTTCTCTCCCTGGGCTCATGCACCGCAAAGGACGCCATCTGCCAGCTCTACACCTTAGATGCAGTAAAGAACATGGCCAGCTTTGGCAAATTCATCTACCAAGCACGCTCACTTCTGAAAGAAAAAATGCCCCACAGAGAGAACGATTAATTGTCAGACATGCTCCTCCACAACAAAAGTCCACTCAGCAAAGATTACCTCCCCCAGGGACTCAAAGAATAAACTATTGTGAAATATTATATTCAGAACCCAACCATACAGTCAGCATCAGCAGGCTATACACCCTTTTGCTGCTATGAATTTAAAGTCCAACTATGTTTTAATTTACGACATATGTCTTTTTAATCTTATATTCTAATGATTTTAAGTAATCACACAATAAATTATTCATCCATTCATTCATTCAGTGCTAAGGGTGTGGAGATGACATGTGCTAATGACGATATTGGTTTTTACTGTTTTACAAACCAAATACCCGTTTCATAAACCAGAAACGGTTTATCAGAGTTATTTTTCAGCATGTTTTCCACTGCTACGGTAACATCAAAAGGACAATGGGGCATACTATCAAGAACGGCGTTAAAATTATCGCCGCTTTAGCGGCAGAAAACTGCTGCTAAAGCGGCGATAATGGGCTTGATAATATGCCCTGGAGAATTCCAATAGAAGCCCATGTTGACACCAGAACATGGGCTTCTATTGGAATTCTCAAGGGCATATTATCAAGCCCATAATCGCCGCTTTAGCGGCAGTTTTCTGCCGCTAAAGCAGCGATAATTTTAACGCCGTTTCTTGATAATATGCCCCCAATTGCTTTTCTTTCTAATGAACTGCAAATTAGGTCCGCCAAGGAAAGTATAAAACTTTAGTCGAAAAATCATGTGACTTTCATAACTCCATATTTCTCTGAACACGATCTGCTCCCCCAAAAGGTTAACGCTAATTACAAAATAGAAAGGAAACTTCGAGACAAAATAGGTGTTGTGAACAGTAGATATTGCCCCTGTTTTCTTCACCACACAGAAACAGTGTGACAAAGGCAACCACCGTGCAGGCAAAGTAAAACTGCTCTCAGGTACACAGAGCATCCTGGGGCGTGAAAGCAAGACTGTCTCGGGGCTAGAGGGCTCCAGTATTATGAGCTATATCCTATATCTGTAGTACAAAGCACTACAAAACTCCAGCAAAGTGAGTGTCCTATTTCTACTAGGAACGCCTTCTCAACATTTGCGGTCTCAGGCATTTTGAGCTTCTTCTAGTCTTTTTGCTTTGATATTGTTACACCAGAGTAAGAGCTTCATCTTTCTGTGGCTTCTCAATGCTGTTTTATCAAATTTCCACAGTAGTACCTCAATAGCGATGGAGGTCTCCGGGGGACAGAACTTTCCTTTCCTCATGAGTGCCTGTCAGTGCTGGAGGAGTCCACCAGTGTCAACTACCCTTAGTAGTGCCTTCTGCATAGATGATAGTGCCATATTCCTCTAGCAGTGCCTTCTCAATGCCATTGGGCTCAAGAAGTTTACCCTTCTTCCAGCGGTGCATTTTTAGTGCAAATAGGCCCTGGCAGTGTGACATTCCTCCAGCAATGTCTTCTAGGTTTTATGAGGCTTAATTCAGTAGTTGCTTCTTAGTAATATGGGGTTGTAGGACATCCTTCTTTTCTGCATGATCACCCCATATTTGTTGCATTTTTTGGACCATATTTTTGCTAGACTTAGAACTTTGTGCACTGTTACCCCTTCTAAACAGGATTATTGTGCCTGTGTTCCTTCTTTAAACATGGTTAAATTGGCATACCCCTGATTTGCATATTTAACTTGCTTATACGTCAGTACTATGTGTTGTAGGAAATTCACCCAAAGCCTGGAAGTTCAATGCCAACTGTTAACTGCAGCACCTATTGCGCCATCCAGAGGGTGGGCCTGTAAAAGATGGCTTTAGGTCTTTCATGGGTAGATGACTGCAGCAGCCCAAAAACCTGCTTTCAAATCCGTCAAAATAACCATTTTTGACATGTGGAAAACCCTGTTTAAATATTAGTAAGTCAGCACTAAGTACAGCTTGTAACGCACAAGGTAGGGTGCCTGATATTTAAAAGTGGAACATGTGGGAAATTAAAGTTGGTATGCTTCTCCGGTGGCTCGCCCCAAAGAGCTATTTCCTCTGACAGGGCTGTGTCTAGATCCCAGAAGATGTCAAAGAACAGATTATAAACTTTAATCTGTAACATTTGAGTGGAAATGGCTAAAATAGTCCTTCGAATTCAAGGCAATTTTTCATATTTATTAAAAATCCAATTGATTTGTGAAGTCGGAACTTTAATGATCGTTTAGGGCAAGTCACTTTTAGAAAGTTACATTTTCCCTGCCTCAAGCTCCTGGATGCTAATCTACATTAGCTTTCTAGCAGCTGCCCAGCACGTGCTTCACCTTAATGAGATGTGAAAACTGCTCCCAGAGCAGGAACAATTACCTGAGTGTGGGGGGTGTTTTTCTTCCCCTTGCAGGAAGACCAGTTTAGGTGGTTCCAGGAACGTCATTAACTTGTATAGAGGACTGTCCTTACAAAAATGAATGTAAGGTGATACTGGAGAAGGCAACCCTTTGTCCCTTAAGTTAGGCTGCACCAAAGTGGGAGGGAGGGGAGCTACGCTCAGAAGCAGTTTTAAGTAACCATAGAGGAGGGGACTGTACATTTCCCTGGCCACATCTCTGGGTGGGTACACAGGCTCTGCACAAGTGAGAAAGGGTTTCTCCATACTGAATATTAAGAGTAGAGTGCACTGTGGGATTCTTTGCAGTAGGACAAGCAGGAACTGTTTTGAAGTGGGTAGGGTTGCCCCTGAGAACTTTTACCCCAATAGTTAGGGCGGAACCAGGAGTCATCTCATCCCGCTAGTTAGTGCCAACCATAAATATGGCATCCCATGGCACCCTCCTCAGAACACTTTCTGGCTCTGTTTAAGTTCATAAGAGGAATGAACCTGCTGTATGTGACCTGAGAGGAGCCTGGGTGGGCTGGGCCTGCTCCCTCTTGCACCCAGGACAAAGAAGTAGACTTCAAGAGTCAGTTGACTGAACTCCTGGGTGGCTACAGGAACACAACAAGCTGCAAGAGGACTTGTTCCTCAAGTGACCAGTTGACAGTACGAACTGGACCTGGACTGGAACTTGCTGGTGGCCTCTGTTAGAGTAAGTCCTGGCTTCTAAGTGCTGGTTCTGAGGTCATGGAAGCCTTCAAGTGACCCAGAGAAGCTGCTCCAGAAACCCTGCAAAAGTGGAACTTCCAAGACCTGTACAGTCATCAGGGCAACCTCACAGCAAAGGTGTCTATTTTCGATGTGCCTTTCTTGGGTACAGCTTCAAGCTTGCCCCAATGGAGGATTTTGAGCGTCATAAAAAAGACTACGTTTGAAGGTAAAATCTTTGACTGGGACGAACCTGCTTGGGGTATCCAATCAATGCTCCATCACTATCAGCCTCAAATCCCACCTAGGTTCTGGTCTACCACTTCCATAGACAATCATTGGCGTGTAGTGCTCTGTTGTCGTATTATTTAGTTAAAAACTCATATCTCCAGTTACCCTTATTCGATTTCTGTCATTTTAGTGTAATCTTGTTTATTGGATTTTACTCTATTTATCAAATTAGATTGGGATGTTTATTATTTGGTGTTTTGACTTCATTACTTTTTTGGTACTGCATAATACTTTACACGTTGCCCTAAGTTAATTCTGTCTGCTCTGTCCATAGCTAGCAGAGGAGTTGAACTTAGGTCAAAGAAAGAAAACTTATGACCGTGCCTTCTCTGGTATTGCCCCAAGAATCAGGAACTCCTTGACTCCGGAAACCAGACTGAATCCTTCAACAGCGTCTTTCAAAAAGAAGTAAACGCCTTACTGATGAATACTTTCTGATCTAGAATTTTACCTACTCCGCCCTTGGGACCATTTTATGATGCTTCCTCTTCACACTTGTTTTTCCTCTTTTATGGGCTTCCTCTTCCAGATTGGCACTGCTACATCCTGTTTCGTTCCTGAACATATTGTTGTTTTCAACACCCTTATTTGTTATTGCTTATATATGTTCTTGTATATTAACTTTTTGGCGTTGCAATATATTGGTCCTCCTGTGAACTCCTGTATCTTGCATGTTTATGTTGTTGTTTTGCCCTTCTTGTCTCCCTCCCTTTTGTCCCTGAATATTTGTATAGCGCTCTGATACCCTTTTGGGTCATGTTCGCGCTATATAAAACTCTATAAATAAATACATTTGGGGTTCACCCTGATGAGTTCATGTCATTTTTCCTTGTGCTGAGCAACTGTCCACCCCAAACAATATTCCACTTTCTTACAGGGTTCCAATATTGGGATACTTTTAGACCGTTTTTACCAGTACAGTGTCTGGCTAAATTGCTTGAACACACAGCCTTTAATCAGTTCCTTCAATTTATTGATAAGCATAACTTGCGGCACCCAAAGCAAGTCAGCTTTCATATTTAATGTAGCACATAAACTGTGGAAATAGCAGTTCTGGATGAACTACACTGTGCTGATCAGAATCTACCCATTGCTCTGGTCTTAGTAGACCTTTCAGAGGCATTGAGACGGTAGACCATCAGGTTTTATTAAATCAGCTGGAGGATTTGGGGATCTTGGGTACAGACCTCCGGTGGTTAGAATTTTTTTATCCAACCGATTGCCCTAAGTTTTTCTTGATTGTTTTTTATGTGATGAGAAGTGCAGGAGTCCTCAAGGGTCTATGTTGTCCCCATCACATCTCTACATGATGCCACTTGCTTTCCTCATTTAACCCTTTGGTCTCTCCACATTAATGTATGCAAATGATACGATACACAGATTATTAGATATTTAAAATTGGCTCTTTTTTTAGAGTTAGTGCATTTTCAGCAGCAGTTGCAAAGCAGTAGAATGCATTACCATTATTCTTTTGCTCTCAAGAGTTCCTGATGCTTTTCAGGAAATCTCTGGAACTTGGATTTTTCTTAAGGAACCAGCCTTTTAGTCTATTTGGTTTTGACTATTGTTCCATGTGGTCCAGATATATATATAGGTATAGGCTAACAACTATGGTGCCGTTTGACGAATCTTTATGAAATTTTCGTCTAACTCAGCTCCCTCCTTGGAAGTTTTGGGGTGATCCGTCAAGAAGTGCCCAAGAAAAAAAAGGGGTCTCAAAATGCACTTCCCAACCCAATTTACCAAAGGAAAATTGAACAGATATTCAGAAAAAAACTCTCAACGAAATTATACCAAATTTGGCAGAAAGCTACATCTATACCCGGAAAGCATGTTTTTTGAGTTTTGTTGTAAATCCGTTCAGAAGTTTTTGACAAATGAAAGTTCAAAATGCATGTATTTTACATGCCACGGTACCTTCGCTGAGGATCCGCAAGGATACGCAGTTCCACAAGCTCAAATTACGCAATTTGATTGGCTGGTCGCACCCTGAAGAAAAAGTGGAAGGACCTCAGATCCAAGGAATCATAAAAAAAGAGGGGGTATCTCAGTCGTGGCGGTTGGCTGCTCACGGGGGGTTGCGTGCAGCGCATAGCCGCAGGCCAAAGGCCATGTGCAGGGTTGGTATAGTAAGGTATGGTGGTAATCTATCACTTTACATTACAACAACCCTAGACATTTACTGACAAAAAAAACCTACAAATAAAGTAGCATTATAGTTAGGCCTGGTACATTATAATACTTTACATTAAAAAAAACTTACAAATTCATTGAAAAAAAATAGAGGTTAAAGTAACGTTAAACTTACGTAAAAGTGTGAGCTAAAACAAAACGTTTTAAACTAGAAAAACCACTGAAATTCACCAGTTACTGTTAACTGAATAAACTATAACTCACACCTTCACCATGCACTGCTTACGCCCTTACATACTACTTCTCTCATGACATGTTGTATGACATCACAAATAACATCACTGATGACATCTGAAACTACATCATTGATGACAACACTATCAATGGTGTTGTTCCCTTGAAGAAAAATTAAGATTTGGTTACAGTGCAGGTTTTCTATGTAAGCAGGCCCACGTCAAGATCTTGCTGAAGCTTAATCAGTCGTGGATTGATTATATTTAATTAGTTCTGATACATAGAACTCAAAGAAGTCAGTTGTCACTTGAGTTCCATAGGCAAAGCAATTGAAAAGGGGTTCACACTGTAAAGTAGAAACTACTGGTTTCTGGTTTGATGCAAAAGACAAGGCTTCTGGAGGGAGGAGACATGTCAGCGTGAGGATCTACGCCTAGAAGAATTCTCTCTGGACAGAGAACAGCCAACACCTTCTCAGATGGCCACATACAGCTGCTAGTCTCCTGGTTGCATGGTCAGAGGGCAGCTGGCCATGTAGAGTTTTGTGGATTTGGTAAAGGATCTTGAGGTCAATGCATTCTTCAGTTGGCGACCAGTGTCGGTTTCATGGATTGGGTGATGTGGCCGAAGAGGAGACAGGCAGCATACTCTTTGGGTCATGTACATTATTCAGGGTTGTACTGAAAGCCTATCACAGGTACTATCATGGTGATCAATACATAATCAATGCTAGTACCAATATGATCCTGTAAGCCATAGCTGGGCAAAGTGTTTTTACTGGTAAACAGGAGCAAATCATGTGGGTAAATCCACCTTTCAGGGATCCACCTTTGCTCATCGTGCTCTGAAAAAGTCGAGAACAGCCGGTGGCATCCTCGAGCGGTTCACGACCTAGTGCTACACTAGCAGCTAAGATGCAGGTCCTGGGCATACCTGCTGCAGGTGTTCTGGTTGGCTGCCTACAGCCTCTCGCCCACTCACAACCCCCTCACCTGCCTGATCATGCCCCCTCTATCCCTCCCTTTAAATCGTGCAGGCTTCACGTGGGTGTTTGGGATCTCACAGTTCAAGTGTAGACAGATGTCGTCTGATGCAACCAGTCATTAGTGCAGCGACTCAGCTGACATCAACAGAAGGCATTTTGAACACAGAGAGAAATACACAGATTCTCTCCTCTCTCTCTCTCTCTATCACTCACTCCCGCGCGCGCGCGCACCAGTCAAGTGTCACTATCACATCTACTTTGTCCTGTGAGTGGCTGTACATCTGTGTGCAGGTTAAAGGCTGCCCCTGCCTGAGACTCGATAACGTGGACTTTGTGGCGGGCTGTACAGCCTGCAGGAATCCCAGGTGACTGCTGAGTCCACTAACAGGAAATGCAAAAACACGCAGGCACTGTGACTTCTAGGGAGAGGCAGAAAAACACCAAAAGCTAAACGAGAGGCAACACTATGCAAATCCGCAGAAAAGCAAGAAAACACGACAAAGACCCTGATTCCAAGTTGGTCGGAGGAGAAGCTGCCGTTTATTGCACCTAATAATGATACTGTGGTGGGGTGAGCCAGGGACGGATTGGTAATGCGGGCACTCGGGCATTATCCCCTTTCCCAGTCCACAGAGAGCACTGGACAGGGAGAGGAAAGCAGCCTCGCTGTGCGGCCGTTCAGCAATGATCAGCTGTGGCCTCTCCTTGACCCCCTGCCCTGCCAAGCAATCATGCTGATGGTGGGCTGGGGAGGGGTGATTGTGTGCCAGAATCGGCCTCCCAGGGGGCCAGGTGTTGCTCAGGCCATTGAGCCATTTTCACCTCGGCCCCCCTGGGGCCCACGCAGCCCTGAAACAGTGTTTGCATTAACACCTCGCCCACAGCCCTTCTCATTCAGGGCATAGTGGGCGAGGAAGAATGGGTCTCGCTGTGGCGGCCAGGTAATGTTGGGAACTTGCACCATCTTCACCTTAGCCTCCCTCCCACCCCCATGGATGGCCCAGCAGCTGTGTTTTTTGCTTTATCCCCTCTCCTGCCAGGCCATTGCCCCGAGGCAGTGAAGGGCTGGGGAGGGCTGAGTAATTTACAAATAGCTGGGGCCTCACTGTTTTTAAGGTGCTCCTGCGCTGGAGGGCTGGGGAATAATTTTTGAAGAGATAGGGGCCTCGCTGCTTTTCAGGTGCTTCTGCCCTGGAGGGCTGGGGAATAATTTTTTAATAGAAAGGGGCCTCGCTGTTTTTCAGGTGCTCCTGCGCTGGAGGGCTGGGGAATAATTTTTGAAGAGAAAGGGGCCTCGCTGCTTTTCAGGTGCTTCTGCCCTGGAGGGCTGGGGGATCATTTTTGAAGAGAAAGGGGCCTCGCTGCTTTTCAGGTGCTCCTGCCCTGGAGGGCTGGGGAATAATTTTTGAAGAGAAAGGGGCCTCGCTGCTTTTCAGGTGCTCCTGACCTGGAGGGCTGGGGAATAATTTTTTAATAGAAAGGGGCCTCGCTGCTTTTCAGGTGCTCCTGCCCTGGAGGGCTGGGAATAATTTTTGAAGAGAAAGGGGCCTCGCTGTTTTTCAGGTGCTCCTGCGCTGGAGGGCTGGGGAATAATTTTTGAAGAGAAAGGGGCCTCGCTGCTTTTCAGGTGCTTCTGCCCTGGAGGGCTGGGGGATAATTTTTGAAGAGAAAGGGGCCTCGCTGCTTTTCAGGTGCTCTTGCCCTGGAGGGCTGGGGAATAATTTTTTAATAGAAAGGGGCCTCGCTGCTTTTCAGGTGCTCCTGCCCTGGAGGGCTGGGGAATAATTTTTTTAATAGAAAGGGGCCTCGCTGCTTTTCAGGTGCTCCTGCCCTGGAAGGCTGGGGAATAATTTTTGAAGAGAAAGGGGCCTCGCTGCTTTTCAGGTGCTCCTGCCCTGGAGGGCTGGGGAATAATTTTTGAAGAGAAAGGGGCCTCGCTGCTTTTCAGGTGCTCCTGCCCTGGAGGGCTGCGGAATAATTTTTGAAGAGAAAGGGGCATCGCTGCTTTTCAGGTGCTCCTGCCCTGGAGGGCTGGGGAATAATTTTGTAATAGAAAGGGGCCTCGCTGCTTTTCAGGTGCTCCTGCCCTGGAAGGCTGGGGAATCATTTTTGAAGAGAAAGGGGCCTCGCTGCTTTTCAGGTGCTCCTGCCCTGGAGGGCTGGGGAATAATTTTTGAAGAGAAAGGGGCCTCACTGCTTTTCAGGTGCTCCTGCCCTGGAGGGCTGGGGAATAATTTTTGAAGAGAAAGGGGCCTCGCTGTTTTTCAGTTGCTCAGCTTGTAGGACATTGTCACCTTGGCCCTGTGTCCTTCCCAAGAACAATATCCTCCCACTTACATTCCTTGTGTGTTTCATGAAAGGGCACGTCCGCGAATGTGGGCCCCGCCCCGCGAATGTGGGCCCCGCCCCGCGAATTTGGGCCACTTTTTTCGTCAGTGCCTGGGCCAAATTGTGATCCCAATCCGACCCTGGGGTATATTATTTTATAGGGTGCAATAAGCAACACCTGTTTTTTGGGAGAAATAGCATGCAAATCTTGGTGTTTAACTCACTTTTCCCTTGTTAAATTCCAGCAGATGTGATCTGGCCAAATTTAACAAAGTGTGTGGTATTTAATGCAGGTTCCGTAAAATCCACCCGATTCGAAATTGTGTAGTCTGTGTAAACAAGAGATTGCACAGGGGCCAGAAACCACCGACCAACTCGGAATCAGGTTGACTATGAGATGAAGAACGCCGTAGAAACAATGCACTGGGTACAATGCTATGAAAGTGAAGGACGCTGTATGAGTGTGCGGTCTGAGTGTGAGGGAGGAAGAGAACACTGAGCACTCTTTGCATATTGAGCACTCTTTGCATATTACGAAGAGGATCTCACCAGGCTGTGCAGTGAGAAGGAGAGCAATATATATATTGTGTGTATTACTGGTGAAGAATGTGGCTTGTTATCTATGTTGTGAACATTTACTGTTGTAAAGCGCTCTGACTCAGATGCTCTGTATAGATTTGTTATCTTTGATGTGAACATTTACTGTTGTAACGCGCTCTGATACTTTCAGGTCTAGCTAGCTCTATATAGAAGTCTCAAATAAATAAATAAACATCTATTGACTGAGTGTGAAAAAGAGCACACCCGATAGAGTGTGCATTTGAGAGAAAACGAGAACACCTCTCCAAATCCCTCAAAAAATTATGCCAGCACAGTAGCAGTGTCTCACTGAACTCCCTAGGAGATTGTTGGAAACAGCTAGAAAAAAGAGTTCCCAATGAAGCGGCAATGTTTATTGGCGGCTTAGATGGAAAGCTGACTCCACCCAAGCCCTCAGACCACTACACGGGCTACCTATGAAGGACAAATCCCGCTTGAAGCTGATGTGCATTGCATGTAAAGGGACATGCACCAGGGTGCCTGGAGAGAGCCCTCCACGCCTATCATCCATCCAGGTGCCTAAGAGCATCTTCTGCCACAGAGCCACCTACATTTGAAAGATGTGGACGTAGATCATTCAAAGATCAGGGCTCCCCCCTCTAGAACCACTGAGAATGGAGAAGGACTTCTTGAAGTTCAGACAAGGCCTACCTGCATCTTTTCTCTCCTCACGTGCCTTGGACCAGGAGACTTTAGCCGGTTGGTGCATGGTACCCCCTCTTGTGCATTTACTCCTACTTACAGGGAGACAGACACCCAAGACTTCCCTCAAGCTATGGCACCTTCAGAGACATTTGTATCTCTATGTATGGCACACTGTCCTCTGCCTAATGTTGATCTCTTCTCTCTTCTCTGCGCCATTATAGTTTCATTTCCGATGTCTCCACTTCCCCATTCCCTCAAAGCTCTGAAACAACTAATGCTATACACTGCATTCCAAAAACACAGAAAAATAAATATGGGGGAGAGAACGCCCTACTCCAACATGCATGAAAGGCAAAGAGAACTGTCTACACACTGCTAATGGGAAGGAAGACAGTACAGAACATTCTGCACACGTTATGTCTGTTAAATTCCAGCAGATGTGACCTGCCCAAATTTAACAAAGTGTGAGGTATTTAAAATAATGTGCATACGATACAGAATATGCAAATGAAAAAGAAGACACAATGTAGGCTGTGCTTACAAGAAATGACAAACTACTGGCTGCCTATGAGAGAGAAAGAGAACGCCCCAGGGAATCCACAAAGCAGAAAGTACAGGACATTGTACAGGGTGTACATAAAAGAACGAATGAGAGGCAGGCTGTGCCTATGAGAGAGAGAGAATAAGATGCAGACTGTGCCGATGAGAGAGAGAATAAGATACAGACTGTACCTAGGAGAGAGAGAATAAGATACAGACTGTGCCATTGACAGAGAGAATATAATACAGACTGTGCCGATGAGAGAGAATAAGATAAGACTGTACCATTGAGAGAGAGAGAGAATAAGATACAGACTGTACCAATGAGTGAGAATAAGATACAGACTGTACCTAGGAGAGAGAGAATAAGATACAGACTGTACCATTGAGAGAGAGAGAATAAGATACAGACTGTACCTAGGTGAGAGAGAATATAATACAGACTGTGCCGATGAGAGAGAATAAGATACAGACTGTGCCATTGAGAGAGAGAGAATAAGATACAGACTGTGCCGATGAGAGAGAGAATAAGATACAGACTGTGCCGATGAGAGAGAATAAGATACAGACGGTGCCATTGAGAGAGAGAATAAGATACAGACTGTGCTGATGAGAGAGAATAAGATACAGACTGTACCATTGAGAGAGAGAATAAGATACAGACTGTGCCGATGAGAGAGAGAATAAGATACAGACTGTGCCATTGAGAGAGAGAATAAGATACAGACTGTGCCGATGAGAGAGAATAAGATACAGAGTGTACCTAGGAGAAAGAGAATAAGATACAGACTGTGCCGATGAGAGAGAGAATAATATACAGACTGTACCTAGGAGAGAGAGAGAGAATAAGATACAGACTGTGCCACTGAGAGAGAGAATAAGAGACAGACTGTGCCAATGAGTGAGAATAAGATACAGACTGTGCCATTGAGAGAGAGAATAAGATACAGACTGTGCCGATGAGAGAGAATAAGATACAGACTGTGCCATTGAGAGTGAGAATAAGATACAGACTGTGCCGATGAGAGAGAATAAGATACAGACAGTACCATTGAGAGAGAGAATAAGATTCAGACTGTGCCGATGAGAGAGAGAATAAGATACAGACTGTGCCTAGGAGAGAGAGAATAAGATACAGACTGTACCTAGTAGAGAAGAATAAGATACAGACTGTGCCATTGAGAGAGAGAATAAGATACAGACTGTGCCGATGAGAGAGAATAAGATACAGACGGTGCCATTGAGAGAGAGAATAAGATACAGACTGTGCCGATGAGAGAGTATAAGATACAGACTGTACCATTGAGAGAGAGAATAAGATACAGACTGTGCCGATGAGAGAGAGAATAAGATACAGACTGTGCCTTTGAGAGAGAGAATAAGATACAGACTGTGCCGATGAGAGAGAATAAGATACAGACTGTACCTAGGAGAAAGAGAATAAGATACAGACTGTGCCGATGAGAGAGAGAATAATATACAGACTGTACCTAGGAGAGAGAGAATAAGATACAGACTGTGCCACTGAGAGAGAGAATAAGAGACAGACTGTGCCAATGAGTGAGAATAAGATACAGACTGTGCCATTGAGAGAGAGAATAAGATACAGACTGTGCTGATGAGAGAGAATAAGATACAGACTGTGCCATTGAGAGAGAGAATAAGATACAGACTGTACCATTGAGAGAGAGAATAAGATACAGACTGTGCCGATGAGAGAGAGAATAAGATACAGACTGTGCCTAGGAGAGAGAGAATAAGATACAGACTGTACCTAGGAGTGAGAGAATAAGATACAGACTGTGCCATTGAGAGAGAGAATAAGATACAGACTGTAACTAGGAGAGAGAGAATAAGATACAGACTGTGCCATTGAGAGAGAGAATCAGATACAGACTGTGCCATTGAGAGAGAGAATAAGATACCGACTGTGCCATTGAGAGAGAGAATAAGATACAGACTGTGCCAATGAGAGAGACTAAGATACAGACTGTGCCGATGAGAGAGAGAATAAGATACAGACTGTGCCAATGAGAGAGAATAAGATACAGACTGTGCCGATGAGAGAGAGAATAAGATACAGACTGTACCTAGGAGAGAGAGAATAAGATACAGACTGTGCCGATGAGAGAGAGAATAAGATACAGACTGTGCCAATGAGAGAGAATAAGATACAGACTGTACCTAGGAGAAAGAGAATAAGATACAGACTGTGCCGATGAGAGAGAGAATAATATACAGACTGTGCCACTGAGAGAGAGAATAAGATACAGACTGTGCCAATGAGTGAGAATAAGATAAAGACTGTGCGATGAGAGAGAGAATAAGATACAGACTGTGCCGATGAGAGAGAGAATAAGATACAGACTGTGCCGATGAGAGAGAATAAGATACAGACTGTACCTAGGAGAGAGAGAATAAGATACAGACTGTGTCTAGGAGAGAGAATAAGATACAGACTGTGCCATTGAGAGAGAGAATAAGATACAGACTGTGCTGATGAGAGAGAATAAGATACAGACTGTGCCATTGAGAGAGAGAATAAGATACAGACTGTGCCGATGAGAGAGAATAAGATACAGACTGTGCCATTGAGAGAGAGAATAAGATACAGACTGTGCTGATGAGAGAGAATAAGATACAGACTGTGCCATTGAGAGAGAGAATAAGATACAGACTGTGGCGATGAGAGAGAATAAGATACAGACTGTACCATTGAGAGAGAGAATAAGATACAGACTGTGCCGATGAGAGAGAGAATAAGATACAGACTGTGCCTAGGAGAGAGAGAATAAGATACAGACTGTACCTAGGAGAGAGAGAATAAGATACAGACTGTGCCATTGAAAGAGAGAATAAGATACAGACTGTACCTAGGAGAGAGAGAATAAGATACAGACTGTGCCATTGAGAGAGAGAATAAGATACAGACTGTGCCATTGAGAGAGAGAATAAGATACAGACTGTGCCGATGAGAGAGAATAAGATACAGACTGTGCTGATGAGAGAGAGAATAAGATACAGACTGTGCCAATGAGAGAGAATAAGATACAGACTGTGCCGATGAGAGAGAGAATAAGATACAGACTGTACCTAGGAGAGAGAGAATAATATACAGACTGTGCCGATGAGAGAGAGAATAAGATACAGACTGTGCCGATGAGAGAGAGAATAAGATACAGACTGTACCTAGGAGAGAGAGAATAATATACAGACTGTGCCGATGAGAGAGAATAAGATACAGACTGTGCCGATGAGAGAGAATAAGATACAGACTGTGCCGATGAGAGAGAGAATAAGATACAGACTGTACCTAGGAGAGAGAGAATAATATACAGACTATGCCGATGAGAGAGCGAATAAGATACAGACTGTGCCAATGAGAGAGAATAAGATACAGACTGTACCTAGGAGAAAGAGAATAAGATACAGACTGTGCCGATGAGAGAGAGAATAAGATACAGACTGTGCCAATGAGAGAGAATAAGATACAGACTGTGCCTAGGAGAAAGAGAATAAGATACAGACTGTGCCGATGAGAGAGAGAATAATATACAGACTGTGCCACTGAGAGAGAGAATAAGATACAGACTGTGCCAATGAGTGAGAATAAGATAAAGACTGTGCGATGAGAGAGAGAATAAGATACAGACTGTGCCGATGAGAGAGAGAATAAGATACAGACTGTGCCGATGAGAGAGAATAAGATACAGACTGTACCTAGTAGAGAGAGAATAAGATAGACTGTGTCTAGGAGAGAGAATAAGATACAGACTGTGCCATTGAGAGAGAGAATAAGATACAGAATGTGCCTCGGAGAGAGAGAGAGAATAAGATACAGACTGTGCCGATGAGAGAGAGAATAAGATACAGACTGTGCCATTGAGAGAGAGAATAAGATACAGACTGTGCCGATGAGAGAGAATAAGATACAGACTGTACCTAAGAGAAAGAGAATAAGATACAGACTGTGCCGATGAGAGAGAGAATAATATACAGACTGTACCTAGGAGAGAAAGAGAGAATAAGATACAGACTGTGCCACTGAGAGAGAGAATAAGAGACAGACTGTGCCGATGAGAGAGAATAAGATACAGACTGTGCCATTGAGAGAGAGAATAAGATACAGACTGTGCCGATGAGAGAGAATAAGATACAGACTGTACCATTGAGAGAGAGAATAAGATTCAGACTGTGCCGATGAGAGAGAGAATAAGATACAGACTGTGCCTAGGCGAGAGAGAATAAGATACAGACTGTACCTAGGAGAGAGAGAATAAGATACAGACTGTGCCATTGAGAGAGAGAATAAGATACAGACTGTGCCGATGAGAGAGAATAAGATACAGACGGTGCCATTGAGAGAGAGAATAAGATACAGACTATGCCGATGAGAGAGAATAAGATACAGACTGTACCATTGAGAGAGAGAATAAGATACAGACTGTGCCGATGAGAGAGAGAATAAGATACAGACTGTGCCATTGAGAGAGAGAATAAGATACAGACTGTGCCGATGAGAGAGAATAAGATACAGACTGTACCTAGGAGAAAGAGAATAAGATACAGACTGTGCCGATGAGAGAGAGAATAATATACAGACTGTACCTAGGAGAGAGAGAATAAGATACAGACTGTGCCACTGAGAGAGAGAATAAGAGACAGACTATGCCAATGAGTGAGAATAAGATACAGACTGTGCCATTGAGAGAGAGAATAAGATACAGACTGTGCTGATGAGAGAGAATAAGATACAGACTGTGCCATTGAGAGAGAGAATAAGATACAGACTGTGCCGATGAGAGAGAATAAGATACAGACTGTACCATTGAGAGAGAGAATAAGATACAGACTGTGCCGATGAGAGAGAGAATAAGATACAGACTGTGCCTAGGAGAGAGAGAATAAGATACAGACTGTACCTAGAGAGAGAGAATAAGATACAGACTGTGCCATTGAGAGAGAGAATCAGATACAGACTGTGCCATTGAGAGAGAGAATAAGATACCGACTGTGCCATTGAGAGAGAGAATAAGATACAGACTGTGCCAATGAGAGAGACTAAGATACAGACTGTGCCGATGAGCGAGAGAATAAGATACAGACTGTGCCAATGAGAGAGAATAAGATACAGACTGTGCCGATGAGAGAGAGAATAAGATACAGACTGTACCTAGGAGAGAGAGAATAAGATACAGACTGTGCCGATGAGAGAGAGAATAAGATACAGACTGTGCCAATGAGAGAGAATAAGATACAGACTGTACCTAGGAGAAAGAGAATAAGATACAGACTGTGCCGATGAGAGAGAGAATAATATACAGACTGTGCCACTGAGAGAGAGAATAAGATACAGACTGTGCCAATGAGTGAGAATAAGATAAAGACTGTGCGATGAGAGAGAGAATAAGATACAGACTGTGCCGATGAGAGAGAGAATAAGATACAGACTGTGCCGATGAGAGAGAATAAGATACAGACTGTACCTAGGAGAGAGAGAATAAGATACAGACTGTGTCTAGGAGAGAGAATAAGATACAGACTGTGCCATTGAGAGAGAGAATAAGATACAGAATGTGCCTCGGAGAGAGAGAATAAGATACAGACTGTGCCGATGAGAGAGAGAATAAGATACAGACTGTGCCAATGAGAGAGAGAATAAGATACAGACTGTGCAGATGAGAGAGAATAAGATACAGACTGTGCCGATGAGAGAGAGAATAAGATAGACTGTGCCAATAAGAGAGAGAATAAGAGACAGACTGTGCCAATGAGTGAGAATAAGATACAGACTGTGCCATTGAGAGAGAGAATAAGATACAGACTGTGCTGATGAGAGAGAATAAGATACAGACTGTGCCATTGAGAGAGAGAATAAGATACAGACTGTGCCGATGAGAGAGAATAAGATACAGACTGTACCATTGAGAGAGAGAATAAGATACAGACTGTGCCGATGAGAGAGAGAATAAGATACAGACTGTGCCTAGGAGAGAGAGAATAAGATACAGACTGTACCTAGGAGAGAGAGAATAAGATACAGACTGTGCAGATGAGAGAGAATAAGATACAGACTGTGCCGATGAGAGAGAGAATAAGATAGACTGTGCCAATAAGAGAGAGAATAAGAGACAGACTGTGCCGATGAGAGAGAATAAGATACAGACTGTACCATTGAGAGAGAGAATAAGATACAGACTGTGCCGATGAGAGAGAGAATAAGATACAGACTGTGCCTAGGAGAGAGAGAATAAGATACAGACTGTACCTAGGAGAGAGCGAATAAGATACAGACTGTGCCATTGAAAGAGAGAATAAGATACAGACTGTACCTAGGAGAGAGAGAATAAGATACAGACTGTGCCATTGAGAGAGAGAATAAGATACAGACTGTGCCATTGAGAGAGAGAATAAGATACAGACTGTGCCGATGAGAGAGAATAAGATACAGACTGTGCTGATGAGAGAGAGAATAAGATACAGACTGTGCCAATGAGAGAGAATAAGATACAGACTGTGCCGATGAGAGAGAGAATAAGATACAGACTGTACCTAGGAGAGAGAGAATAATATACAGACTGTGCCGATGAGAGAGAGAATAAGATACAGACTGTGCCAATGGGAGAGAATAAGATACAGACTGTACCTACGAGAAAGAGAATAAGATACAGACTGTGCCGATGAGAGAGAGAATAAGATACAGACTGTGCCAATGAGAGAGAATAAGATACAGACTGTGACTAGGAGAAGAGAATAAGATACAGACTGTGCCGATGAGAGAGAGAATAATATACAGACTGTGCCACTGAGAGAGAGAATAAGATACAGACTGTGCCAATGAGTGAGAATAAGATAAAGACTGTGCGATGAGAGAGAGAATAAGATACAGACTGTGACGATGAGAGAGAGAATAAGATACAGACTGTGCCGATGAGAGAGAATAAGATACAGACTGTACCTAGTAGAGAGAGAATAAGATAGACTGTGTCTAGGAGAGAGAATAAGATACAGACTGTGCCATTGAGAGAGAGAATAAGATACAGAATGTGCCTCGGAGAGAGAGAATAAGATACAGACTGTGCCGATGAGAGAGAATAAGATACAGACTGTGCCAATGAGAGAGAGAATAAGATACAGACTGTGCAGATGAGAGAGAGAATAAGATAGACTGTGCCAATGAGAGAGAGAATAAGATACAGACTGTGCCATTGAGAGAGAGAATAAGATACAGACTGTGCCATAGAGAGAGAGAATAAGATACAGACTGTGTCGATGAGAGAGACTAAGATACAGACTGTACCTAGGAGAGAGAGAGTAAGATACAGACTGTGCGATGACAGAGAGAATAAGATACAGACTGTGCCATTGAGAGAGAGAATAAGATACATACTGTGCCATTGAGAGAGAGAATAAGATACAGACTGTGCCGATGAGAGAGATAATAAGATACAGACTGTGCTGATGAGAGAGAGAATAAGATACAGACTGTGCCAATGAGAGAGAATAAGATACAGACTGTGCCGATGAGAGAGAGAATAAGATACATACTGTACCTAGGAGAGAGAGAATAATATACAGACTGTGCCGATGAGAGAGAGAATAAGATACAGACTGTGCCAATGAGAGAGAATAAGATACAGACTGTACCTAGGAGAAAGAGAATAAGATACAGACTGTGCCGATGAGAGAGAGAATAAGATACAGACTGTGCCAATGAGAGAGAATAAGATACAGACTGTGCCTAGGAGAAAGAGAATAAGATACAGACTGTGCCGATGAGAGAGAGAATAATATACAGACTGTGCCACTGAGAGAGAGAATAAGATACAGACTGTGCCAATGAGTGAGAATAAGATAAAGACTGTGCGATGAGAGAGAGAATAAGATACAGACTGTGCCGATGAGAGAGAGAATAAGATACAGACTGTACCTAGTAGAGAGAGAATAAGATAGACTGTGTCTAGGAGAGAGAATAAGATACAGACTGTGCCATTGAGAGAGAGAATAAGATACAGACTGTGCTGATGAGAGAGAATAAGATACAGACTGTGCCATTGAGAGAGAGAATAAGATACAGACTGTGCCGATGAGAGAGAATAAGATACAGACTGTACCATTGAGAGAGAGAATAAGATACAGACTGTGCCGATGAGAGAGAGAATAAGATACAGACTGTGCCTAGGAGAGAGAGAATAAGATACAGACTGTACCTAGGAGAGGGAGAATAAGATACAGACTGTGCCATTGAGAGAGAGAATAAGATACAGACTGTACCTAGGAGAGAGAGAATAAGATACAGACTGTGCCATTGAGAGAGAGAATCAGATACAGACTGTGCCATTCAGAGAGAGAATAAGATACCGACTGTGCCATTGAGAGAGAGAATAAGATACAGACTGTGCCAATGAGAGAGACTAAGATACAGACTGTGCCGATGAGAGAGAGAATAAGATACAGACTGTGCCAATGAGAGAGAATAAGATACAGACTGTGCCGATGAGAGAGAGAATAAGATACAGACTGTACCTAGGAGAGAGAGAATAAGATACAGACTGTGCCGATGAGAGAGAGAATAAGATACAGACTGTGCCAATGAGAGAGAATAAGATACAGACTGTACCTAGGAGAAAGAGAATAAGATACAGACTGTGCCGATGAGAGAGAGAATAATATACAGACTGTGCCACTGAGAGAGAGAATAAGATACAGACTGTGCCAATGAGTGAGAATAAGATAAAGACTGTGCGATGAGAGAGAGAATAAGATACAGACTGTGCCGATGAGAGAGAGAATAAGATACAGACTGTGCCGATGAGAGAGAATAAGATACAGACTGTACCTAGGAGAGAGAGAATAAGATACAGACTGTGTCTAGGAGAGAGAATAAGATACAGACTGTGCCATTGAGAGAGAGAATAAGATACAGAATGTGCCTCGGAGAGAGAGAATAAGATACAGACTGTGCCGATGAGAGAGAGAATAAGATACAGACTGTGCCAATGAGAGAGAGAATAAGATACAGACTGTGCAGATGAGAGAGGATAAGATACAGACTGTGCCGATGAGAGAGAGAATAAGATAGACTGTGCCAATAAGAGAGAGAATAAGAGACAGACTGTGCCAATGAGTGAGAATAAGATACAGACTGTGCCATTGAGAGAGAGAATAAGATACAGACTGTGCTGATGAGAGAGAATAAGATACAGACTGTGCCATTGAGAGAGAGAATAAGATACAGACTGTGCCGATGAGAGAGAATAAGATACAGACTGTACCATTGAGAGAGAGAATAAGATACAGACTGTGCCGATGAGAGAGAGAATAAGATACAGACTGTGCCTAGGAGAGAGAGAATAAGATACAGACTGTACCTAGGAGAGAGAGAATAAGATACAGACTGTGCAGATGAGAGAGAATAAGATACAGACTGTGCCGATGAGAGAGAGAATAAGATAGACTGTGCCAATAAGAGAGAGAATAAGAGACAGACTGTGCCGATGAGAGAGAATAAGATACAGACTGTACCATTGAGAGAGAGAATAAGATACAGACTGTGCCGATGAGAGAGAGAATAAGATACAGACTGTGCCTAGGAGAGAGAGAATAAGATACAGACTGTACCTAGGAGAGAGCGAATAAGATACAGACTGTGCCATTGAAAGAGAGAATAAGATACAGACTGTACCTAGGAGAGAGAGAATAAGATACAGACTGTGCCGATGAGAGAGAATAAGATACAGACTGTGCTGATGAGAGAGAGAATAAGATACAGACTGTGCCAATGAGAGAGAATAAGATACAGACTGTGCCGATGAGAGAGAGAATAAGATACAGACTGTACCTAGGAGAGAGAGAATAATATACAGACTGTGCCGATGAGAGAGAGAATAAGATACAGACTGTGCCAATGAGAGAGAATAAGATACAGACTGTACCTAGGAGAAAGAGAATAAGATACAGACTGTGCCGATGAGAGAGAGAATAAGATACAGACTGTGCCAATGAGAGAGAATAAGATACAGACTGTGACTAGGAGAAAGAGAATAAGATACAGACTGTGCCGATGAGAGAGAGAATAATATACAGACTGTGCCACTGAGAGAGAGAATAAGATACAGACTGTGCCAATGAGTGAGAATAAGATAAAGACTGTGCGATGAGAGAGAGAATAAGATACAGACTGTGACGATGAGAGAGAGAATAAGATACAGACTGTGCCGATGAGAGAGAATAAGATACAGACTGTACCTAGTAGAGAGAGAATAAGATAGACTGTGTCTAGGAGAGAGAATAAGATACAGACTGTGCCATTGAGAGAGAGAATAAGATACAGAATGTGCCTCGGAGAGAGAGAATAAGATACAGACTGTGCCGATGAGAGAGAATAAGATACAGACTGTGCCAATGAGAGAGAGAATAAGATACAGACTGTGCAGATGAGAGAGAATAAGATACAGACTGTGCCGATGAGAGAGAGAATAAGATAGACTGTGCCAATGAGATAGAGAATAAGATACAGACTGTGCCATTGAGAGAGAGAATAAGATACAGACTGTGCCATAGAGAGAGAGAATAAGATACAGACTGTGTCGATGAGAGAGACTAAGATACAGACTGTACCTAGGAGAGAGAGAGTAAGATACAGACTGTGCGATGACAGAGAGAATAAGATACAGACTGTGCCATTGAGAGAGAGAATAAGATACATACTGTGCCATTGAGAGAGAGAATAAGATACAGACTGTGCCGATGAGAGAGATAATAAGATACAGACTGTGCTGATGAGAGAGAGAATAAGATACAGACTGTGCCAATGAGAGAGAATAAGATACAGACTGTGCCGATGAGAGAGAGAATAAGATACATACTGTACCTAGGAGAGAGAGAATAATATACAGACTGTGCCGATGAGAGAGAGAATAAGATACAGACTGTGCCAATGAGAGAGAATAAGATACAGACTGTACCTAGGAGAAAGAGAATAAGATACAGACTGTGCCGATGAGAGAGAGAATAAGATACAGACTGTGCCAATGAGAGAGAATAAGATACAGACTGTGCCTAGGAGAAAGAGAATAAGATACAGACTGTGCCGATGAGAGAGAGAATAATATACAGACTGTGCCACTGAGAGAGAGAATAAGATACAGACTGTGCCAATGAGTGAGAATAAGATAAAGACTGTGCGATGAGAGAGAGAATAAGATACAGACTGTGCCGATGAGAGAGAGAATAAGATACAGACTGTGCCGATGAGAGAGAATAAGATACAGACTGTAGCTAGGAGAAAGAGAATAAGATACAGACTGTGCCGATGAGAGAGAGAATAAGATACAGACTGTGCCAATGAGAGAGAATAAGATACAGACTGTGCCTAGGAGAAAGAGAATAAGATACAGACTGTGCCGATGAGAGAGAGAATAATATACAGACTGTGCCACTGAGAGAGAGAATAAGATACAGACTGTGCCAATGAGTGAGAATAAGATAAAGACTGTGCGATGAGAGAGAGAATAAGATACAGACTGTGCCGATGAGAGAGAGAATAAGATACAGACTGTGCCGATGAGAGAGAATAAGATACAGACTGTACCTAGTAGAGAGAGAATAAGATAGACTGTGTCTAGGAGAGAGAATAAGATACAGACTGTGCCATTGAGAGAGAGAATAAGATACAGAATGTGCCTCGGAGAGAGAGAATAAGATACAGACTGTGCCGATGAGAGAGAGAATAAGATACAGACTGTGCCAATGAGAGAGAGAATAAGATACAGACTGTGCAGATGAGAGAGAATAAGATACAGACTGTGCCGATGAGAGAGAGAATAAGATAGACTGTGCCAATGAGAGAGAGAATAAGATACAGACTGTGCCATTGAGAGAGAGAATAAGATACAGACTGTGCCATAGAGAGAGAGAATAAGATACAGACTGTGTCGATGAGAGAGACTAAGATACAGACTGTACCTAGGAGAGAGAGAATAAGATACAGACTGTGCCAATGAGAGAGTAAGATACAGACTGTGTGATGACAGAGAGAATAAGATACAGACTGTGTCAATGAGAGAGAATAAGATAAAGACTGTGCTGATGAGAGAGAATAAGATACAGACTGTGTCAATGAGAGAGAATAAGATACAGACTGTGCCAATGAGAGAGAATAAGATACAGACTGTGCCGATGAGAGAGAGAGAATAAAATACAGACTGTGTCAATGAGAGCGAGAATAAGATACAGACTGTGCCGATGAGAGAGAGAGAGAATAAGATACAGACTGTGCCGATAAGAGAGAGAGAATAAGATACAGACTGTGTCAATGAGAGAGAGAATAAGATACAGACTGTGCAATGAGAGAGAATAAGATACAGACTGTGTCAAGGAGAGAGAATAATATACAGACTGTGCTAATGAGAGAGCATAAGATACATACTGTGCCAGTGAGAGAGCTTAAGATACAGACTGTGCCAGTGAGAGAGAATAAGATATAGACTGTGCCATTGAGAGAATGAATAAGATACAGACTGTGCCATTGAGAGAGAGAATAAGATACAGACTGTGCCATTGAGAGAGAGAATAAGATACAGACTGTGCCGATGAGAGAGAATAAGATACAGACTGTGACGATGAGAGAGAGAATAAGATACAGACTGTGCCGATGAGAGAGAGAATAAGATACAGACTGTGCCATTGAGAGAGAATAAGATACAGACTGTGCCATTGAGAGAGAGAATAAGATACAGACTGTGCCGATGAGAGAGAATAAGATACAGACTGTGCCGATGAGAGAGAGAGAATAAGATACAGACTGTGTCGATGAGAGAGAGAATAAGATATAGACTGTGCCAATGAGAGATAATAAGATACAGACTGTGCTGATGAGAGAGAGAATAAGATACAGACTGTGCCAGTGACAGAGAGAATAAGATACAGACTGTGCCGATGAGAGAGAGAGAGAATAAGATACAGACTGTGCCGATGAGAGAGAGAATGAGAAACAGACTGTGCCGATGAGAGAGAGAATAAGATACAGACTGTGCCGATGAGAGAGAGAATAAGATACAGACTGTGTCAATGACAGAGAGAATAAGATACAGACTGTGCCGATGAGAGAGAGAGAGAATAAGATACAGACTGTACCTAGGAGAGAGAAAATAAGATACAGACTGTGCCGATGAGAGAGAGAATAAGATACAGACTGTGCCAATGAGAGAGAATAAGATACAGACTGTGCCAATGAGAGAGAGAATAAGATACAGACTGTACCTAGGAGAGACAGAATACGATACAGACTGTGCTGATGAGAGAGAATAAGATACATAAGGTGCCAATGAGAGAGGAAAATTAGATACAGCTGTGATGATGGAAGAGTACAAGAGAGAGTATAAGATACAGAATGTGCCGATCAGACAGAATAAGATACAGACTGTGAGACAGAACGAGATACAGACTGTGCCAGTGAGAGAGAAAAAATAAGTTAGGTAGTGTGCCAAAGAGAGAGAGAATAAGATACAGATGGTGCCAATGAAAGAGACAGAATAAAACACAGGCTGTGTTGATGAGCCAGAGAATAAGACACAGACTGTGCCAAGGAGAAAAAGAACGTGATAATCTCTGCGTCAATGAGAGAGACAGAGTAAGATAAAGACTGTGCCAACGACAGAGAGAGAGAGAGAATAAGATGCGAAAGATAAAGATCTTGCCTATGAGAGAGAGAATACGATTCAACCTGCACATATCTTAAAAAGAACTGCAGACTGTGAAGGGGCCAATTACACACTGTGCAGTGAGTCATTCAGAGAAGTAACAGTAATGTATACAGTATAGCCTGTGCCAATGATGATACAGAAAGAAGGGCAGCCTCGATCTTATCTGTAGCAATACAGACACACAATGTGTATAGTATAAACTGTGTTGATGGTGAAACCGACAAGAGTGTAAAATGCACTGCCCCTACAATGGAAGACACTGGATGTGATGGAAATCAGGGCCTACCATCCCATGGATAAGGACACACTGCCTAGGTTTATGATTGGGATTCTTAGCTACTGCAGAAGCAGTCTCAAGGCGATGTGAGACTCAGCGGCGGCTTCCGCTATGGCGGAGGAGCGTCGCCCCCCCTGCCAGCACTTTCAAAAATGTAAAAATACAACGTTAATAAAAAGGGTTCAAAACCCGTTTTAATATCGTTTTATTTAGCTTGGGGCGGTGCTAGGGTTAAGATTGGCTGGAGGGGGAGTGGTGGGCCCTACCTACACAGCGCATGTGGTTTTTGGCCGGCCGTTTGAGGTCGGCCAAAAACCACATGCGCAGTGACCCCTCTCCAACCCCAGCTGCATTGCTAGGGTTGGAGAGAGCAGGCACAGACTCCCAGTCTGTCCTGAAGCACACATCGTCGGCGCTCAGGCCAATCCTGAAGCTGCTCTCATTAGAGAGCAGCTTCAGGATTGGCCGCAGGGCAGGCCAGGAGCCTGTGCCTGCCTGCAGCGGTGGAAAGGAGCAGAAGAGCACGAAGCGATGCTGGAAGGCAGCAGGTACGTTTTGTTTTTTTGTCTTAGTTGTCCCCCTTTTCCCCACCTCCCCGCCTCTTTTGTAAAAAAATGTTTTTGTCTCCGTTGTCCTCTGGCCCCGTCCCCCACCCTGCCTCTTTTCCCTAATACGAGCCGCTCCTGGTGAGACTGAGGGAGAGCCTCGGGTAGCTGAACTTTAAGTAGTGCTACACGTGTCGCAATACATGTGGTTGTGCTCTGTGTTTTCTGTTTCTTTCCGTTTAAATGTTGTGCGCTTCAGAGTTGGTCAGCACAGACTGAAAAAAGAGCAGCCACCCCATTTAGCACATCTGTGATGCATGGATGCACAGCATGGCTTTGCTTCCAGATCCCAGGTGTTTGTACATTGATGCTGTCTAAAGCGATGACTGAAGCAAGCCCTGCGTAGGGCAGACATTCCCGAGGTGTTATAGCGGTGAGGTTTAAGGCTTGTATACTCCTGTAAAGCAGATAGATAGGGCGCACCGGTGGTAGGGGACAGGGGAGGGAGGGAGGAAGGGGGTGGGGAGGAACGCAGATCCTGGAGACTAGTTGGATGGCGTGCCAGAGGATATCTGAATTGTTTCTCCGAGAAGGTAACATCGTACCCTCAAAAGACACTGGGGCACTTGCCACGACAGAACCAATGTTGACTATGGATCATTTTGTAATGATTGTATGTTGGGGGGTTTGAAAAAATTAATAAAAACAAATTAAAAAAAAAAAAAAATGACTGAAGCAAGCATTGGCAACGCCAAAAGTCTGGATTTAAAGTAATGTCGTATGGTAATGTGAAGCATTACAAGTGAATAATATGGGAATAGATATGTATTTGTGTGGAAGCAAAGAACTGTAGAATATTATTGATGTAGGTTGAAAGGTCAGGTGGCAATTGCACTGTCAAGCCAGACCTGAAAATCCATGTAGGTTAATGACTGTCCTCCTCCCATCTGTACTGCTGTCAGAGAAAAACACCATAAATTATCTAGTTATCTAAGACACTTTAATAGCATTGCGGTGTCCTCTGTGTCCCCCTGAAAGTTCAAGCTCAGGCAGTTGGATAAATGAACAAAATGATCACAGCTGTGTAGAGGGCAAGCACTTTTTTGTGGAAGCACACAACTTCTGGCCCATTTACCAGGCCACTCATAATAAGGGCAAGGCTCGCTGACTGAGTTGTCTCCAACAGGAAAGTGGTGGTCCATGAAAGTGCTAAGCCCCTTGACAAACATTCTAAGGCTTAACGGTCCTGGTTGTAGAATCTTTTTCCGGCCAAATTAGGAATTAATAGAAATATCGGAATACCACACTTCCAGTTATTACCCCTTTCCCCGTTGTCCCCAGATGGTTACCCAGCAGAACGATGGTGAGTATTCTGGATTGGGAGACAGAAAGGTACGGAGTTCCTTAGGTGGGATATTAGCCACCTTGTGTATACTCTAGGTAGTGAGGAGGTGGGGAATACCTCCTGTCGGAACTGGGACCCTCACACACCCAGCAAGCTAGGTGTCATGCTTCATCATATGGGTCTGCTCCTCCTCGGGCCAGCGCTGCAATGCTCGACGGGCACCCATAAAGGGGCTCTTTATCGGAGATCTTTTGTTCCTCGCTGTATAGGTGCCGTGGGTGTGAGGGGCCTAGGTACGTGTAGATGTGGGATGTGAATATAAAACAGGTAAAGGAAGCCTCTATGATGAATTTTATTCTGTAAGGGTCCCAACCTGATTAAAAGAAATAGAGGGGGGCGAATGTTTTGTTGTAATGTGACAAAAATTTCGCTCAACCCCTAGATGGTCAACATGTTTCTTGCCTCATTAAGTCACGAAAGTGATCAGCTGGCGATTCTTCAGGACCGAGTGAATAATAAAAAACTATCTACAGTGGGTGGCAAGGTGCAACGCTACCTACCAATTGCTCTACCCGTGGGTCATTACCCCGGAGAAAAGGCAGCCAACCTAGAGTACAAAAAAGAAAATTAAAAAACCATGACAAAGTAGTGGGAAATGATCCCAGTTGAATTCAATCGCTCGCTGCAGTTTCTAACCTACCTGGGGCCTCCAGTATGCAAAGGGGATACTCTTCAGGCCCCGCTGCATTCCCGCTGCATTCCCGCCGTGAGGGCAACGGCTGACAGCATTACAACCCGGTCTCACCAGCCGTGAGGGGAACGGCTGACCGGAACTACAAAACCCAGCATCTTTTGCCTGTCGCCTGCCTCTGACGCTGCGTAGCGCGCCAGGAGGCGCCATATCTACGCCTCCAACAGCGCGGGACGCGCCCGGGCAAAGCCCGGGCCAAGGGCGGGCCCGTCATCGCCAGGAAGAGGCAGGGCAGGGCCACCCCCCTTGGTCCCAACCATTTGCACTGTTTACACAGAGGCATTCGCACCTGCGGATTTACTGGGAGACCGCAGCCGTTTACAAAGCGATGCACTATTGAGCTGGCTGTGAGTACTTAAGCCTGTGCTGCCCCTTATTCCTACTGACATACCTATGATATTTCCGGACTCTTTTTAAATTTATAGATGGTGATTTTATACTTGTATTCTGCATTTTATCAGTCCATTGTCCCATCTGTTGCACTTTATATGATATTCTCTGTGGTTTTGCACTTTGCACTTTGAAATTTGGCCGTATAATTTTATTTATACCCAGGCCCATTTTTAAAACTCAGTTTTGTGATACACATGATTTTATTTTCCTATTTTTACTGATATTATCCTGCACTCTGCTACGATTCCCCATTATAAATTTTATATATTGCACCTAGCACTTTTAGATTTGTATTTTGTATTTGCATTACCTCCTACCCTGAAGCGTGAATAAAATATAATCATCATTTACAACTAAGATGTCGAAACGTAAACTACAAAAACATTACAAAAACGCGGTTGATCCTCCATGTACCACCATTGACTCCTACCTAGTACGGGCAGTAAGCGTGATTAATGATGAGATAGACAGGACAGAACGCCGCCTCTCACTAGGTATAGGGTCAGCGAACGAGGAAATAGGTGGGCATGATCCTGGGACTACTCACGTAATTGAAGATACCTCTAATACCGAGCGAACATCTAATTTTGAGGGAAACGGGAACGTGGGAATCCCTGATAAAGATTTAGTATTAGTATCTAGTGGACCACGGCAAAACTCACCAACTGGTTCGCCGACCCCGAAAAGGAAAAGGGGATGCAGAACCAGCCAGGCTAAAATAGCGACTACTAATATAAGTAAAAAGGGACACGTAAGAAATACAACAGCTAAGACACAAGGAAACCGTGCTGTTCCTCAACCCTTACCAATAGAGCAAATAGACCATATAGTTACCCAGCTTAACCAAAAACTAGAGGCCTGTATTGGACCACTTCTTGCTAAAATAGATCACATCAATGGAGAGGTTACTAGACTTAGTGACCTAATAACTCAAATTAGTACTAATCAAAGGGTGAACATTAATGAAGCCCAAGGGGGCATACCAAACCGAGAAGAACAAGGTACAATGGGCCCAAAACTATCAGCTGGGAACTGTGTTGGAGGAAGTAATGAGGCTGTGTCTAACTTAAGCAATGACCAGCCACAAAAGGGCCCTAGAAACACTGAGATCAGGAGTAATCAACCTTGCACCACCAGAGGTGAAAGATCAGATAGGGTAGAGCAGATCAAGGCCCCTGAAGAATTAAGAGGGAACAGGGAAAGAACCGGAAGAACTGAAATACCCATTAACCTACCCCCAGAATGCTGCCCATATGTTGCAGTTCTGGTGAATGTACCCCAACTGGAGCTAGGCCAAAAAGAGACGGACCACGCTTTAAAAAATAAAGTGGTCAATTGGTTAGGCAAGAATTGTGGGTACCCGGTGGAGCAAGCGGAGCAGATCCTCCTAACTCAAAGGGTAAATTGGATCGGATCTCAAAGAAAGTCACTACAAGGAGATTGTATTATTATTAATTTTAGAAACCCAGACTGGGCTAGGACCTCCTTAGAGAGAGGGGCCTCTAATAACCTCAACGATTCTATCATATCGCTCCTACCATTAGGCTTCTTTTATAGCCACCTAAGACCGATATACATTAGAGTAAGAGATGAGGAGCACTGGAGAGCACACCCAGCAAGGCCGGCACCCCCACAATGGGCTTTACCCACTTTTAACAGATTTTTACCACTTAGTTCCCTGGATGTTAATGATTGACAAACCATTGGGGCGAGGATGAGTGGGGCGGAAAAACAGAAGGGCCAGCAAGGAAAGGACCCAATGAGGATAGGGTCCAATTTAGAAAGTGAGTCTATACCCTTTACACCTAATTTAACTATGCCAATGGCATGTCCTGAGGGCATCAGATTGCATGGGCGCTGTACATCACATGTAAATAATGTAGCCACACAAGGGATACTCCCAGATGAAAATAAAGGGCATTCTACTGAAATAGCTATAAATTTGTTACCCTCAATCCCATCTAATATTGAGGGCGACCTTGGTATGTGTATAAACGAACGATCCACCAATGACGGGGAGAATCCGATAGAGAAGGGTTATATAATTGCCACATGGAATGTAGCTGGCTTGGGAAATAAACTGGATACACTGGGTTGGTCGGATTTCATTAGCAAACTTGACATACTCTGCCTACAAGAAACCTGGAGTACCGCTCCCACTTACATTGAAGGGTTTACTTCTTACAATTTACTAGCTAAACCCTCCATGGCCGGAAGAGCAAAAGGTGGTTTGCTAATACTTCTGTCAAACAAATTACCGCTGGTAGTAAAAAGGGTCATTAATGTGGACTATCACTCGCAGCTACTATGGTTGCATCACAAAGATGGTTGGGATGTTTTATTGATTAACTTTTATAATAATATATTTGACCCATCACGTCATATTGTAATTGCTGCTATAGAAAAGAAATAGATAAGCTGGTCACAACTGTAAATGCTAACTTTGCTATTTTATGGCTCGGTGATTTTAATATTTCAACCTGTACACAGTCTATGACCAAAGTCTGCGGGTATAGGAGTGACGTAGGGGATGATCTCTTACACTTCCCTCACAATATTTATGGTACTACCCTAAACCAGGTTCTGGTGAAATACGACCTTGAAGTGATGCAGAGTGGGCAGAATGAGTATGGAGATAGGACACCTACTTTTATTGGAAGAAATGCTAACACCACTATTGACCACATCCTAGTATCGGCAAATATCCTACACTTATGTTCTACTCCCTCCATAGTTGAACTGCTACTTAGTGACCATAACTGTATCACAATGTCTTTGGCTGTGTGGGGTAAAAAGTTGTAACCAAACAAACTGCTATTGATAACATTACGTTGTGCAGACCTAATGGTATTAGAATTAGATGGAAAGGTGCTAATTCTACTACTATTCTAAAAAAGATTATCTTAGGATGTGGTAAGGAGATATTCGATAGTCTTGAAGTGGAGGTAGAACCAACTCTGATGTTAACAAATTTCTGTACAATTAATGTTTTTATTGATAAGTGTTTTACCGCCCAGGTAAATGGGACACAAAAGCAGAACAGGGGCTGGTTTAATCATTCTTGTACTAACTTACTGAACATGTTAAAAATAGCACTCACTAGCAGACCAAGGGACAAAGTGCTAGTGAAGAATTTAAGATTGGATTATAAACTAGCTCTAAAACAGAGGAAGAAGGAACTCCAAGAGGAAGCCTGGGGCAACCTCTCTATGGCAGCTGCAACATCCAACAATAAGTTGTTCTGGGATACTGTTAATTCAACATTTCTGAAAGATGACTCGTACCCAGAAATTACTTGCCATGTAAATTGTGAAGAATGGGTGACACATTTCTCTAACATTTTTAACCCATGTAATGAACTATTGGATGAGCCCACAGATTACACCAAATGGCCCACTATTCCGTTAAATATCACTCTTAGCGAGGTTGAGTTAGGTATCAGAGGAAGTAAAGGGGGCAAAGCCCCAGGCCCGGACGGGGTACCCATAGATGTTTACAAATCAGTACCAGAATTATGGGGTCCGATACTTACGAGAGTTTTTAATGCAGCAGTCACAGAGGGTCCTCCGAGGTCATGGGGTCAATCTGTTATAATCCCTATTTATAAAAAGGAGATAAATCGGAAGCTAAACATTACCGACCCATTTCCTTACTGGACTCTTCAGTGAAGGTTATGAGCAGGGTCCTTTTGGTAAGACTGGATGAATGGGTCAAGGATAACGATATTTTAGCTAAATCACAATATGGTTTTAGAAAGGGGCTGGGTACGTTAGAACAGTGTATTAATTTGGAATTTTTAATTGGAAAATACACACGCGCAAAGCAAGGGGGACTTTACCTATGTTTTGCTGACCTGAGCAGCGCTTTTGATCTTGTGGATCATACTTTGCTATGGCCAGTTCTACTCAATCTAGGGGCCCCAGAGTCCATTATCTACTTCCTTGCCAGATTGTATGAAAAATTATCAAGCAGAGTCCGGTATGGCCAACAGGGTGTATGTACCCCGAATTTCAAGGTCAAACGAGGAATTCGCCAAGGCTGCGTCTTAGCGCCATTACTTTTACTCTATTCATTAATGAAGTAGACGCAGCCCTTAAGTCAATACCGGCAGATGCTCCTCAAGTAGATGGACAGAATATACCAGTACTGCTTTATGCAGACGATGCGGTGCTCCTATCCCGGACACCGCTAGGTCTACAACGACTACTGGATGGGTTTACTGATTTTATTAAGGGGAGGAAGTTGTTAATAAATAAGGCCAAAACATATACTATGGTCTGTGGAAAAAAACTAAAGAAAATGAAACACTTCTTTATAGAGGTCACAAGAGTGGAACAGGTTGATACCTTCTGTTACCTAGGGATAACCCTATCTGCTAATGGCAAGTGGTCATGTGAAACATCCAATGTACAAATGAAAATGACCAAAAGTATATATGGGGTCTTTAGATTTGCTGCCAAATTAGGGGACCGACGTATTAAAGACATGATTGATATTTATAAAGCCCGATGTGTTTCCATTGCATTATACGGAGCAGGGTTTTGGGGCTACTACCCCTGTCCAAATCTGCAAACAGAGGAAAATACCTTCCTAAAAAAATTATTATGCCTCCCTAAATCAGCGTCCACTGAGATAGTCCATCGGGAGGCAGGGATCGAATATCTGACAGATTTGATTGCATTGAGACCCCTTTTATTTTGGAGGTCTATTTGGGCGAAAGAAGAAACCCTGTTTACACAAACAATTATTAAGGACTGCATGCGACTGGATAACTGTCTCAAGATCCCTTGGTTAAAATACAGAGTAAATACCACTAGAGAACTATTTAAGTTAAGAACCCTGGACAACCCAATGGAGGTTTTAGATTTCTCTAAACAGGAGATGAGGAATATATTTTTGGCACAAAGGAAGGAGGGCAGGTTGAGACAAGTGGCGTTACAATCTACTTACCAGCAATACCAACTGCACATAGACACTATTGGGTTTCAAAGCTACTTAACATCAGTATCAAGATCATCCCACCGATTTGTACTGACAAGGATGAGATTGGGTCTTGTACATCACTTAGTGGCGTTCCCAGAAATGAAACAGCACCCAGTCACTCCATGCCCTTGTGATAATCGCACAAAGCAAAGCAATTTGCACTTTTACTTTTTTGTGAACTGTATTCTAATTATAGATTTGTATACTTAAAACCATTGTTTAAGAAATATAATGTTACAACTTTTAATGCAGCTATGAGTCTAATGTTTACACTTAAAGAGCCGGATATCTGTTTTTTTGTAGCAACATTCATTTTAAAGTCAATTTATGCACGGAAAAGCATGGTTTTTAAAGTATTTTAATGGAATTATATTCTTGTATTGCTGAATCATTTTAAAGTAACTTTTTTGTAATAGGATGTTATTATATATATGTGTATGTACATTCGCTTTTATGGTTGTTTCTTATAACCGAATAAAGCTTTTCTGAACTGAACTGAATTCAATCGATGTGTCTCAATTTTCACATTCATGAGTCGAACATATATTAAAAAACACACAGTGCTATCATGCAAACCATTCAAGCTCTGTGTATGCTTCTGTACATATCCCCTGTGTATACATGCTAAAAAAGTTGTGACTTTTTGGACCGTAGTGGTGAGTGGACTTAGGCTCACCTCTTCCAGGTATCTAATTCTGCCTCATCAGTTAGCAGCGGAGTATGGGGACACTCAATGTAGTGTCTCTGTATGAAATGAGACATAAAATACCAGATCATAGTCATTGGCTCTATGTACACTAGTTCGATGCTCACTTACTGGTCCTGGTGCACTAGAGACAACTGTGGGATCTCCCCCCTGTCACAGGACACTACCCTTGCGGTTCATGTACCGTTTGTCCACAGACCAAACAAACTAAAGAACTGGTATTGTCTGACACATTCACATGGACGATCACAAAACACACGAATTGTAACACACCACGTTGTGTGTACCTGCTGACATGCCCCTGCGAGAAAAGATACATCGGTATGACCATGAGGGCCATTAAAACCAGAATAACTGAACATAAAAGCAGTATTTGTTGCCTCAATACAAACACTAAACTATATACCCATTTTACAGAACTGAGACATCCCCCAGAAAGTCTACGTTGGGTAGTCCTCGAGGCACATCAACAAATAACACATACAGCCCTGTTCAGGATTGAACAAAGGTGGGTGTTTTGTCTTGACTCAGCCAATGGTGGCCTGAATGATGACATCCTTTGGAGCACCATTAATTAATACATGATCCTTACCTACAGCATGCCATGGGAGCTTAGTATACACTACAAGATGGCAACTATTGTTCCTTAAGAGGTTCCACCGCCACTGAACCATCCGGGACCTTAACGAGGCACCTTATGCAGTGTTGACTATCTCCATATACTGCATCCATCACCTTTTGGACCATTATAGTTACATGGCAGCTTCCATGCACCAATACAATCCTCATACCGACATGGCCATGATCAACTAAAACACACTCCAAGATGGCCGCCATGATTCCGTCAACAAGGACATCATGTTTCCACTACCACGTGATTTCATTTTGACCGTTACCGAACCTTTCGGAACCTAATGAGGTACCCCATGCAGTGTCAAGTATCTTCACATACTGCAACTACCACCTTTTGAACTCTATAGTTATATAGCAGCTGCCACGCACTATCCCCATACCGACATGGCCGTGATTAATAATAACAAAAAAACACACTCCAAGATGGCCGCCATGATTCCGTCTACAATGACATCAGTTTTTCACCAATACGTGATTTCGTTTTTGATCCCAGCTGTGGACACTTTACCCACTCTGCGGTCTCTGCGGCAGGTATTTAAACAGGTTCCTGCTGTGACACGATACCTTCCTGGTTGCAGCGGAGCGGGTAGGTCAGCCACGAGGCTCCGAGCGGGAGCAGGTGAGTATGCACATCCTGTTGGAGGCTCATTCTGACACCGGCGACTAATGGAGGTAAGAGGTACCGGGATCAGGCGCTGCGAGCCTTAAGCCACTGAGCTTTAAGCGGACACTTTTTCTTTATGGTATTAGCCCATTACGCGGCCGGGCCTCTGGGGCGCTTACGCTGTGCCACTTTACCGGAGTAGCTCTGTGAGCATCCGTTGTTGGGGCACAGCGTGCGGCGCCACCACCAGACATACCAGCCCAGTGTGAGCACCAAAAAATTGATCATGTCTTTGGTTTGGGGTCATAACTGCAGGCTACAACCACCCTGACCCGGACCTTCTGCTCCTTACAACCTAGTGCACCAGGACCAGTAAGTGAGCATCGAACTAGTGTACATAGAGCCAATGACTATGATCTTGTATTTTATGTCTCATTTCATACAGAGACACTATATTGAGTGTCCCCATACTCCGCTGCTAACTGATGAGGCAGAATTAGATACCTGGAAGAGGTGAGCCTATGTCCACTCACCACTACGGTCCAAAAAGTCACAACTTTTTTTTGCATGTATACACAGGGGATATGTACAGAAGCATAGACAGAGCTTGAATGGTTTGTATGATAGCACTGTGTGTTTTTTAATATATGTTCGACTCATGAATGTGAAAATTGAGACACATCGATTGAATTAAACTGGGATCATTTCCCACTACTTTATCATGGTTTTTTAATTTTCTTTTTGTACTCTAGGTTGGCTGCCTTTTCTCCGGGGTAATGACCCACGGGTAGAGCAATTGGTAGGTAGCGTTGCACCTTGCCACCCACTGTAGATAGTTTTTATTATTCACCCGGTCCTGAAGAATCGCCAGCTGATCACTTTCGTGACTTATTGAGGCGAGAAACATGTTGACCATCTAGGGGTTGAGCGAAATTTTTGTCACATTACAACAAAACATTCGCCCCCCTCTATTTCTTTTAATCAGGTTGGGACCCTTACAGAATAAAATTCATCATAGAGGCTTCCTTTACCTGTTTTATATTCACATCCCACATCTACACGTACCTAGGCCCCTCACACCCACGGCACCTATACAGCAAGGAACAAAAGATCTCCGATAAAGAGCCCCTTTATGGGTGCCCGTCGAGCATTGCAGCGCTGGCCCGACGAGGAGCAGTCCCATATGATGAAGCATGACACCTAGCTTGCTGGGTGTGTGAGGGTCCCAGTTCCGACAGGAGGTATTCCCCACCTCCTCACTACCTAGAGTATACACAAGGTGGCTAATATCCCACCTAAGGAACTCCGTACCTTTCTGTCTCTTGGCTTAATTTAGGGCATATATGTTGGACCTTCATCAAGCCCTTTTTCGTCCCTCCTTTTGTTGACATACGAGGATTCTGGATTGTAACAGCTTAAAATGGTGGAAAACTGTGGAAAATGGGTGAAGTAATTCCAATTCTTGAGGTAATTTCCCATTGCTAATGGCACCCTTAGGGTTCTGGTCACAATACCACTGTATTTATGTACCCCAGAATTTCCAATACCCATGATAGCGGTAATCCCAGGTGGAGGAATACCGCATTAGTATTCCCAGTTGTCTTGTAACGATAGCCTAGTGTTTAATAGCGCATGGTGCACATTGTGCATACAGTTGTACAGAAAAAGCACATATTGTGCCTGTTATGGTACAGAAATAGAACACAATACAGATTGTGCCTGTAACTATGTAGAAAAAGAAAACAGTGAAGACTGTGCTTACAACGTAACAGAAATTCAGAAACAGAGCACATTGTATTGACAACAAACCGCACCTCCTGCAAACCAAAAAATGAGAGAGAGATTGAAAGGAAAGAGACAGGCTGATACATCCTGGGAAATGAAACAACATAATGGAAGTGAAAGAGGAAAAAGATAAAAGAGGAAGAAAGAAGTATAAAAAATGTAAGACAGTGAGGAAGTTAGAAGAGCAAGGACCAGAAGACTAAATGGGTATTTAAGGAGAGAGGGAAGAGGTAAGAAAAGATAGGTAAAATAATAGAGGACTGGGGAGATCAAGTAGTGTAAAGAGAAGTGAGGAGTGGACACAAAAGAGTAAAAAGGAGTATGGAATAAAGGGGGCAGAAAAACAGAAAGAGGTAAGAATCGATGAGAGCAAGGTGAGGTTATGGGGAAGAGGAGTGTAAGAGAAGGAAAGATAGGAACTATAAAAAGGCAACAGAGAAGTATGAGAAGAATCTAAAAGAATACAAAAGGGTCAAAAGAGAAGAGAAATCGGATAAAAGCAGTATAAAAACAAAGAGAAAGTGGAGAAAAGAGAATTGTGAACGAGAAAAAGAAATGGAGAGGAATAAAGGCAGGCAAGAGAGGGGAATGTAAACTTGAAAAATGAGTAAGACAAAAAAATGACATCTAGACAGAAATGCGCATAGAGAAGCAAGATATGAATGTAAAGGAAAGGAGAGGAGGGTAAGGAAAAGAGAGAGAGAGAAAAAGAAATAAGACGGGCTACATTTTTAACCCACGATATGCTCTAATAGGGTCTAGGTGTGATTATGACAATTCACTGTTGCCAAAGACACGCAGGTGTCACTCAGCCACCCCTCACTCCAATCACTCATGATGCTTTTTGAAAATCCAGCAGTATCAGCTGTGCAGCCACTGAGCAAACAATCTTCTACAACCTAAGGAAAGCGGTAGTGGAAATATATTTTTGTTCCTTTTTGAGTCAAGCTGTATGAGGATGGACTTTAAAAGCAAAATATAAAGAAAAAGCAGAAGAAAGAAAGGGAGAATGGATAAGAAGAGAAAAGAAGAAACCAGGAGGAAACCAACATGGAAGAAGAAAAAGCAAAGTAAAACAGAAAACGGAGAAAGAAATAGATACGAAAAGAGTAAAAGGGAAAGATAACTACAAGTTCATGGATGACGAAAAAATAAAAGAAATGTGTGCTAGAAAATGAAGCCATGCATTGATGAAGGTCAGAGAGCAGGGGGATGAAACAGAGGAGAGGGAGGGATAGCGAGTGCAAGATAGGACAGAGACACCCCCTGAACCCAAAAGGTCTTGAGGGAAAATTCCTAAATCTGTTGCGGATTTAGAGCTCATTAGTGGTGCATTGATACCCGCAACTATAAAACCCTCAGCTTCCCCAACCTGGCCCCCTTTTAGCAACGGTGCTGTTTTGCAGTCACTTTTCTTTCTACTGCATGCAGCCAGTGTGAAATTTAACACACTATGGGCCAGGTGTATCAAATGGTTTTACCTATTCTGTGTCTATGGGAAAATGTGTTCGTACATATGCCCTATTACTAACAGTACTATCTGTGGCCAAGCACCCGCAGTCTTAGCCACTTTGCTCCCAAAAAGTTCTTGTACATACAAAACTCAGCACCCCAATCTAAAAAGCCAGAAGGCAAGTTCCTGAACTTTAAGCTGTAATGTTGAGCACAAGTAAGAGAGGGACCCCACATGGCTGCCACAGAAAGTTCCAGGAGTGGGAACCCCTGAACCATAGCCCATGAAATGGCCATAACTTGGCCGAAGGACCTTGGCTACTAGCCAGCTAGCCAGAAGACGTGCCTCTGGTACTGCATAATCATGGGCTTAATCAAGTAGCTGAAAGAGACAGTAAAGCTTTTCATGTCTGTCGTAAAACCCCAAATGTAACAAAAGGATTACCAGTATGCCCAAAGGACTATAGACCACTCTATGTAAGTCAGGAATATCCTGTGGATATCAAAGCAATATAGCAAACACAACAAGATGATGGATGGAGTGCTGAAACTTTTCAACCACTCACCCCCAGTCAAGGGATCTGGGTTTAATCCATCGTTCTTTTGCTCACTATGCCACCCCAGTTTGGACCCAGCCATGTGCAAATCCGTCTTGACCCTGATCCTTATGGGAACAGTCCAGCCCTAACTACAATGCTAGAAGCACTCTACTGAAACGGTGGAAGAAAAAAACTCAGCATCACGATTTCATGCATGTTCTGAAGGGTAATACTACCTTACGCTGGACAAGTGTGAACATAAGGAAGAACCAATAAAAACATTTCCTGACAGCGCAGGGTTACTAACTCTCCTATCTAGACGACAAAATAGCCACTCAAAGTACCACCTACAAGGTGAAGAACTTGATGTAAAGAACCACAAACAGTTCATATGGATATTCCTGAAGTGCTATGAGAACCAAGGAAAGGTTCTGTGGGGAAACCACTAGGCGTACTCATTCGCGAAACAGGGAGAAATGAAGGAAAAGCCTAGAAATTAACACTTTTTCAACTCTTCTCCCCAAGGGACTACCTGAAGACTTTAATGACAGTCCACTTCAGCAGCAGAGTTGCTCTATCAAGCCCCTGCCAAATATATCTTTCAGGTACTGCCGAAGCTGCTAGAACCCACGATAAGACAATTTGCACTTCTCGAAACACCACGTCCGAAATACAGCCCTGTACTTATCATTGCTCTTTCCTGTGAAGGGCATCAGGACTGCTGAATGGCTTTGGACAGATCTCTGGATGGGGAATAGTTACAAACATGAAATAAACCAAGGAAGGAACATATGACTAGGGCCTTTCAACATGGCATTGAGGAAATGCTGGTGTAATGGCTACCCTATTTGCAAAGCCACTCCCTGGCAATATTACTCCAGGAGAATTACTGGGCATGCAAGGAACCAGAACGTCCATAACCTCCCTCAGTCTTGAGAGAACTAGACGTAGAACATCCTTAGTGAAATATTTGTCACTTTTTTCATTAGAGATGGAGGAACCGCCTTCTCCAGCCTAGTTGTTCTCATCCCCATCAGAGTGACAAGAGGCGCAGAGGTCCTGCTTCTGTGAGATAACAGCCCTTTATTATCCGCTGCGCGTGCGTCCTCCATCAATTCTTTGATCTGGTGGTCTGATAGTGCTCTTCAGAGTGATGCTAAAGGGAAGAAGAGGGCTTCAGGCAAGAGAAACCTCTGGGACATGCCTGCTCTTGGAAGGATCTTTATGCCGTGGACTGAATGTGATCATACATGAACCACCTTCCTTCTGCCTTACTGATGTGTCCCTAAATTATTATGAGCTGTGGTATTTTTGGTATTTATTTATTTCTTGCATAAGTTAATTAAAACCTTTTCAATACAGTAGGAAAGTTAAAAAAATCAAAACTTTGGTACATCATAAAATGCAGTAGCCGTAGTACAGAATCAGCCCAGGGGAAAGGGTAGAACATTCTAGTAGAGTCCAAGTTGCTAAGTTCAATCCTTTCACTCGGAGCTTATTTTCGGATTTAATTTAGGCTTGCGCTCTGCGACCGGGCCCCATCGCCCAGCTGCCCTCAAAGGTCCTTATATTGCTGTGTTTTGCCCAACACTGAAGTTTAAAATACAAGCCTAGAGAGGAGAGGCTTCGCGCTTACAAGCATGAACTTGCATACTGTATTCACATACGTCATTGCAGCTGGGCAAATAATAACTGACAGGCTCTGTGCTTAGTCTACTGGACCATCCAAGGTGTCAGACCTATCATCCTTCAAATAAAATGACAGTATCTGCCCCTAGAAGGATACTCCATTGCAGACTGGCTCCATTCTTGACCATCTTTCCCGCCAGAAAAACATGTTTAGTTGTTATTCCTTTTTTGTGGTGACCACCAATCTCTGCCATCCTCTCCTGGCAATAATAATGATCATCCATGACACCTTAAATTCAGGAGGGTGATAAAGACATGGCTGTTCCCACACATAACTAGATCCTGCACCAGTCAGATTAGAGGATGCTGGTATGTATCCACAAGTCTGAGTCTATCTCACACATCTCTGCACTACAAGATCGCCATGTCATGATTGGAGCACTCCAACACTTCCTACATAGGCCACACTACAAACTAACATCGTATAAACCAAGCACAACAATTAGGTTAGCCTTACACCATAACACCCGGAAGACTGAAAGTATCTGTAAGTATGACTTTATTTCTCTTACATCTCTTTGCTTCACCCCATAGTTAAGTGTAGCTACACGTTCGCCATGACACGATTTGAGAAACCATCTGAACCTTATGCCCAAAACCCAATGCTACTCACACTGACCACTCTATAAAGCGACAATATACCAACCAAGCACAACAAAGGAGTCACTTCTTACTCGACCACCTAGAAGCACTTTGTGGCCTTATCAGGGTATAAGGTGCCATGCAAATGCTACAGTAGAAAACAATACATTCTTGCCCGTCTGTGGTTGCTTCTTGGGAACAGTGCTGTTCTGCGGCAGGAAGGCGGGATTAATAGACCACAGGAGTTCACAAATGCCAGGAGGGTGTTGAGAGGTTGAGTTCATCCTGTTGGGATTTTGTTATCCTTTGTTATCTTGAAGATTTCAGAGTGCTGCGCAGCACACTGGTCATTAGGAGCAGAGGATCTGATGGAAATGTGGAAGGTGTGGTGTCTAGATCCATGAGGTGAAGGGTCTTCAATGGAGGCGCTACATGTAGAAGAGGGGTGGGAGGGGTTGGAAACAACCAGTCAGGTGATGTGGATTATGGCGTAACCCCCAAACTCAAACATTGGGCCTTGTAGATGGAAAGAGTAGGGTGAACGCAGGGCCGGCTCTAGGGCGGTGCAATCGGTGCCACCGCACCGGGTGCTGACTTGGGGTGGGGGCGCCCTGTCTGCAAGTATATTTTCATTTTAAAAGCACCTGCTGCCGCGTTCCTTGCTTCCAGCAATTTTCAGCCATCAATAAAAACATCAAGAGCACTCCAGTGATTAATGTTCCTGCTGGAGAGAGATCAGAGGCTTGTCTTGTGAAAGTTTTAACTCATCGTAAGGTAGTGCAGTGGGTTAATATGCCTGTTGCAAAGAATGTGTACCATGGAGAGCACAAAGTGCATATAATGTAAATAGGTCAGTGGGTTACTGCTTGTGTCCCAGAGATCCTTTAGTGACTTGCAGCTTATAAGTTAAAATCCTAATATAGTATAATGAGCTATTAAGTGTCATCAAAGAGCTGCATGCAAACTCCAAGATTATGTCTTTTTGCCCTGTCTTTCATTATCCTAAACTTGCAAAAAGGGTTCATTTAGGTAGATATCAATTCTCATTATGAAAGAGAACCCCTAACGATGTTATGTTTTAAATTCTGAATTTGCGCTTTTCTACACCAAGGACTCTTAAACTATACTGCCTACTAGTATAGATGACGTGTGACTCCTACACCTTGTAGTCCTCTGTCTTATGTAACATTTCCTAAACACTGAATTACACATGTATGATTGTCTCTGCGCCAATGTGTGTGTGATTTTAAGTGCTCTGACACCCTACACTGGTTGAGGGGCGCTATCAAACTAAATCAGTCTGAGAGAGAGTGGTTATAGAGACTTGAGGAGCACTGTTAAATGGTGGTAGTGAGGGAATCCGTGGTAGATGTGGTCATTGGGGGGGGCGCCAACAAACAATGTCGCACAGGGCGCCACCAGTGCTAAAGCCGGCCCTGGGTGAACGGATACAGACCTCTCTCTTGTCCATGAGTAAAATGGAAGGTGTACTCAGAGTTTGAAAACTATAAACACTGCCTGAATATGTTCAGTGCTGAAGCAGAATCATGCATCTTTCCAGCTGAACAGCCAAGCTGGGCATAAAAAGTGGGGGAGTTGAGTAGAGTCTACCTATTAACGGCTGCCTAAATTAAGTGGGAAAAGATCTGTGACTCTAAAATCTTAAGAACTGTGAAAGCGCCAGAGTCTGTGCCCCATGTACATGGGAAGAAATATATTTATTGTTAAGTCAGAAGTGAGGCTGACTAAAAGAACAGTTTGGATCATACATGTAGGTGCCTACGGTGTTCCTATATTCTGCCACCAAAGATGCCCCTACTAATTAAACATAAGCCAAATGAAACTGTCAACATCTAAGCTGATCTGGATATGAAAGGGCCTAGTCCAGCTTCTAATTCCTGATCCTTTCGTTGACCCTTTTTAGGCAATCAATCAATCAATCAATCAGACTTCTTGTAGAGTGCGACTACTCACCCGTAAGAGTCTCACGGTGCTGGGGGGGTTCTGCAATTTAGTCGAGAGCCAGGGATGTGATATAGCGAATCGATTCTACAGCCATACCAGTGCACCACTAATCATCATGCAGATGAGCAGTTGCAACCTACTGGTGTTGATGAGGAGACTCAACCCCAACATGGATGTGCAATACCAAAGCTCCTATGTCCAGGAAGAGAGAGAAGGGATTCAGGAGCTTCTGAGATGGACGAGCCCTCTGCTATGTATCCCCCTCTACAAGTGAGACTCTGTTTAAAGGAGTGTTTTCTGGGGCATAGCAGTCAGTGCTTAATTTGTTAAAAAAAATAAGTGCCAGGACTCTTGTCAGGAGGCCACCGCAGCTTGCACCACCCAATGCTACCGCTGTCAATGACAGTACCTACACAACTACTTTCACACTGCCACAAATGTGACAATTCAGACTGTTTGAGGCCCCCAAAGCTATACGAATGGCTGAATGACTTGGCGGGTGGTATTAGTTGTTTTTAATGTATATTGAATTAAAAAACAACTGTTGTTCTGCTCATGTCCTAATTACACAAACAGCGCCACCATGTGGTAACTGTCATAAGTGCCGGTGTTGACAATTAAGTGCAGGTGCTGAGCTCCGGAAACCACCAGCTCAAATTAAGCACTGATAGCAGTGTCCAGAGGTAAAAAAGGATTGTAGGAGGAATGCACTGGGATTCTTTTAGGAAAACCAAAGCCATTGACCTTTACCTATGAATTCAACAAGCGCCGGGCACTCAGCGATCACACTGACTCCCACAGTTACCACCTATCCGGTTGCATCTAGTACTTATGGTCCTGCTCTTGCCATTATAAGCACAGGGTTAACATTGCCAGCATCTGGAGTGGAGAATGTATATATAACTGCAGTATCCTGCAGGTCATCTTCGAACAGAGACGGTACAAAGGACCTTCCTGTGTCAGAAAACGTTTTGGATTACAATAGAGGAAACATGTATCCTCAAGTTAGATCCTGGCAATGCATGCAATGTTGTTTTCATACACCTCAAAGGAGGAGCCTCAATTTCTACTTGAGAACAGCAGGAATTCTGTTTATTTTTATTATATAACGTTTGTATAGAGCTCGGTATCAATAAGCAGTCGAATTACACAAAGTGTCAAATTTTCACATGCAAAAAATTAATTTAGACAAACTTATAACACAACTCTCGGAATTGCCCCATAATTAACTGCATCTATATTCTTTTTTTTATTTTTTTTTATTATACAGTTGATCAAGATACACAGTAGTTGCATAGGTCACATTTCCGTAGTTAGGCCTCACGCAGGAGACCAATTCTTTGATACATAATCAATTTTAACTTGTTCCACCCTTATGAAGAGCAAGTATAAGTCTAGCTACCCTCCCATCTTTACCTCCCTCCCAAAGGCTCAGGCATCCCACCTGCCCCCCTCTAACAAATCTAATGTACCCCTATATCGCCCCATATTTTTTCAAATTAACTGTACCTATATTCAAAAAGGTTCGAACTAGTGGAACCTCCTTTTCCGTACAATCAGCCAAACTATGGAACCCAATGCCTGCTCGAAGAAGGAGTATTGACAATAACCTCCATTTCCAGAAAGCATTAAAGAACTGACTCTTCCCATCAATATAAACACAAGATGCCGACTGTGATGTATACAAACCGTGGTCATGGCTGCTGCGCCTACTCTCTTGATCTCTGCAACATTTCGTGTGTATGTGGCAACGTATTCCGCACTATGTTTGAAACAAGCCTTACAATTTCATGCATCTCCATCAGGGCTTCAAGAAGGGCAGGTCCTGCCATAAAAACTGATCTTAAAATGAGTCCCTACCACACCAAAAATATTGCTCTTAGATTTACATGCAAACACTGATAAATTTCTCAACTGTGACTATAAAAACCCTTAAGGTGTTCCCTGTAAGCAGTGCAGTCCCCTTTAAAATTTCACATTTTATTTTATTCCGTAAGGACATTTGCTTTTTCCAGATGATGCATTTGTGTAGTTTTTTTTAATGGAACATGTGGCTCCTGTATAGTACATTCTGTGAGCTAAGTGACTGTAGGTGCCTGGGAGAGTTCAAGTGGTAGATGGATATCCATGACAGGGCACGAATGACAGCTTTGGAGTTCTGGCTGAAGGCAATACGTACTTTTTAGTGCCTGTTGTGGGCCATAAAGGTGCCTACTTGTTCATTCAATCCTTGACCTCCCTGCAGAGTGATGGTCACATATATGCCAATTGTAAAAGTGTGTGAAGGAGGGTTACTCAGCTGTAGAAATAGTGACAACATTAAAGGAAAGGAAAATGCCTTGTTTACAGGAGAGACAGAAGGGTGTGTGTGTGTGTTTATGTGAGAGAGAAAGAGGGCATGGTGAAGGGGAAGCTACACAAGGCGGTACACAAAGCAGGAGAGAACGAAGACAGTGATAAAAAGGAAAGTGAAATCCTCCATTAGCACATCTCACACATACCCATGTGTGAGATGTGCTAATGGAGGATTTCAGAAAGATAATAAAATGGGTGTAAGTGTATAACATGGAATGAGACGTTGATGAGAAACATGTTACAAGGGTGTAAGTGTATAAAATGGAATGAGACGTTGATGAGCAACATGTTACAAAGTGGAGTGGGAGTGATTGAGACACTGAAGACTACTACCCATTCTAGAGACATGAATAATGCTTAGTTAACAGTCTTGTATTTTAAGGGTTGAAAATATTTTCCTTTCTAATTATTTACAACCAAAGAATGGTTGTTTCATATTTATCTGATACTGCTAAGAAGTACTGCAAAGCAAAAAGGTCTGATGTAGGTGTATGCTCGTTGTTGTGTGATATGTTTGGTTTCAATAACAAAGACCTCACAGAGGCAGCAAGCATGTGGCATGCTGTGCCAAACACAGGATTCTAGGTCCATGTTTTAGGTCACTCGCTTAATTACATAAGCATTGCCTCTTGGAAAGGATTCCTATTTAAGCTCCTTTAGCCACGCCCCTTATATAGATGCCCCTCATCCCACTTAAATCAAGGACTCCTAAATAATCTCAGAATGCATTTAAAAAATCCTGGACTGAATGTGTTCCTCCGGTCTGAAAACCTGAGAGCGGGTGAGGTTTGGAGAAGGAATAGAACTCCAGCTCGTAATCCGGGGCTCTAGGGAGGAACTGCCCTCGTGTCAGAGGTATCAGCGGCAGTCCCCTTTCTGACCGTCGTCAAGGCCCCCTCTCTTCTCGAAGGTTCCGCCCCCCTCGGAGCCTCCACGCACACCCCCCAGGAAGCACGCGGCCCGCACCAGGCCTTCCCCGACTGTGCCTGCAGTTGAGCCAACCACCTGCAGAAACGGGCTCACCGGCGCGCGCGTACAAGGAAGTAAACAAACACTGCGGGCTACGGAGAACAGCTGGCAGAGCATTGACTGGCTCATTCTGCTGCTGTGTCTATTATATCGAGGTTTATGAAGTCCTTAAAAGACTTTTCTCATTAAAAGAATAAATATATATATACGTGAAATCCTCTAGTCTCTCTTCGTTTAAGCTCGTTTGTCTGGCAAGCGATTAAACTAAATAAGAAACTTATGCAGAACATTTCCCAAGCATACCCAAAATGCTGCCTTTAATCCCGACACCAAATGATCAAACAAAAGGCAATCTTATGCGCAAATGCAGCTACATACGGGGAAGGGCCCTTACAAGTAACTTCTGGAAAGGCTGAATGCAGGTCCAGTAGCAGGGGGCTGACTTTGAGGCATCTTTGTAGTTTTTTTCAGCAAAAAGCACTAAATATTAGAGATTTCGGGTTTTGCTGCATGAAATAGGACATTTTGAGCGCTCTGCTAAACATGCTGGGACTTGTAGTTTCACTTTTTCCATTGTAAATATGGCTACGCAGCTCCCAGCATAGTTACAGCTGTAGGCTAAAAAAACAGGAAGTCTGGAGGTCGCCCTACTCACACCAGGCCAGTCGACAGTCATGTGGTGAGGCCAATGATACAACACATAACCAGACACACCCACACTGCTCTCAAGTTTTCCAGTTCCATGCGTGAATTGCTCATCCAGTCAAGGTTTGTCACGTGCTTGGATCTGTAGTCTTGCTTAATCCATTTAAAAACAAGGACTTCAAAACCCAGAATTCAAAGAAAATGCCTGGAATGGATGGGCCACTCACACATGGAACTGAGAAACCTGAGAGCTCTTCATCCAGACTCTGACTAAAGTTAATTTTGGCCATGGACTGAATGCAGCTAACACACCTGAAAACAGTAGCAGACGGTGTTTGTGACGAGTGGTGGGGCATGCGGGAGGTGGAGGGAGGAGGTGAGAGGGAGCATAGGGGTCACGAAGGGAGGGGGCAAAGTAAAAAAAACTAATAATAAAAAAACTTTACTTTCAGCTGGCAGCGTCACACTCCTCTTCTTCGGCCCAGGCTCCTAGAATGCCCTGCGGCCAATCCTGAAGCTGCTCTCTCACATTAGAGCAGCTTCAGGATTGGCCTGAGCGCCCTCGATTAGCACTCCAGGACAGACTGGGAGTCTGTGCCTACTCTCTCCAACCCCAACAATGCAGCTGGGGTTGGAGAGGTTCACTGTGCATGATGGTTTGGCCGGCCTGACACGGTGGCCAAACCGTCATGTGCAGTGAAGGGAGTGCACTACCACTCCCCTCAGTGGTGTCACCCCCCAGCGCCCGCCCCAAGACTCAGCAGGAATGGAGAAACAAAATTAGTGTTGTTATCATTTTCCTTTCCTGACGTTTCTGGGGGAGCAACTCTCCAACCATAGCGGAGGAGCTGCCGCTGCCTGAAAACAATAATGGGTAAAAGGACTGGAAAAGTGCTGTCCTGGTGACATGGAGCCATCGAGGTGCCAAGGGCAGACACTGGAGGGTCTCAGCTTGGTAAGCGCGTATTGGTTGTTGCTTACACGCTCAACAATGAGGCCACTTGCTCCATCTCATGAGAGGCACCTCGTTTAGTCACTAGCGTTCCCTTTACAAATCGTTGTTTTCAGGTCGAGTAGTCTAATTGGCAGGGGCGGCTCCTCCATGTGGGCGGAGGAGCGCTGCCTCACTGCTTTCTCGCAGTGCGAGAAGCAGAAACATAAAATGGTATTACAAATACCATTTTATGTTTCTGCTTCTCGCACTGCGAGAAAGCAGAAGGGTTTGGTTGGGGCGGGCGAGTGGGCGGTCCTGCTCTAGGGCAGGGGAGGAGTGGCTTGCCCACTCTGAGGGCACTGACTGTTTGGTCGGCCCCAGGGCCGACCAAACAAGTCATACGCACTCTCCCTTTTCTCCATGTAGGCTGCATGCAGCCTACATGGAGAAAATGGCCTCCCCATAGACGCTTGTGTGGTCGTCGTCCCAACCAATCGCAACGCTGCCATTGCAGCGTTGTGATTGGCTTAGGGGTGGGGAGGGAGGCTGCCTGCTTTTTGTGTGGAGCAGAGAAGCAGTGACGACGCGGGACCGGACTGGGCCGGTGAAGGTAAGTTAACTTTTTTTTTTTATTTGTTTAAAATTAACCTCCCCCCGTGTGACCCCCCGCCCCCACCCACCCCATAGTCATGCCGGCCATGACTGCTAATTGGAGTGAACCAGGACTACATCTTCCAGAATGTATTTGGTAATTAAATTAAATCCCACAAATGGGAAATGATGTCCATGGTAACATGGACTAAGTGGTAATGCTAGCTCACTCTGAGGACCCAATTCGCGAAAGGTTGGGAATAAATGTCAGAAATCTGCTCCTTTGTGATTACTTTTATCTTTGCTATGTTATGTTAGTATGTCGTGTTAGTATGTTATGCTGTATGATATTATGAGATGTTATGCTATTAAAAGAGAAAATGTACAACTTTTCAGGGAATCATATAACTTAGAAAACTAGGAGTCACATGCATAAAATAGTTCACATGCACATTTTCTACCACCATTGCTGCGAGTATGCCATTATCTGGATGGGACATATAGTCAGAAGCTTGAACCTAACATCTACCAAAGTTACATCATGTGTAAATCATGAATGGGTTATGATGACTCAACAAATGCATATGTACATAAGAATATGTTCATTATATACAATTCGAAAATTATTCCAAATACTGGTATTGAATTATTTGATGCGAGTGATAATTTGTTGTATTATTGTAATAATACATTTCTGCTTCATTTTTTGTCAAAATTGAAATCTTATTGAAACAGACTCCTCAGTTAATTGCTGCTTATAAACTGAGAATATATATATATATATATATATATATACATATATATATATATATATATATATATGTAATATTAATTTGAGAAGCTATTCAATAACTTACTTTATATTGATATATGTAATTCCAAGTGGAATTGTATATAGACCAGCACCTTTAGGCACAAATCTCTAACCCTGTGGTGCTATAGGCAGTGCTTAATTTGAGCCTGTGTTTTTCAGTGCTCGGCACCGGCACTTCATTTTCAACACCAGCAATTGTTACAGTCCACCACATGGTGGCACTGTTTGTCTAATTACGAAATGAGCACAACAACAGTTTAATAATTTAATGTACATTAAAAATGAGTAATACCCGTTAGCCAAGCCATTCTAATAGCTTTGGTTGGCCTGGAATAGTCTGAATTGCCACGTGTAGGAGTGTGATGGTTGGTAGCAGGGCCGGACTGGGATCGCAAACCAGCCCAGGCACTTGGGTCCGACCGGCCCCAGTGGGGGGGCATGTACTGACGGGAACACTGCTGCTGCGTGCACGCTTGTTACTGGGAGCCGATTTGCTGCTGCAAAACCGGCACCCAGTAACAAAAACGGCCCCCACCGGTCCAGAACCGGCCCCCACCCTTCCGGCCCACCAGAGAAACGCCCGGTGCCCGCTACGGCCAGTCCGGCCCTGGTTGGTAGTTATGTTGGTGCTGTCATTGGCAGCGCTGGCAGGGGCAATGGCTGGTGCAAGCTGCAATGGCCTCCTGACAAGGGCTCTGGCACCTATTTATGTATTTTCACAAATTAAGCACTGGATAGGGAAACTGGACATTTATTTATATTTAGCATGTTCCTTTCCCCCCACCGAGGCCCTGGTGCAGTGCGCGGCCAGAGAAGGCCTGATATTGCCATGGTAACGCTACTAATGGACTAGGAGGGATGCTAATGCTCATCAAGCAGAGGGGAGGACACGTCCCGGGGAGACGTTTAGAATCCAGCCTCATGGGAGGGGGTGCCAACTCATGGGCAAGAGAACTGGGCTTGTAAACATGGGGCCTGGCGAACAGGCCCCACCTTACGGGTTTATTTACTCCTTGTGGGAGCTTCTGTGCTTTTCTCTAAAGTTTCAAAATTTCCAGGGTCCCCTCACTTGGAACTTCAGGTCAGCGGCATACTTCACCTCAGCGGCTCCCCCTGGTAGAGTTGGTTGAGGCCGTAGCTTTGGCAATGTCATAGTGATATATACTTCGACCTGAGGTAGGGCCTCTGTCCCCCTAAAATAGATCCCTAAGAACTTTGCTATTTATCGATCGCATGGATCTGTGCGCCTTGAAGTCGAAATTCATCCCCTGTCACAATAGGAAACCCTGCTCCTAGCCCACCTGCCAGGAAATTTTTTGACTTCGTGCAAAAGGGCACAAAAAAATATATGACATTTTAATTCTTCAGGTTGCCAGGAACGTTTTCATGCTCTGCTGGCACCCGCTCACAGCGCCAAGTACACTTGCGCCACTCTATAAATAATGCCACCTTAGACCTCGCACATCAGGAAGCTGCGCTGACCACGCGGAGCCTGCTCTCTGAGTCACAAATCCAGTGACTTCTTCGTCACTTCCGGATTCTCGTAGAGCCACAACGTGAAACTTGGAGATGGAAAGATTCTATCTGGTTGGAGTGTTCAGTCTCCCTAAGGGCGGTCCTTGGCGGACATATAGTCCAAAATGCACATACCTTATCTGCTGTGTCACAAATCTCACAGTGCAATGACAATTGATTTGGTGAAATGCCAATTTTAGGCAAACTAAACTTTCAAACTGAGAAACTGTCATGTGTGGAAATAATGGCTTGCCCAAAATTGCACAATGTGTCACGGAGGAACTAGGAACAGGACTGCAGGCAACCCCCGCCCCCCTCCCCCATTTTCTTACTCCAAACATCACTGGCTGCCCTGCATGTTTCTAGATCAAATGGCCGAATCGTACTAAAAATACTGCACTATAGATTTCACACAACACCTACATCTTTGCAAAAGGTACGTTTTTGATCGCCTTATAACTGCTGGCTGTTGTATTCAGTAATTAAGGCCCTGGTTATGAGTGGGCCAGTGCTGCGACACCCAGTTTTGTCAGATGTCGAAACACTGGATTTATTTATCAGGCACTACCCAGGAAAGTTGCCTGAGTCTCTTTCCCCATTTTTTTCTGGCAGAGGCAAACATATAATGCCCCCACCAGAACTTAATCACCCCCTCCGTCCCTGCCCCTCCCCGCCACCCTGCCCCACACAGAGGCCTTAGCATTCATTTGCCACCTACTCAAACTAGTAAACATTTGTGTTAAAGCCCACAGTATTGGGAATTTTGTATGGTTTTACGACTGGTAAATCTTTTCCCACAGGGTTATTGCCCTTTCCAAGTTTAACTCGTTATTACACAGTACTGGTGCAGTGTTACCTCACAGTAGCATACATTTTGCATGAGGAGTTTGCACCCCGACAATACTGTGCAACTCGTGACCAGGGCCTAAGTGGGGAGAATGTTGCTCACATGGAGTCAAAATCTCCAGATGATGAACTGGGGGAATGGCCTTTATTTACAACAGGAAACAAAAACTTAAAAATTGTCGTTGTTATTCACAGGGTAAACTGAGTATATATCATTGCCATTGTCTCACTGTTCCTGCAAATTTAAATCAAGGTAGCACTGCAAGTTTCAAAGAATCACAAACCATTTTCAATGTTTTTTTAAAGGTCTGATGATTTGAATTTTTAAGTTCCTTCTAATGAGAATCTTGCACAGTCATCTTGGAAAATGACGTGCAGTTTTGCAGGGCCCTTTGCTGTTGGTAAGATATATTTATCATACCAAATATGCATGTGCTTAGGTATTTTGTGCAAACCTAGCAATACATCAATGAAACACTTAAGTTTTACAAAAAACATTTTTCTATGGGAAGTAGAAAGAACAGCGTTAATTAAAATGGCGTTCCTGTGCCTCATTGCGAGGCAAAATAATTGTTTATGGTGAATAGCATTTTGCACAGAGTCTGCTGAATGCGTGTAGCCTTTTTTATTAAGAGACATCTGCAGTTTTCAACAGTATTGTTATTCCTTTTGCATCACTATCCCTGTGTGTTGTCAAAATAGCGATATCGTGATGCCACAGAATTTACCATATAATTTGCCTTTTATCATATAATGTGCTGCATAATGTGTTTTTTCTTGCCGTCCTCCGCATGATTTGGCCCGGTACTGCTGCATCCTTCCAGCTGCCCTGATTATGCTGTATCTCTCTCTGCTCGAGGCTTACTCTGGCGTCTTCTGTGATATTCCGAGCACGTTGTACCTCTGCCTAATAACAATTTCAAGGACAACAGCGAAAGCAATTCGTCCACGTGGGACATGGTAATTCTTGGTGCGCGCTCGTGCATAAAACACAACAGTGCCCACGTTTCCAAGCGCCTCGCTGGAAAAGCATACACATATTCTGAAAAAATAGGAACACTGTGATTTCTGCGCTTTCATTTTCACCGTCTGGATTGATACCACTTTGGAAAGGCTCAACAGGCTTTTGTTATCCAAAGATTAGTAAAATACCTAAATATCTCCCTCCGTTTGGAGGAAAGAATAAACGGTGGATTTGTAGAGCGGCGCTTACGGAAAACAATTTCAGCTCGTGAACTGGTGGCAAGAAACCACAAAAATGGAAAAGACAGAACAGAAAAGGCAGCTGGAAAATAGAGAAAAAAAGACAACACTGTAGGGGGAGGCCTCTCTCATTTGAAAGACGGATAGGCGGGTGGGTGGAGAGGCGAGGATGGTTGGATGGATGGATGGATGGATGGACGGATGGGTGGGTGGTTCGGTAGATGGGTGGATGGATTAATGTATGGGTGGGTGGGTGGATGGACAGACGGACGAACAGAAGGTCAGCTGGATGGGATGAACAAACGCAGAGGATCCATGAATGATGGACAGTTGCGATGGCTGAAATGGACAGACAGATTGATCAGATCAATGGGCGTACAGGCAAATGAACATACAGCTAGATGGTCATGCAGATGGAATAAACAGACAACCAGGATTCCTAAATGACTGATAGAATGAATGAATACAAAGATGTAGAATAACACATTATCTGCAGCCAACCATCAAAATGCACGTTATTTGAACTTTTCTGCAGAAATAAATTACAATAAAGACAGTAAGTGGTTTGTGAGTCTGTAAGTTCTAACCTAGGCTTCTCCAACGAGTAGCTCGTGAGCTACTGGTAGCTCTCCCGCTACCTGTAAGTAGCTCCCCTCTGTTCAGCCCAGCCAATTCAATTAGAACCTTTTACTTGCTTTAACTAACATATGCGTACAAAATTTGAAAAATGTATGTATTTTGAGAACTCATAAGGTGATTTTTGGAGAATAATTGTTGAATGTCTAAAATATTGTCGGAGCGGATAGTTGAAAGATAACTAATGCCGTGTTGGAGAGACTTATTACTAATATTAGTACCTTGGTGCCACAGGCATTGCATCTATGGCTGCTATGTAAAAGCCTGGGCTGAGTTCCGCTACAAGTGCAAACAAAACTCCACCGTGCTACGCGGAGCTCCGCAAGCAGCGGATTGCGGTAGATAAATGCCGTTCACGGTGATTTTCAGTGCCAGGTCCTTGTCCGCACTGTGCAATCATCGCGAACAGCACCATGCACAGCGGAAGCGGGCGCTGCTTCCTTTCTGCCGCTCGAGTAGATTTTTACTCGAGCGGCAGCTTTCTCAACGCGAACGGACAGTTTCTCAACGCGAGTGGTCGCGAGCATACGGGACTACTTGCAATGAGAAATCTGACTGCTCGCATTGAGAAATCTCGCCGGGAGGTTGATTTTCCACGCTCGCGAACTTGATGTTGACGATCACGAACGAGGAAAAATCTCACCGGATGGTGGAGTTTCCTCACTCGCGCTCGCCAACTTGACATTGACGAACGCGAGCGAGGAAAAAAACTCAGCTCGGGGTGGAGTTTTTCAGAACTCCGCGAGCTCTGCGTAACGCGGAGTGTGGAAAACTCCGCGAGCGGAGCTGAGCTCAGCGCCCAGACTTAGTTTTGTATTACCCATGTTGAGACATTACTAACTGATAAAGTATTTTTTTTTTAACATTACATCTGATGTACCAAAATCATCACAACTGGTAATCTTGCACAGGGTGATCACTTATATTAGCTTGTCTGATGTGGTCACTATTAATTACAGCATTGCTAATATTTGTCAATAGTTAGGATGATTTTTATTGAACCTAAGTAGCAAAAGGTAGCAGACCCTTGTTCTAACTGAATTGGTTGTGGCTTGCTATGTAATTAATCAGCCTACTCATTGTTGTCTTCTAAAGGGAATGTTTGTTAGAGGCTTGAGGCAACCATAAAGTCACTTTATGCCTGATGATAATCAGGAAATAAGAGGAGGGAATTGTGCGCAGATGATGTTAATGGGCCTTAGGTGGTAAACTAGGTGAATGTTTCTTAGGTCTCGCCTACAGGCAGGCCTTTAGCTGTCTGTTGTCAGAGGAGCTAAGCAGTGGTGTAACAATAGCCCCGCAGCCCCCGCAGTGTGGGGGGCACTGAGCTCTAGGGGGGCCCCCTCTGGCACCGCGTAGAGACAGCGGCTGAGAGCACCTGACTGGGTCCGGAGTGGGGGGGTCCCTCTATGTACTGTGCAGGGGGGGTCCCCTCAAGCTCCGTTACGCCACTGGAGCTATGGTGTACAATATCAATACTCACAGTAGGCTTTGGGTCAGCCCATTGCTTGTAATTGGTCTGCTTTCATGCCACTCTTTTGCTTGCTTCTTATTCTTGTATTAGTCCCTCCACTGGAGCATAGCATTTTTACCATACTCTTGACTTTATGAGTTGTATCTTTTCACTGCTTACATTCAGGGAACTACTTTTCAGGTCTGGCGGGACTAGGGTAACCAGATTTTCAGAATGAAAAACCGGGACAGACACAGACAGAAATAGGACTAAATGTCCTATTAGGTATCAGGGCTTCTTATATACAAATATATATAACTATATATATATATATATATTATATATATATATATATATATATATATGAACGCTCCTCAATCTCAATGCTCCATCAGCAAAAAGAAGATGCACTCTTGGGGGTGAGTTCCAGTAGTTTATTCGAACTCGAGCAGCAAAACAAGACGCGTTTCGGCTGTCGCCTTCGTCAGTTTCAGGCGCGCCGGAAACGGTCACAATTTAACAAATCTCAATGGACGAACAAATGGACGCTCAGAAGACATTTCATCAGCGCCATTTTAAACAAGTAAAAATCGAATATCTCGTAGCACTTATCTCATTAACGTGGCAGGACGAGGGGGATGCAAGTGGCAGCGTTATTGAGCTGAGGGGCACGCTCAAGTTAATGCACGAAGAATGTTCAGTGAATCAGAGCGCAGAGAAGCGGCACTCGATATATTTAAAAAACGCCCGGATACAAGTGCAGAAAGCAGTGGTAGTTCAACACGAGTTGTTTCCAACTTAACGTCCAGATTTACATCCCTTGAAAGACTGTACGAGCGCGAAATACGCAAGTGGTGGGAGGCAACGTTTTTGCAAAGTTACATTGACGCTGATAGGGTCCCGAGGGGACTCAGAATTTACACAGTTCCTGCTTACGAGAACCCTGATCCCCTGCTGCTTGAGGAATGGGCGGAACACACTGCGACCTCCTGTAAAGGGATGCTAGTCATCCTGGTAAAGTTTGCCTGGAGCGATAGAGAGAAAGCACTCTTGGTCATCCAGACACTTGAAGGGGAGATCGCTAAGGACGAAGATACTACCAAGCAACAGGAATTGAAGGAATTAATGAGGAAACGTTTGAGGATATATGAACAAAAAATAAAACTGAGAAAGCAGGAAAAATTCGAGAGAGACGAGAGAGATTATGCGCAAGGCAGGGTGCTGACCTTTGCGAAGAAATTTGACGCACCGAGAAGAGAACTTCAAAAGAAACAGATCCCTCCAAGTGCCAGACAAGTAGAAACGTCTGAGTCCGACATTACCGATAACGAACAGTCTGGGGAGGAAAGTGGCAATCCCTCAGTCATTTTGGGCATCAAAACCCCTTTTCACTAGGAATTCCGCCTGCTACGACAGTCCTGGCAAAGAGGCAACAAGGGGAAACCTCCGGACCAAAAAGCCACAGACAGACAAGAAGAGGGGGCAAGGGGCGGAAAAAGTTATTATCGATCACCGCCGGTCACCAGGAGCAAAAAATTCAACTAAAAGAAATAGGAGTAGAGAATTTGACTATCGTAAACCTAACGCCCAAGGTACTGTCTGAAAGTGAGGAATCGGTTTTAAAACTTGGCTTATCATTCTGTCCGCAGAAGAAATTAGAATACACACAGACACGGATTGACCTATTTAAGTTTACACGCAAGCTTAAACTGCACAAATATTCCAGCTTGAAACCTACTATGGGGCGACCCAAAAAATCGGGGAGGCGACTTTTGGTCACAGACATTTTAACGGTTGAAGACCTTGAAACCATACGCCTTCTGGAGGACTTGAGGCAAGAGGGGCAACAATTGGAGAGTGAAGTTAAAACTCGACAAGAGAATATGGGGACTGAAGGGATAGAGCAAAGTTCTGGCAATACTTTGTTCAAACCAATATCGACATTCGTGCCCCAAATGCCACTGGATGCCATCGATGTGTTTGCCGAAGCGGTGAACAAAGATCTGCTAAAACTAAGAGGCAGAAATGCTAATTTCAACCAGCGGCAAGTGAGAAAGAACAATTTGAGAAAGGAACAATGGCAAGCATTGGAAAGCCTTCGGAATGACAAGTCGGTGATATATAAACCCTCGGACAAGGGGGGAATGTTGTATTGCAGACCTGTGAAAATCATAACAAGGAAGCATTGCGTCAAATCTCAGATGTAAACAACTATGAGAAAACAACAAGTAATGATTATCACCAGAGCATTACAAACTATCATTCACTAATCAAGAAATGGCATGAGAGAGGTATACTGGAAATAGATGAATATATGTATCTACGGTGTCAGAACCCCATAACTGCAACTTTTTATCACCTGCCCAAAATTCATAAAGACCAACAACATCCGCCAGGCAGGCCAATAGTGTCGTCACAGGGAAGTCTGACTGAACACCTATTGATCTATATAGATCACTTCCTGTTCAAGTTTGTGACTGAACTGTAATCTTATATAAGAGACACTAAGGATTTTTACAGCACTTGTATACTGTGAAATGGGAATCGGATTTTAAATTTATTGTATTGGACATCACAAGTCTGTATACCTGTATTGCACATCATGATGGGTTAACAGCCGTACAATCTTTTCTGAAAAGCCGTCCATTAAGATATACTGAGCATAACATCATGTTAGTGGAGATGATAGAATTTTGTCTCCACAACAACATCTTTTTGTATCAGGAACAACACTATAGACAAATCTCTGGTACAGCGATGGGGACCTGCTTCGCCCCCAGCTTCGCAAATTTATTTGTGGGCTGGTGGGAGAAGCAGGTAGCCTGGGGAGAGGAGAACGCAGCTTGGACAGCGAACATAGTGACTTGGCATCGGTATATCGATAATCTTTTCGTAATCTGGAGAGGGTCAGTAGAGGAAGCACTGGATTATATCCAAGTCCTGAACACCAATCAGTTTAACCTTACATTTAGTGGTGATATTAGTCCCACTTCGGTAAACTTCCTAGACCTGGTGGTTTATATCAGCAATGGTAATCTCTGTACCAAACTCTACAGAAAGCCCACGGCGGGCAATTCTATATTGCACGCCAGCAGCAGTCACCCTGGGTCCCTTATCAGGAGTATCCGCTATGGGGAGCTCCTGAGGATAAAGAGGAACAATACTACAGATATTGACTTCAGGAGGGCAGCACACAACAGCATAGTGAGATTCGGCTACCGTAGCTACAGTAGTCAGCTGTTGGAACAGGCACAGAGGAAAGTAATGAACTTACCTAGAAGTGAGTTACTGAAAGACAAACCCAAAGTGGTTAAGGAAATAGGGAAATTCAATCTTATCACAAATTTTTCTGAGGAAAATTATGCGAAAAATCTGGCATATACTGAAAACTGACGGAGTCATAGGACAAGATATACCGCCGAGACCGGCAATTACATTCAGGAAGGCACGGTCCTTGAAAGATAGCCTAGTCAGTAGCCATTATAGCAAGGTGAAGACTGGGCTAATCCAGAAAGATTTGCACTGATTTTTTCCTTGTGGCAAGTGCAAAGTTTGCCACAATAGTAAGAGAACGATGTACTACAATATACCTGGGCTAGACAAACCCAAAAAGATCGACAAATTTCTTACCTGCAGTACACCGTACACAGTTTACTGTCTGGTGTGCCCATGCGTGCTCAGGTATATTGGGAGTACAATCCATCCCACTAAAGTCCGCATACTAGAGCACAGGAGGGCTATTTCCAAGAAAGACGCATCCTATCCTGTCGCTAGACACTTTAGCACACATCATGAGAGCAACAGAGATCTCCTGACCTATTTCTGTGTGGACCATGTAGCAATCAACCCCAGGGGGGGTGATCGCATTTTGAGACTCAGGAGGTTGGAGTCGCACTACATTATAGACATGCAGATAAAGGCCCCAGGGGGGCATGAACAGTAATGAAGAACTGTCAGTCCACTTGGGGGAAGGTAGTTAAATGCATCTGGAGGTCATTGATAGCTGTAAGTGTGAGGTGCGGCTTTTCCGTGATCTCCCTCCCTATAGCATATGCATTTCTATATGTGTTCTGAGGCCACCACATGAAGTCAGTTTGTTTCTCTCCACTTCCATGTTTTCTCTTCTCATCTTCCTCCCTTCTTTTCTTCTTTTCTCCTTTTCTTTCTTGTCGCGTCATTAATTATTTGGTAGCGAGCACTGGGCAAAGGGACGTACAATTGGTGGACAAGGGGGCAAGACGGCTAATTAGGTGCTTAGGAGGATGGAGACCCACGGGCAGTGTTGATTTAGCCCATCCAGGGCGAGATGGCTATGTACCGATTGAGGTATTAGGTGTTTGTGATTCACGTGGCACCAAAACCGCCATAATATAACGACTGAGATTATATCTTTGTATGCATGATGACTTATTTGGTAAGCCCATATAGGGCATGATGAAATGTACATATCTCGTTCTTTATATTAAGCTTTGATAAAGTTGAGCTTTTCCAATATGGCGGGATTGTGTTATGTGCCTGCTCAAGGGGTTCCACGTATGAATTAATCTATGTAAGATGCAATTGGTTCCAACTCCACGAGAGAATGTATCTGTTTCCCAGCCTTCAATGAATTTTCTTTCTCTGGGGAGTGTGGGACGGCCCATTAAGCATATGTATGCGGTGAATGTATTTGCACCTAGCCGATTTTTACTTGTTTAAAATGGCGCTGATGAAATGTCTTCTGAGCGTCCATTTTTTCGTCCATTGAGATTTGTTAAATTGTGACCGTTTCCGGCGCGCCTGAAACTGACGAAGGCGACAGCCGAAACGCGTCTTGTTTTGCTGCTCGAGTTCGAATAAACTACTGGAACTCACCCCCGCGAGTGCATCTTCTTTTTGCTGATGGAGCATTGAGATTGAGGAGCGTTCATTTAAACACGGTGACACCCCGTGTTAAGGTGCACCCGTCCGTGAGTGCACGGAGTTGGGTGGAGATGCGGGAGCTTATATATATATATATATATATATATATATATATATATACTCAATTCGCCATCCAAAGAAGCCTCACACGGACAAGGAAAACGAGAGCAGACCCAAAGTTCTTGGTGCAAATCCAGTGCTGTTTAATTAAATGCCAGCAAATCTGCCATTACGCGTTTCGACCCCCACTCGGGTCTTGATCACATGACGCATTGCATAGAAGAAACATGGCATTTAAAGTGGTAAGTGCCAGGAAATGATGACATGAAGTCAAAGTGCAAGTGCATAGAGACTGAAAAGGAACTAACAGCAGCATAATAAATTACAATATATGTGCAAAACTTGATACGCATTCAATAAATAAGCTCATAAATATATATAAAATATAAATAGATATGCTTGTATGCGTTAAAAAATTATTATAAAACACGGTGTGCAAACGGAAAAATTATTTTCTGCAATATAGTTGCACCAAACTTTACCAAAATGCTCTTAACTGATGTTAAATGCACAACCCCTAGTTCTGCTGCTAAATAAACTGTAAATATATATATATATGAAGAGCTCCAGGGTCCAGCTCTGGTGGGCCAGTCCTTGCCCTATGGCCTCTGCAGCCCTGATTCACACCTCATTAAATCCTGCTGTGCTGCTTAAATGAGGCTAAGCAGTACAGCAGGAGAGTTTAAAGAAGTGAACTTCTGTCCCCGTTTCTAAGAGGGCCGGTTAAAATGTGAGCCTGCACAACACTGTGATTCAGGTTCACCCGACCCTCCCTTAAAAACCTGGACATTTCTTTAAATAACCCAGGCACTATCCTAAAACTGGGACATTTCTTCAATTTGGAGAAAAGTGTTGGGACACCGGGACACTTCTCCAAAAACCGGGACCGTCCGGGGAAATCCAGGACGTCTGGTCACCCGAGGCGGGACAGGACCGCTGTCTGCTGGATCTATTGTTACCAATCCTTTAAAGTATGGTGGCTGTGCAGTATTGATCATTTGGTATATCAGTCCGCTTGCAATGGAGTGCTTGCATTGTATTGCAAGAGGGACTGTTTTACAATGCAAATGTACACTGAATCATCACATATTCACTTGTTTACCTTATACATACGCTGTGTACGGAGGTCAATTTTTGTTTATTCACTGCAGCAGGCTTTTTTCAATGTTTTAGTCTGCGAGTCACACATACACTTATGCATTCATATATGTTCACTCTGTTTACACCCAGTGGACTGTGCATGAATATGAGTGTCCAGTCCATATTTCTTAAAACATAAGAAGTATTGGCTATGCCTATAGGTCTGGTATTGATGTGGTAAAGCATGGAGACACAGACATGGACAAATGTTGTTTGCATGCGGTAGCACATTAAAGTCAGACCTACTGGCATTGTCAATGCTTGTTTCTTTTGCTTTTAACAGTTTAAGTGTTTTCTTACTCTCACCTCCCCTCCCCTGTGTGATGGTTCCTCCTTCACATCCATGCCTACGCCCGCAACACTACCACCTCTCCCCACTCAGCTTTTTTTATTTTCTCCCTTTACCCCTCCTCCATTGATCCCCTGTCCCTCAGGTTCCGTTTTTAATAAAAATAAATATCCTACCACAAAGTTTTACATATATATATATATATATATATATATATATATATATATATATATATATATATATATATATATATATATATATATATATATATATATATATATATATGAGAAACCAATGGTGCCCTCAGTTTAAACGTCGGCGCTCCTCTTATGGCGCGGTGCGAATTTCCTCCGGCAGGGCAGCCGGTAATTATGGACAAAGTGACCCCTGAGCCCAAGGATCAATTGAAAACGCACTCACTCGGAATCCGCTGTTTTTCAAGTTGCTTTTTATTGCATTCTAGCAAACATCGCTATGCCCAACGCGTTTCGGTTCCTCACACGAACCTTGATCACGGGTAGATTGTTACAACTGGGCAAGACCAGGCATTATTTATTTCTACTACCACATCAACTTCCTGTTTGTGTGGTTGCAAGGCATTCTGGTCATAGTAGTGCACAAATTGTTTTTCCATGTCTTTTATGTGATTTTTGTAAAAGTCCATATAAAAGTGCTATATATAAAAAGGTGCTATTTACAAGAATATGTGCAAAACATAGTGCTCAGTAATGTGATTGTTAAAACAATATCATTTAATATTGCAGTTCAGCCAAACGAATATTTCCCTTATTGGCATGTCGACATTTAAACAAATTCTTCCCTCTAGTGGGTTTACTCCTAAAGCCCTCTTTTTCTCCATTTTTCCTTTTTTGAACAGAAAATCCAAATCATGATTTAATAAATACCCCAAAATTATAGTAGTCCTCTGTTTAGTCAGAGATACAGTCAGAGATACAGCTGCTTTTGCAAAAGGCTGTCAAAAATGACCACTCAAATTCTATGTCTATCTTCCCTCCAATGGGTATTTGGACTTATTCTTGTTTTTTTCTCATATTTTCTAATAAGCAGTTTATCAAGATTACACTCTTCTTGTTAATTTATTTAGTTGTATTTGCTTTCACCAAGAAAAAGCATGAAATTACCAATATTAATTTTAGCAGCATCATAATTAATGTTATATTAAGGGTAACTAACTGTTCATTAGGAAAAATAATTTCAGAAATAGTTTCAAATCAAATCAAAAATGTCACTTCCAAATTTAAAGATGTACAAATAATTCTTCATCCTGGTTTAGCCCCTGAGGGTCAAAGTCCTGAATGAAACAATATGTTTTGATTCCCTTTGTCTTAGATGTTTCTCGCGATTTCCTCCTCGTTCTGGGTTCGGTATTTGTTCTATTGCGTAGAATCTCAACAGTTCCCATTTACTCTATAAAGCACATGGAAAAAATGCATGAATAAGTCCAAATACCCATTGGAGGGAAGATAGACATAGAATTTGAGTGGTCATTTTTGACAGCCTTTTGCAAAAGCAGCTGTATCTCTGACTGTATCTCTGACTAAACAGAGGACTACTATAATTTTGGGGTATTTATTAAATCATGATTTGGATTTTCTGTTCAAAAAAGGAAAAATGGAGAAAAAGAGGGCTTTAGGAGTAAACCCACTAGAGGGAAGAATTTGTTTAAATGTCGACATGCCAATAAGGGAAATATTCGTTTGGCTGAACTGCAATATTAAATGATATTGTTTTAACAATCACATTACTGAGCACTATGTTTTGCACATATTCTTGTAAATAGCACCTTTTATATATAGCACTTTTATATGGACTTTTACAAAAATCACATAAAAGACATGGAAAAACAATTTGTGCACTACTATGACCAGAGTGCCTTGCAACCACACAAACAGGAAGTTGATGTGGTAGTAGAAATAAATAATGCCTGGTCTTGCCCAGTTGTAACAATCTACCCGTGATCAAGGTTCGTGTGAGGAACCGAAACACGTTGGGCATAGCGATGTTTGCTAGAATGCAATAAAAAGCAACTTGAAAAACAGCGGATTCCGAGTGAGTGCGTTTTCAATTGATCCTTGGGCTCAGGGGTCACTTTGTTCATATATATATATATATCCAAGAAAGAAGCGGATATACAGTCCACTGTATTACGTTCCCATTATATCCTAAGTGGATCGTAATACAGGGGACGGGATATCCATCACGTTTTTAATGGAGTATTCCCTCCACCGAGATCTAAATCAGCTCCATAATAACAATAACCACCAACACATCAGATCCACCAAAAGGACCTTCATCCAGGACAAAATCCTCGCCAACTCCAGCAACTCAAAGGAACTCTTCAGCATCATTCAGGAATTCACCAAACCCCCCAGCGAAGCCTCGGACGTCACACTTTCCCAGGACCTCTGCAACAAACTCGGATCCTACTTCCATCTCAAGATCAAGTCCCTCTACGACAACTTCAACGAACAGACACCAGACTCCGAAACCACACCCACCCCCAGCAACACCAGCCAGCCTACCATTTCCACCTGGACCCCGTCTCCCACTGAAGACACCTCCATGACCATGAAGAGCATCCACTCAGGAGCCCCTGTGGACCCCTGCCCACCGCACATCTTCCACAGAGCCACCACCGCCATAGCACCCGAGTAACGGTGCACCATCAACTCCACCTTCGAATCCGGCACATTCCCTGACGACTGGAAATGTGCAGAAGTCAAGCCCCTTCTCATGAAGCCCTCCGCAGACCCCACAGACCTCAAAAACTACAGACCCATCTCTCTCCTCCCCTTCGCCACTAAAGTCACCGAGAAGATCGTCAACGTCCAGCTCGCGGACTTTATCGAAGCAAACACCATCCTCAACTCTTCCCAATCTGGATTCCGAAGCAACCACAGCACCGAGACCTTTTCCTCGCTGCCACAGATGACATCGGCACTCTCCTCGACCAGGGCCACACGGCGGCCCTCATCTTACCAGACCTCTCTGCAGCCTTCAATACCATCTCATACCGCACTCTCACCGCCAGACTCCATGACGCCGGCATACAGGGAACTGCCCTCGACTTGATCCGCTCTTTCCTCACCGGCCGTACCCAGAGTCAGACTCCTGCCTTTCCTCTCCAAACCCACAGAGATCAACTGCGGAGTACCCCAAGGATCAGCGCTCAGCCCTATGCCCCCTCGCCGCCATCGTCAAACAGCATGGACTCAGCATAGTATCCTATGCCGATGACACCCAGCTCAACCTCTCCCTCACGAGGCAACCCGACACCACCAGACTCAACTTCCAGGAAGGAATGAAAGATGTCGCATCCTGGATGAGCAGCAGCTGTCTGAAGCTCAACTCGGAGAAGACAGAAGTCCTCATCCTCTGACCCACCCCCTCAGCATGAGACAACACCTGGTGGCCCACCGCCCTCGGCAACCACCCCACCCCCACGGACCACGCCCGGAACCTCGGCATCATACTCGACTCCTCCCTCACCATGACCTGACAGATCAATGCCGTCTCCTCCACGTGCTTCACACCCTCCGCATCCTTAGCAAGACCTTCAAGTGGATCCCCCCCGAATCCAGAAAGACCATCACCCACGCGCTCATAACAAGCAGACTGGACTACAGAAACGCCCTTTACGCCGGAATCAACAAATCCCTGCTCTGGAAATTCCAGACCATCCAGAACACCACTGCCAGGCTCGTCCTCGGTATCCCACGACATGAACACATCACCCAGCACCTGCGAGACCTCCACTGGCTCCCCGTCAAGAAGCTACTCACTCACTCCTACAAATCCCTCCTCAACACCGGACCCCAATACCTCAACGAAAGAGTCTCCTTCCACGCACCCAAAAGAAACCTCCGTTCCGCCATCTCGCCCTCCCCGAAACCCGTGCATCCGCAGAGCCAGAACGGGTGGAAGAGCCTACTCCTACATCGCCGCAAAAACCTGGAACGAACTCCAGCTGAACATCAGACGTTCCCCCACTCTGCACACCTTCAGGAAAAGCCTCAAGACCTGGCTCTTTTGCTGATTCGGAGCTGCACACCCCCCCCCCCAGCGTCTTGAGACCCTCACGGGTGACTAGCGCGCATCACAAATCCCTGATTGATTGAAAGTTTGTGACTTTGGCACGTTTCTAGAAAAACTTATCAATGGGCACGACTGTATGTAACTTTCAGCACCAATGAAGGTTCAGAGCGATCCCTGATGCTTAACTCTCACGGGATAACATCAGCTCACATACCTTCACATGCTGCTTACATAGAAAGGAGCACAAATGGACCTGATGCATCCTCTAGACCAACTGAACTGAAATGGCATTCCCTTTTAAAGTAAGAAACAGGTGTATTGTGTGGATAACCAACTGTGTTATACTCTAGCTCGACCCTTACACCGCATCACGATATCTGGGCCATCTTTCCTCTATGATACATAGCAGGGTTGGACATAGAATTTCCCTGCTCCTACTTCCCTACTCCCAAGAAAACTTAAAGTGGCTACCAATCGAAGCTCGTTGTTGTTTCTAAACGGCCTGTCTCACCCAAAAAGCCCTGCACACTGGCAAACCAGATTACCTCGCAGCAAACTCACTAAAGCAGGACAATTGAGAAACCTAACAATCTCCAACACGCTCCTTCTCATCCATAAACAAAAAGCCCTCTCCTGCTCTTTCTCAGGCAACGCCCTAAAACCTGTAATTCTCTCCCAATACATATTAGAACTAACTCCTCCTTCACGAGCTTCAAGAGACAAAAGAATTTCTCCTCAGCTATCATCTCTATCCCTCTGGACAATAGCCGCTCTATGTCGCCTCGTGTTCCCATACTAATGACGGTTACCTCTGCCTCAAAGCTTCTCGCTGTTCCGATCCTCAACTCCTCAATCGAACTTCCCTACTCTACCCAAACGAAACTTTTACTACATCATATTGAATTGACAACTATCTAGAATCTCTGTTTATTAGTGTACTGTGACCATTTATGATTTTGTCGTGTATGTTGCTGTAAAATGCTCTGCTACCCCTAGGGTCATGTCAGTGGTATATAAAACTCCTAAAATAAAATACATTTTAAAAAAAGGGTATAGTCAGGAAACTTTGAATTAGAGAAGTTTCTGGCTTTGCCTGATGTATAGTTAAATATGTCTGGCCTACTGGAGCCCTGTATTTAGTGGTGCAGAAAGTCTTCTGGAACATGCCTAAGACAGCCATTGCAACCCCTACCGGTGCAGGACACACGTGTGGGGAGCGGTGAGCAGCCTTTATGGCAGGGTCTAGGATGATAGCGCTGGTGGCACACGTGGATTGTATGGGGGATGGATGGTGACTGCTCGCAAAGCTTGGAAAATTTGCTAAGTTGTGAGCCATCTAACTTTACATAAGTCGCCCATTCTCATGATGGAGCTGGTTGTGAGCTTTGGTTTATCTTCACAATTATAGTGCACTACCATAATGTCAAGTTTCTAATACCGACCTACACAAATATCAGCCCCAGAATATCACCTACCATTATATTGTCAAGGTAAGTACATATAGTCAAGTGCAGATTTACTTTTCTTAGCTGCACATATGCTCACCTTGATGATATATATGTTTAAGGCACCGGAACAGTAACTCTATTCTTACCTATATATACTTATTTTAACGATACAATGATAGTCAATTTTCTGCGGTCGGTCATTTTGGAGGTTGGCACTAATAAAGGCTTTCAAATTAAATGCAGCATCCCTCTACCTCCCCACCAGCTTGAGGTCCTCCTTTTGACTTGGGGACTGTGCAGATAATTAGATATATATGGTGAGGAGAAAATCGTGATATTGCATTTTGGTTTAAGAAACTGCAATTCTTGATGATGAGACTCAGATATCTTTTGAGTAAAGTTTATTCAAATGATTCAGTAGAAACAAAAGAAAGCAAAGGCCAAACAGAAGTAAATCTTGCAGAAGGACCTGGGCAACACGTGACTTTAAGTGCATCATACTCTTATGCATGTGAGTTCCTCATGACTGTGCATCCATCCATCAAGGTGCAACCACTTATGCTGCTCAGGGGTTCAGAAACTGAGGGTTTCGAGGGATAGCAGCCCCTTGATATACCTCTAGAGACACTGCATGGCAGTGTAGTGGTCCTTCACCAGACAGGCCCCTGTACCAGATCATAAGGTTGTTGTTGACACAGAGCCCTTTGACCCATTAAAGCCAGGATGTAACTAACGTGGCTAGTGCCCTGCAGAGTTTAAAGTCATGTCTGCCAGCCTGCACCTGACGCGGAACATCACAGGAAACCAGCACAGCTGGCATCAACACTGGGTCCATGGGATGGGAGCGGGTACATCCCAGCATAGCTGACACCAACACTGGGTCCATGGGATGGAAGCGGGTACATCCCAGCACAGCTGGCACCAACACTGGGTCCGTGGGATGGAAGCGGGTACATCACAGGAAACCAGCATAGCTGGCACCAACACGGGGCCCGTGGGATGGGAGTGGGTACATCACAGGAAACCAGCGCAGCTGGCACCAACACTGGGTCCGTGGGATGGGAGCGGGTACATCCCAGGAAACCAGCGCAGCTGGCACCAACACTGGGTCCGTGGGATGGGAGCGGGTACATCCCAGGAGGCCAGCGCAGCTGGCACCAACAGTGGGTCCGTGGGATAGGAGCGGGTACATCCCAGGAAACCAGCACAGCTGGGCCCAACACTGGGTCCGTGGGATGGGAGCGGGTACATCCCAGGAAACCAGCGCAGCTGGCACCAACACTGGGCCCGTGGGATGGGAGTGGGTACGCCCCAGGAAACCAGCACAGCTGGCACCAACACTGGGCCCATGGGATGGGAGCGGGTATGTCCCAAAAAGCCAGCACAGCTGGCACAAACACTGGGCCCGTGGGATGGGAGCGGGTACGTCCCAGGAAGCCAGCATAGCTGGCACCAACACTAGGTCTATGGGATGGGAGCGGGTACGTCCCAGGAAACCAGCACAGCTGGCACCAACACTGCGTCCGTGGGATGAGAGCGGGTACATCCCAGCACAGCTGGCACCAACACTGGGTCCATGGGATGGGAGCGGGTACATCCCAGCATAGCTGGCACCAACACTGGGTCCATGGGTTGAGAGCGGGTACATCACAGGAAACCAGCGCAGCTGGCAACAACACTACGTCCGTGGGATGGGAGCGGTTACATCCCAGCACAGCTGGCACCAACACTGGGTCCATGGGATGGGAGCGGGTACATCCCAGCATAGCTGGCACCAACACTGGGTCCGTGGGATGGGAGCGGGTATATCCCAGCATAGCTGACACCAACACTGGGTCCATGGGATGGAAGCGGGTACATCCCAGCACAGCTGGCACCAACACTGGGTCCATGGGATGGAAGCGGGTACATCACAGGAAGCCAGCGCAGCTGGCACCAATACTGGGTCCACTGGATGGAAGCGGGTACATCACAGGAAACCAGCGCAGCTGGTATCAACACTGGGCCCGTGGGATGGAAGCTCGCACTTCACAGGAAACCAGTGCAGCTGGCACCAACACTGGGCCCGTGGGATGGAAGCGGTACATCAACACTGGGTCCGTGGGATGGGAGCAAGTACGTCCCAGGAAGCCAGCGCAGCTGGCACCAACACTGGGCCCGTGGAATGGGAGCGGGTACGTCCCAGGAAGCCAGCGCAGCTGGCACCAATACTGGGCCCGTGGGATGGGAGCGGGTACGTCCCATGAAACCAGCGCAGCTGGCACCAACACTGGGCCCGTGGGATGGAAGCGGGTACGTCCCAGGAAGCCAGCGTAGCTGGCACCAACACTGGGCCCGTGGGATGGAAGCGGGTACGTCCCACATCCCAGCACAGCTGGCACCAACACTGGGTCCATGGGATGAGAGCGGGTACATCACAGGAAACCAGCGCAGCTGGCACCAACACTGGGTCCGTGGGATGGGAGCGGGTACATCCCAGCACAGCTGGCACCAACACTGGGTCCATGGGATGGGAGCAGGTACATCCCAGCATAGCTGGCACCAACACTGGGTCCGTGGGATGGGAGCGGGTACATCCCAGGGAGCAAGCACAGCTGGCACCAACACTGGGTCCACGGGATGGAAGCGGGTACATCCCATCAGAGCTGGCACCAACACTGGGTCCGTGGGATGGAAGTGGGTACATCCCAGAAGAGCTGGCACCAACACTGGGTCCGTGGGATGGAAGCGGGTACATCACAGGGAGCAAGCACAGCTGGCACCAACACTGGGTCCACCGGATGGAAGCGGGTACATCCCAGCAGAGCTGGCACCAACACTGGGTCCGTGGGATGGAAGCGGTACATCACAGGGAGCAAGCACAGCTGGCACCAACACTGGGTCTGTGGGATGGGAGCGGGTACATCCCAGCACAGCTGGCACCAACACTGGGTCCATGGGATGGGAGCGGGTACATCCCAGCATAGCTGCCAATAACACTGGGTCCGTTGGATGGGAGAAGGTACATCCCAGCATAGCTGACACCAACACTGGGTCCATGGGATGGAAGCGGGTACATCCCAGCACAGCTGGCACCAACACTGGGTCCATGGGATTGAAGCGGGTACACCACAGGAAGCCAGCGCAGCTGGCACCAATACTGGGTCCACTGGATGGAAACGGGTACATCACAGGAAACCAGCGCAGCTGGTACCAACACTGGGCTCATGGGGTGGAAGCTTGCACTTCACAGGAAACCAGCGCAGCTGGGACCAACACTGGGCCCGTGGGATGGAAGCGGTACATCAACACTGGGTCTGTGGGATGGGAGCGGGTACGTCCCAGGAAGCCAGCGCAGCTGGCACCAACACTGGGCCCGTGGGATGGGAGCGGGTACGCCCAGGAAGCCAGCGCAGCTGGCACCAACACTGGGCCTGTGGGATGTGAGCGGGTACGTACCATGAAACCAGCGCAGCTGGCACCAACACTGGGCCCGTGGGATGGAAGCCGGTACGTCCCAGGAAGCCAGCGTAGCTGGCAGCAACACTGGGCCCATGGGATGGAAGCGGGTACGTCCCACATCCCAGCACAGCTGGCACCAACACTGGGTCCATGGGATGAGAGCGGGTACATCACAGTAAACCAGCGCAGCTGGCACCAACACTGGCTCCGTGGGATGGGAGCGGGTACATCCCAGCACAGCTGACACCAACACTGGGTCCATGGGATGGGAGCAGGTACATCCCAGCATAGCTGGCACCAACACTGGGTCCGTGGGATGGGAGCGAGTACATCCCAGGGAGCAAGCACAGCTGGCACCAGCACTGGGTCCACGGGATGGAAGCGGGTACATCCCAGCAGAGCTGGCACCAACACTGGGTCCGTGGGATGGAAGTGGGTACATCCCAGAAGAGCTGGCACCAACACTGGGTCCGTGGGATGGAAGTGGGTACATCACATGGAGCAAGCACAGCTGGCACCAACACTGGGTCCACGGGATGGAAGCGGGTACATCCCAGCAGAGCTGGCACCAACACTGGGTCCGAGGGATGGAAGTGGGTACATCCCAGAAGAGCTGGCACCAACACTGGGTCCGTGGGATGGAAGTGGATACATCACATGGAGCAAGCACAGCTGGCACCAACACTGGGTCCACCGGATGGAAGCGGGTTCAGCCCAGCAGAGCTGGCACCAACACTGGGCCCGTGGGATGGAAGCGGGTACATCACAGGGAGCAAGCACAGCTGGCACCAACACTGGGTCTGTGGGATGGAAGCGGGTACATCACAGGAAACCAGAGCAGCTGGTAGCAACACTGGGCCCGTGGGATGGAAGCGGGTACATCACAGGAAACCAGCACAGCTGGCACCAACACTGGGCATGGAAGCGTGTACATCACAGGAAACCAGCACAGCTGGCACCAACACTGGGCCCATGGGATGGACCCGGGTACATCACAGGAATCCAGCACAGCTGGCACCAACACTGGGTCCATGGGATGGAAGCAGGTACATCCCAGTGCACTTGGCACCAACACTGGGTCCATGGGATGGAAGCGGGTACATCCCAGCGCAGCTGGCACCAACACTGAACCCATGGGACGGAAGCGGGTACATCGCAGGAAGCCAGCGCAGCTGGCACCAACACTGGGTTCATGGGATGGAAGCGGGTACATCACAGGAAGCCAGTGCAGCTGGCACCAACACTGGGTCCATGGAATGGAAGCGGGTACATCCCAGCGCAGCTGGCACCAACACTGGGCCCATGGGATGGAAGCGGGTACATCACAGGAAGCCAGCACAGCTGGCACCAACACTGGGTCCGTGGGATGGAAGCGGGTACATCCCAGTGCACTTGGCACCAACACTGGGTCCATGGGATGGAAGCGGGTACATCCCAGCGCAGCTGGCACCAACACTGAACCCATGGGACGGAAGCGGGTACATCACAGGAAGCCAGCGCAGCTGGCACCAACACTGGGTGCATGGGATGGAAGCGGGTACATCACAGGAAGCCAGTGCAGCTGGCACCAACACTGGGCCCATGGGATGGAAGCGGGTACATCACAGGGAGCAAGCACAGCTGGCACCAACACTGGGTCCACCGGATGGAAGCGGGTACATCCCAGCAGAGCTGGCACCAACACTGGGTCCATGGGATGGAAGAGGTACATCACTGGGAGCAAGCACAGCTGGCACCAACACTGGGTCTGTGGGATGGGAGCGGGTAGATCCCAGCACAGCTGGTACCAACACTCGGTCCATGGGATGGGAGCGGGTACATCCCAGCATAGCTGCCACCAACACTGGGTCCGTGGGATGGGAGCAGGTACATCCCAGCATAGCTGACACCAACACTGGGTCCATGGGATGGAAGCGGGTACATCCCAGCACAGCTGGCACCAACACTGGGTCCATGGGATGGAAGAGGGTACATCACAGGAAGCCAGCGCAGCTGGCACCAATACTGGGTCCACTGGATGGAAACGGGTACATCACAGGAAACCAGCGCAGCTGGTACCAACACTGGGCCCATGGGATGGAAGCTTGCACTTCACAGGAAACCAGCGCAGCTGGGACCAACACTGGGCCCGTGGGATGGAAGCGGTACATCAACACTGGGTCCGTGGGATGGGAGCGGGTACGTCCCAGGAAGCCAGTGCAGCTGGCACCAACACTGGGCCCGTGGGATGGGAGCGGGTACGTCCCAGGAAGCCAGCGCAGCTGGCACCAACACTGGGCCCGTGGGATGGGAGCGGGTACGTCCCATGAAACCAGCGCAGCTGGCACCAACACTGGGTCCATGGGATGAGAGTGGGTACATCACAGTAAACCAGCGCAGCTGGCACCAACACTGGGCCCATGGGATGGAAGCGGGTACGTCCCACATCCCAGCACAGCTGACACCAACACTGGGTCCATGGGATGGGAGCAGGTACATCCCAGCATAGCTGGCACCAACACTGGGTCCGTGGGATGGGAGCGGGTACATCACAGGGAGCAAGTACAGCTGGCACCAACACTGGGTCCACGGGATGGAAGCGGGTACATCCCAGCAGAGCTGGCACCAACACTGGGTCCGTGGGATGGAAGTGGGTACATCCCAGAAGAGCTGGCACCAACACTGGGTCCGTGGGATGGAAGTGGGTACATCACATGGAGCAAGCACAGCTGGCACCAACACTGGGTCCACCGGATGGAAGCGGGTACATCCCAGCAGAGCTGGCACCAACACTGGGTCCGTGGGATGGAAGAGGGTACATCACAGGGAGCAAGCACAGCTGGCACCAACACTGGGTCTGTGGGATGGAAGCGGGTACATCACAGGAAACCAGAGCAGCTGGTAGCAACACTGGGCCCGTGGGATGGAAGCGGGTACATCACAGGAAACCAGCACAGCTGGCACCAACACTGGGCATGGAAGCGGGTACATCACAGGAAACCAGCACAGCTGGCACCAACACTGGGCCCATGGGATGGAACCGGGTACATCACAGGAAGCCAGCACAGCTGGCACCAACACTGGGTCCATGGGATGGAAGCGGGTACATCTCAGTGCACTCGGCACCAACACTGGGTCCATGGGATGGAAGCGGGTACATCCCAGCGCAGCTGGTACCACACTGAACCCATGGGACGGAAGCGGGTACATCACAGGAAGCCAGTGCAGCTGGCACCAACACTGGGCCGATGGGATGGAAGCGGGTACATCATATGAAACCAGCATAGCTGGCACCAACACTGGGTTCATGGGATGGAAGCGGGTACATCCCAGCGCAGCTGGCACCAACACTGGGCCCATGAGATGGAAGCGGGTACATCACAGGAAGCCAGCACAGCTGGCACCAACACTGGGTCCATGGGATGGAAGCGGTACATCCCAGTGCACTTGGCACCAACACTGGGTCCATGAGATGGAAGCGGGTACATCCCAGCGCAGCTGGCACCAACACTGAACCCATGGGACGGAAGCGGGTACATCACAGGAAGCCAGCGCAGCTGGCACCAACACTGGGTTCATGGGATGGAAGCGGGTACATCACAGGAAGCCAGTGCAGCTGGCACCAACACTGGGCCCATGGGATGGAAGCGGGTACATCACAGGAAGTCAGCCTAGCTGGCACCAACACTGGGTCCATGGGATGGAAGCGGGTACATCCCAGCGCAGCTGGCACCAACACTGGGCCCATGGGATGGAAGCGGGTACATCACAGGGAGCCAGCACAGCTGGCACCAACACTGGGTCCATGGGATGGAAGCGGGTACATCACAGGAAGCCAGCATAGCTGGCACCAACACTGGGTCCATGGGATGGAAGCGGGTACATCCCAGCGCAGCTGGCACCAACACTGGGCTCATGGGATGGAAGCGGGTACATCACAGGGAGCCAGCACAGCTGGCACCAACACTGGGCCCATGGGATGGAAGCGGGTACATCACAGGGAGCCAGCACAGCTGGCACCAACACTGGGCCCATCTGATGGAAGCGGGTACATCACAGGGAGCCAGCACAGCTGGCACCAACACTAGGTCCATGGGTGGAAGCGGGTACATCCCAGCGCAGCTGGCACCAACACTGGGCCCATGGGATGGAAGTGGGTACATCACAGGGAGCCAGCACAGCTGGCACCAACACTAGGTCCATGGGTGGAAGCGGGTACATCATCCCGGCATTCAAGCTACGGTGGGTGCCTTTTTTTTCTCTCGTTGCTCGTGCTGGCCTTCTACCCTCTCTGGCCGAGTCTGCCTCATGCTTATGCTCTATCTCCACCCTCAATGGTGCTCCCGCCCTCATTCCTTTCTACTAAATCTCTCTGCTCTTTGCTCCTGTCTTCCCAATGCTTTCTGCTGCCACTCTCTCGATTTTATATCTTCTCTTCCTCATCCTTTTGTCTGTGGATCGCCCTTCTTCACACTTTTTGTTATTGTTTTCTGCTGTCCATCTCCCCTATCTTATCTTCTGTTCGTCATCCTTTCAGCTGCCCCGCCCCTTCTATGTTGCTCTGCTATTCAGAGTTTCTCCTATCCCTTTCCTCTCCATGATCATCCGTTCCTCACCCTTCCAGCTGTTACTCACGGTCTCTCCTGTCCCTTTCCCTTCTCTTCTCCTTGATCCCCTCTTCCTCATCTTTCCATCTCTCCTGTCCCTTCTTAGTTGCTCTGTTCCTCACGGTTTCTGCTGTCCCTTTCCCTCTCTTCTCCTTGATTCTCTGTTTCTCACGGTTTCTGCTGTCCCTTTCCCTCTCTTCTCCTTGATTCTCTGTTTCTCACGGTTTCTGCTGTCCCTTTCCCTCTCTTCTCCTTGATTCTCTGTTTCTCACGGTTTCTGCTGTCCCTTTCCCCTCTCTTCTCCTTGATTCTCTGTTCCTCACGGTTCCTGCTGTCCCTTTCCCTCTCTTCTCCTTGATTCTCTGTTTCTCACGGTTCCTGCTGTCCCTTTCCCTCTCTTCTCCTTGATTCTCTGTTTCTCACGGTTTCTGCTATCCTGTCCCTTTCCCTCTTTTCTCCTTGATTCTCTGTTTCTCACGGTTTCTGCTGTCCCTTTCCCTCTTTTCTCCTTGATTCTCTGTTTCTCACGGTTCCTGCTGTCCCTTTCCCTCTCTTCTCCTTGATTCTCTGTTCCTCACGGTTTCTGCTATCCTGTCCCTTTCCCTCTCTTCTCCTTGATTCTCTGTTTCTCACGGTTTCTGCTGTCCCTTTCCCTCTCTTCTCCTTGATTCTCTGTTTCTCACGGTTTCTGCTGTCCCTTTCCCTCTCTTCTCCTTGATTCTCGGTTTCTCACGGTTCCTGCTGTCCCTTTCCCTCTTTTCTCCTTGATTCTCTGTTTCTCACGGTTTCTGCTGTCCCTTTCCCTCTTTTCTCCTTGATTCTCTGTTTCTCACGGTTCCTGCTGTCCCTTTCCCTCTCTTCTCCTTGATTCTCTGTTCCTCACGGTTTCTGCTATCCTGTCCCTTTCCCTCTCTTCTCCTTGATTCTCTGTTTCTCACGGTTCCTGCTGTCGCTTTCCCTCTCTTCTCCTTGATTCTCTGTTTCTCACGGTTCCTGCTGTCCCTTTCCCTCTCTTCTCCTTGATTCTCTGTTTCTCACGGTTTCTGCTATCCTGTCCCTTTCCCTCTCTTCTCCTTGATTCTCTGTTTCTCACGGTTTCTGCTGTCCCTTTCCCCTCTCTTCTCCTTGATCCCCTCTTCCTCATCTTTCCATCTCTCCTGTCCCTTCTTAGTTGCTCTGTTCCTCACGGTCTCTCGTGTCCCTTTTCCCTCTTTTCTCCTTGATCCCCTCTTCTTCTCCCTGTCTGCTGTGCCTCTTCCTGTCCTCCTCGTTTCGTATTTCTCTTGGTGACCCACTCTTCCTCACCCTCTCTGGTGTATTTCCCTCTTCCTTCACCATCTTGTCTGCATCCTTTCTGTCGTCCCTTTTCCTCTCTTCATAACCCTTTCCCTCGCACATGCCGCTCTTTTCCTTACACATTCTGCAGTTGTCTCCTCTGCTTTAGTCTTGTCTCTCTTTATTCTTTATACTGGCGCTCTTTATCTCACTCTTCTTCATGCTTTGTTCTGCTTCTCTTCCTTCTTCACCTTCCCCATAACAATTGATCTGTTTCTCTCCCCTGTTGGTTCTATCTTCCGTCTACCGTTTATAACTATCGCAGCACCATTAAGTGACCGAAAGGCGACCCAAAGTGCAGTACAGATCTACCTCCTCAATGAATGTCCCTTGCTCACCTCTGCCCATGGCCGCTGTCTTCTCCTACATCACCCGTCTATATCTCCTGTGGGCCATGTGACTCTCGCCTCCCAAGGTATCCTAAGAAAGGCACCCACATGGTCCAGCTACCATCTCCCAAACCGCCCAGTCTCCATTGCTTGTTGACCCTCTCGCTCATGAACGACCCTACTGCCTGACAGTGTTCCACCATTAGCCCTATGAATCATCACTGACTCTTGGTGATATTTTATCCACTGCCTCTTGGTGATATTTTATCCACTGCCTCTTGGTGATATTTTATCCACTGCCTCTAGGTGATATTTTATCCACTGCCTCTAGGTGATATCTTATCCACTGCCCATTGGTGATATTTTATCCACTGCCTCTAGGTGATATCTTATCCACTGCCCAGTGGTGATATTTTATCCACTGCCTCTTGGAGATATCTTATCCTCTGCCCATTGGTGATATTTTATCCACTGCCTCTTGGAGATATCTTATCCACTGCCCAGTGGTGATATTTTATCCACTGCCTCTGGGTGATATTTTATCCACTGCCCATTGGTGATATTTTATCCACTGCCTCTTGGAGATATCTTATCCACTGCCCAGTGGTGATATGTTATCCACTGCCTCTAGGTGATATCTTATCCACTGCCCAGTGGTGATATTTTATCCACTGCCTCTTGGAGATATCTTATCCTCTGCCCATTGGTGATATTTTATCCACTGCCTCTTGGAGATATCTTATCCACTGCCAAGTGGTGATATTATACCCACTGCCTCTAGGTGATATTTTATCCACTGCCCATTGGTGATATTTTATCCACTGCCTCTAGGTGATATCTTATCCACTGCCCATTGGTGATATTTTATCCACTGCCTCTTGGAGATATCTTATCCACTGCCCAGTGGTGATATTTTATCCACTGCCTCTAGGTGATATTTTATCCACTGCCCATCGGTGATATTTTATCCACTGCCTCTAGTAGATATCTTAACCACTGCCCAGTGGTGATATTTTATCCACTGCCTCTAGGTGATATCTTATCCACTGCCCAGTGGTGATATTTTATCCACTGCCTCTAGGTGATATTGTATCCACTGCCCAATGGTGATATTTTATCCACTGCCTCTAGGTGATATCTTATCCACTGCCCAGTGGTGATATTTTATCCACTGCCTCTAGGTGATATCTTATCCACTGCCCAGTGGTGATATTTTATCCACTGCCTCTAGGTGATATTGTATCCACTGCCCAGTGGTGATATTTTATCCACTGCCTCTAGGTGATATTTTATCCACTGCCCTTAGGTGATATCTTATCCACTGCCCAGTGGTGATATGTTATCCACTGCCTCTAGGTGATATTTTATCCACTGCCTCTAGGTGATATTTTATCCACTGCCCTTAGGTGATATCTTATCCACTGCTTCTAGGTGATATCTTATCCACTGCCCAGTGGTGATATTTTATCCACTGCCTCTAGGTGATATCTTATCCACTGCCCAGTGGTGATATTTTATCCACTGCCTCTAGGTGATATTGTATCCACTGCCCAATGGTGATATTTTATCCACTGCCTCTAGGTGATATCTTATCCACTGCCCAGTGGTGATATTTTATCCACTGCCTCTAGGTGATATCTTATCCACTGCCCAGTGGTGATATTTTATCCACTGCCTCTAGGTGATATTGTATCCACTGCCCAGTGGTGATATTTTATCCACTGCCTCTAGGTGATATTTTATCCACTGCCCTTAGGTGATATCTTATCCACTGCCCAGTGGTGATATGTTATCCACTGCCTCTAGGTGATATTTTATCCACTGCCTCTAGGTGATATTTTATCCACTGCCCTTAGGTGATATCTTATCCACTGCCTCTAGGTGATATCTTATCCACTGCCCATTGGTGATATTTTATCCACTGCCTCTAGGTGATATCTTATCCACTGCCCAGTGGTGATATTTTATCCACTGCCCAGTGGTGATATTTTATCCACTGCCTCTTGGAGATATCTTATCCTCTGCCCATTGGTGATATTTTATCCACTGCCTCTTGGAGATATCTTATCCACTGCCCAGTGGTGATATTTTATCCACTGCCTCTAGGTGATATTTTATCCACTGCCCATTGGTGATATTTTATCCACTGCCTCTTGGAGATATCTTATCCACTGCCCAGTGGTGATATGTTATCCACTGCCTCTAGGTGATATCTTATCCACTGCCCAGTGGTCATATTTTATCCACTGCCTCTTGGAGATATCTTATCCTCTGCCCATTGGTGATATTTTATCCACTGCCTCTTGGAGATATCTTATCCACTGCCCAGTGGTGATATTTTATCCACTGCCTCTAGGTGATATTTTATCCACTGCCCATTGGTGATATTTTATCCACTGCCTCTAGGTGATATCTTATCCACTGCCCATTGGTGATATTTTATCCACTGCCTCTTGGAGATATCTTATCCACTGCCCAGTGGTGATATTTTATCCACTGCCTCTAGGTGATATTTTATCCACTGCCCATCGGTGATATTTTATCCACTGCCTCTAGTAGATATCTTAACCACTGCCCAGTGGTGATATTTTATCCACTGCCTCTAGGTGATATTTTATCCACTGCCTCTAGGTGATATTGTATCCACTGCCCAATGGTGATATTTTATCCACTGCCTCTAGGTGATATCTTATCCACTGCCCAGTGGTGATATTTTATCCACTGCCTCTAGGTGATATCTTATCCACTGCCCAGTGGTGATATTTTATCCACTGCCTCTAGGTGATATTGTATCCACTGCCCAGTGGTGATATTTTATCCACTGCCTCTAGGTGATATTTTATCCACTGCCCTTAGGTGATATCTTATCCACTGCCCAGTGGTGATATGTTATCCACTGCCTCTAGGTGATATTTTATCCACTGCCTCTAGGTGATATTTTATCCACTGCCCTTAGGTGATATCTTATCCACTGCCTCTAGGTGATATCTTATCCACTGCCCAGTGGTGATATTCCCTCCTGCTTCAGACTGTCCTACCATCTTCAAGCCGATGACTCCCTGATCTGTTTCCATTTGTGCAGTTTCAGCTCACCCCCTCCAATCAAAGACTCTGAGAGCCTCGTGACAATTCTGCATCTGATGGCCCTTAGCTCTCTGATGCTGGAATCTTCAAAGACTGAGAGACTCTACCATCCAGCCGTCGAGCCAAGGTCCTTTCGTCCCCTCTGCTTCCTCCGGACACCCTTCCCTTCAGCCAGGAACCTAGAGGTGAGTGTGGAAGGAACCATCCGTCACTGCCACCAAACCCCAGACACTCTGTATTAAAAGACTCTGCAATAACATAACATAACATAACACTTGTATTTGTAAAGCGCACTTATCACCCATGGGTCTCATGGCGCTGAATAACAGATGTTTATGGTTACCCAACTCAATGGTACTCATTTTATCGACCTCAAATGGATGAAAGGCTGAGTGGACCCGCCGGGATTTGAACCTGTGACCATGAGATCGAACACAGGCCCCTGCAGTGGATGCATTAGTCCACTAAGCCACCAGACCCGGCTATCACCTCCTCCTTTAGCATCAAGGCGCGTGCTGCGGAAAAATGACCCTACCGCGAGGATCTTCACTTAAGAAATATTAGTTACTTCCATTATGGGGGGACCCGAGGATGGCCGATCTTACCAGTGCAATGTCCTTATCTGTGCGGCAGGCAGCTCCCTTGGAGAGCCACACTGCGAGGAACAGATATAACTTATACCTCGTCTCACAGGAAAGTAATATTTTCAGCTTGGCTGTTAATAGCTTTGGTCCATGCCAGCTCCTCCTGTTAATTTAAATGATTTTAGCAGGGACGTGGCTTCGGGGAGAGGGGTTTGGGGTGTTACACCCCGCCCCTCCCCCATAAATGTATTATCTAGTAAGTAGTTGGGTACAGGTGCTTTCAGTTGGGTATGGTGAGGTCTCTGTCTGATTTCACCTGGATTTTAACATGCACGCACACACATGCACTCTCTCTCTCTCTCGACCCGGGTTTGAAGGTCTTAAAAATATTGCTTACTTTGCAAAATATTGTGTTTTAAATGCCACTAACAATCTGCACTCCCCTCCCTCTCCCCTGCCTCTTAAGCCCCTTTCATGCCCTGCGTCTCATATAATATATCTTAATATGATATGCCAGCATGATGCTGGGGAATCTAAAGCTTGCACTCCCCCCCCGTCCCCCCAATCTTACTGACTAAGCGACGCCCAAGGGTTTTAGTCTTACACTTCACAAACAGTGGCCCATGACTTACATTTTCCTGCATCCCATTTTGAATCCCAATTCAAAGTTACAGGATAATTAAGTGACAAGTATCCCTTTTGCAAGAAACATAAGAGGGTGTTTACTCAGTGCCTGGAAATACGTGCAACAAGAAGACACCCTTTCAGAAATGAACCATGTGTCGTGCATACCATAGTGTGTATGTGCCAAGCTTACTGCTGAGGTCCAAGGTATACTGTGCCTTGCATCAGCAGCCTGCATTACACACAACTCCTTGCACCATCATGCACACAGCGCAGTGCCAAGCAATGTGGTTGGCTAAGCCCATATAATGTGCAAACATGCCTGAAAACATAACAGCCACCCACAGCCGAGTCATGGACAACCATACACCTGATCAGAATGAACAAAGCACAATGGTCTTTGGCATACACATGAAGCTCCACAGCCATCCATGAAAGAATCCAGGGGATCATTCTGCAATATAATCCATTATTTGGCAGTACACTAGTGTGCAATAGCATCATCAGCCATTATCCAAGACAACTTATGTCTAAACAACACGAAAAAACAACCAAATACAATATCTACAGACCATTCTGACTCCGCCGAACAAAACCCAAGAACTACAAAGCGTGCACAGGTTTCAAAAGTGCTGTGGGATCGTACAAATGGCAGTGATTCATTTTACAAATGTGCATAACATACCAGCCTGTCTGCTACCTCCCTGCATGCCTTGCTGCCAGGAGACACCCTACTCAAGGCATGTCAAAAAGGAGAGTCCCCTGTCCTATCTCCCATCATGCATTCCCTCGCTGACTCAGGAGGCGCGAAAGTTTGAATGCAGGATGCTCGTCACTCTGGTTGGGGCACTGGAGTGTAGGGCACCGCCCCTGCTTTTAAACTGCGCTGGGTTACTGACACTGCTCTCTAGTAGCCTTTTGATCAGGTTGTGCCTACTTTCTCAGCAGAGATTGGTATGAAGCGTCTTTGGCTGGACCACGTAGTTGCCACCTTTCTGCTGTGAGTAGCTTACCCAATGTATCTCACGACCTTGTCATTAGATTTGTGTGGTGCGTTGAGTCACCAAGTTTTTGTCCTAAGTCACCCACCAGCAACCATCTTGTCCCAGAGCTATCTGCACACTGCCCTAACGAGGACCTGTCTGCTTGTCCGATACCTCTGAGAAGGTGAGCAGACAGGTCTGGCTCTTCGGGCCCACTGGCTCATCCCTAAGGAGCGGGAGGTGTGTTTCTCAACCACCACTACCATAGGTCGTCCAAGGCAGCTTAGCCACCTGGATTGGTCCTGGTTGATTTTGTCACTGTTATACTTTCTTCCATACAGCTCAGGTTGTGACAGATATTGCTGCAGTCCAATACATGCCAGACATGGAGGGCAGTGCTCCAACCAGAAGATTGTACTTGTCAATCCGGTAACCTCCATGGAAGGACAGGCCAGGATGTGGAATAAGGCTCTCGTCCAGGGCTTTATATGGGATCAAAAAACATTGGGGGGGGACTCTCAAAGGGGCGTGGCCGATGTAGTTAAGGGCCTGGCTTAACAACACGTAAGCTAAAAACCTGTGCTTAGCACAGTGGGCCGCCCGACTGGTATTCTGCTGTTTCTGTCAATGCATCCAGATATATAATACAACAAGTCACATTACACCTACAACAAGCCTGGACTATTGGCTTTGTCAATGGTTGTTAGTTGCATAAGACAAATAAGCAACAACTATGGCTTCCTTGTATATAATATTGAAAATGCTTCTGTTCTGAAATGATGAGACTTTTTAAATGAACTATAACGAGTCTCTTTGAAGTTACATCAAAGGCACTGAAGAGTGGTACTGCTGCAGAGTTAAGATTTTTTGTCACCCTGAGGGTGTGGGCAAAACTGGAGATCCCGATAGGGACCCCTCTCAGCACATGCTTTTAAGAACTGCCGGTGCTGAGCACCCAAAAGATCCGGGCTACTTAAAGGCATGCTCTCATCTCAGCCACACCTACTCGCGTTAATGTCTTTGTGGATCAGGCCCGTAGTTTGCAACGGGCATTGACTGTTATGATTGTAGAACAGAAATTACGCACAACTGCTCCAGATACATGCCCTGTACAAGCGCCTCAAGGGAGGACCCTCTTCCACAGGGAGAGCCTACAGAAACTGTTTCTAGCAGAGAAATGGTTTAAAACCCTGAATTGCTTTACTAGCTACAACTGGTGGACACACTGTCGCATCAGGGCGTGTTTGTCATTGTGTGACGCACTTCCGTTGTGAGGGGCGCATGTAGATTCTGGACAGACCCTATGGGGCAGATTTACAAGCCCCCTGCGCCACCATTACGTCACTTTTTTGTGACGCACTGGCAGCGCATTACACTGCCCCATATTTACAAGGCAAAGAAACCCTGCGTGGCTTTTCCTGTCCTTGTAAATATGGCCCCTTTACACGCAGCACTTTGCGTGAAAGGGGCGTTCCATGGGTGTTGCTGTGGGTGTTCCCACGCAACACCTATGGAACGATACACATTTCCAGATTTACGAGGAATCGTAAATCTGGAAATGGGTGTGAATGCTACGCCTCCCTAGGGGAGGCGGAGAGAGGCGCAACGAGGAGAAATGTTTTCATTTCTCCTCGTTTTTTCCTCTTTCAATGCGTGCTGAATTCTGCAGCACGCATTGAAAGAGGAAAATGCCTGTAGCGATTGTTTTTGCGCAGGAAGGTGCCCCTTCCTGCACAAAAACAATCTCCCCACGACGCAGGCATCCTTGCACCATGGTGCAAGGGTGCCTGCGCCGGCGCATGGCTGCAGTTTGTGCGCCAGCGCAGGGGGAAGCACAGAGATGCGACATATTGTTGTAAATATCTAGAATCGACTATTGTAATGGTCTGTACTTAAATGCTCAAAAACAGCATGTCAATAGGCTGCAAATTGTACAGAATGCCGCAGCCAGACTGATTACTAGTACCCCCAAATTTGCCTCGGTAAAGAATGAGTTGAGACAACTACATTGGCTCCCCGTGAAGTTAAGGGCACGTTTTAAGGCCCTCTGTGTAGCTTTTAAGGCCCTAAATGGAATTGGCCCTGATCATTTGAGATCAAAGTTCAGATGGTATGTTCCCGCTAGAAACCTTCGGTCCTTGGGAACTAAACAAGTTCTAGTTCCTCGGATCAAAAGAGCCAGCTGGGGGGTAGAAGCTTCATTACTTGCACCTCTAAGGCATGGAATGAGCTCCCTTTCCACCTGAGGAACGCAGCGGATCTCCTTTCCTTTAGGAAAGGGTTGAAAACCTGGCTTTTTTTACAGTAATCTCTATTCTCAGCTGACCAGCAGGCATGCATCAGCGCCAGGACACCCTAGGGTAACCGTGCGCTATACAAGCTTAAATAACATAACATAACATAACATAACATATGTTGCATCCCTGTGCTTTGAAAGTGACTCTGTGCGGCGCAGCCAAATGGCTTGCGGAACGCACTGAGTCACTTTCATTGTAAATCTGCCCCTATGTGCTCACATCTCCCTATCCTGAAGGCGTGCAGTGCGTCGAATTACTAAGGATGGCGACTTGGCAGCTCAATATGTATTTATTTTGCAATTTTTACACTGCACGGAGTGGAACCAGGAAGGGCGAGAGCGCGCTTTACAAAGAGAGGAGTAAACGTGATTGTAATACAGAGAGGAACTCATAAATGTTCGCTCTTATGATGCACGAAGTCAGGCTTATCTGTCACAAACTTCCAGTCACGTTCACAAATACCAAGATTACTGCCCGTAGATGTTCACGTAAAATCGTGAATTCCGCAACTCTTTTAAGTTGTTGGGACATAACAAAATATCTTCATAGAACATTCAGTTTCAAACTCACGAGGAAAATAAAGCAAACAAAATTTAGCAAACAAAATTAGCTCACAAAAACGTCGCACCCATTTTCAGCGCTGATTACCTTTCGTGGGTAAATACTGCCAATCTACAGCAAAAACCACGCCGTGGCCTAAACGTAGGACAAGAATGACACAGCAAGCCGAGGGTAGCCCCAATAATCGCGGTCCATGCACAACATTACTTGCATAATAAATACCAGGCCCCACCTTACTTTTCTGTTCTTTGGGGCACTATATGGTGTGATAAAGCAACGGGAGGAATGACATATGGTTAGGAACCAATTTTTTAAAAAAGTAGGATTTGTGAGAGACAGCACATGGGGAGGACAATGCAATGTATTAGTTTTATGGATATATATCATAATAGGGTCCTGCAATATGACAGTACGTGAGTAGTAAAGTAGATAGTAAACATTTTATAATAGACTGAAAGATAACAGTGGTGAGCCGTTGTGCCCTGGGTAGAGCCCTCAGCAAGGTGCATGCCGGGACACATCCTAACATGGGGTCTGATTGCTTCAACAGAGATGCATTCTGGGTAGGCCCCACTTGTGAGTGGCACAGTCATGGTACTGCCCGCTGCCCAGCCTGGCACTCTTCGAACATTCTGTGGGTGTGCGAGTGACGCTGTCAGAATGGCAACCAGCTGCCCTCGCAAGCCCATGTGAAAACAGGAGCAGGCGGCCTCGTGCCACCTCTGCATTGCATTGGCACACAGCGTGGCCTGTCGCTGTCAGGGCTGCAAGCATACCTGTGCCCCAGCACCCTGGCCGGAGATGCCCACCTGGCCCCTGGCCACTGTCTGCCAGCATCGAAGCCAGCCTTTCCCACCAGCCCTCAGTCCAGACCCTTCACCACAATGGTAGCCAGCATCTTTTACAGTGCCCCAAGCCCCGCCCTCCCTTGCATTGCCTAATGCCCTTTAACCCTGCCTGGCTCTCGTATGACCCCTCTTCCTATCTTTTGCAACATTTATGGCTCCTTCCCATCTGCCCTGCCGCTTGCATCGCCTCTTACTCTTGCCACTGCCCCTATCCCGTGCATTACACAAGCCTCGTTCCAGTAGCTTTGGCCTCCTGCACCCCCACTTACCTCTCGCATTACCCTTTACCTCTCCGTCTCACTCTTGCCCCACCTGTTTGTTTCATCACCTGCTACCCCTGCTCCTGTCCCTCGCACTGCCCCATCGCTGCCCTTGGTTTACTCCTTGCTCCTGCCCCTGTGTCTCTCATTGTCCCTGCCCCATCCCTGCCCTTGGTTTACTCCTTGCTCCTGCCCCTGTGTCTCTCATTGTCCCTGCCCCATCTCTTGGACTCCTTTGCATTAGTCCTAGTCACTGTCCATATATTGCATTACCCCAGTGCCTCGCCCCTAGAGTCACCCCTAGCTCTTACATTGGCTGTCCCGCTTCGTTTATCTCTTCAATCCAGTCCCCGGCTCTCCAGCTCCACTGCCCCTGGGTTTCCCTCTCTCTTCTCTCTGTGCCCTCTCCTCTCCCCGCACCCCCTCTCTGCACTCTTGACACCTCCTGATGGATTTACTTGTCCTTCCTGATTGCACCTCATGTATCTCCCTTGCTCCCCTCCAACTCTCCCTTCCTTCCCATGTGGGTTCAGTTTGTCCCTGTACACCTTTATTTTCCCTGTGCTCTCCCTGTCTGACCCCTGTACCTTCTATATGCCCCTTGTGCCCCAGTAACACTTGTCTGGGCCCTTTTTACCCTTTTGCTCCCATCTACTTCTTTTTGCCTTTGGTAGCTCAGCTGTCATCACCCTGTATCTCCAGTGTGAGTCATGTGCCTCACTTGTCCATATACCTCCCGTGTGCACCCCTGTCCCTCATTTACCCCTTCTACCTCCTGTTTGTATCACCTTGTACCTCCTGTTCGTATCTCCCACATACTACTAGATTGCTCCCCCTGTATCTCCAGTATGAGTCATGTGCCTCCTTTGTCTATGTACAACCCGATCACTCTCCATATACCTCCCTTGTGCACTCCCTGTACCTCTTGCACACCTTGTATCCCCTGTTTATGACACCCCCATACTGCTCGAATGCTCCCCTTGTATCTCCAGTGTGAGCCTTGTGTTTGTCCTACATACCACCTGTATGCTTTCCACATAGCTCCTGTGTGCACCCCCCTTGTACCCCATTTACCCCTTGTATCTCCCGTTTGTTTCACCTCCATAGTACTGATTGCTCCTCTGTACCTCCTGACGGCACTCCCTGTACCTCATTTGTCACCTGTGCCTCCCATTTCTACCCTCTGTTCCCACAGGCCTCAGGTTATAAAAGCTCTTGGGGCCTGGGCCCCATCTGTAATGTAAGGCAGGGGCCCCAGGGCCTGACCAGCACCTTTCACCCTGGCTGAGGGGGGCAGCAGTGTGAGCAGAGGAGGGTGGGGCAGTGCCACAGGGCAGGGAGGCTGCTGCTCGCTGCACTGCACAGTGTCCGTTTCATATGGGCCTGGGGTTAGAGGGAGCTGCATCTCTGAAGGATGCTGCAGGGAGTCTGGGACAGGCAGGGCCCCCTCTTCCTTTACAGAGTGTTATTAACAAAGCATCGCTACGATACAGGCTGACATTAGTTTCACTCATTGGAGAAACGGCCTCATTTCCATGCTCCACCTAAGATTACCTCCCCTTAGTTTGGAATGCTTGCCTTTTTATCATCATGCAACGGGTAAACTACCCCTTAACATACCTGTGATTTACACTGGCTAAAATAAATTCGAGATGTTCTTTTCGCATTTCTATTTGTGGCTGTTGTTTTTGTGCAGCACTCACACAGGTAAGAGGCTGCTTCAAGGCACTAATAAACACATAACAGGATCCAAAACCTCTCAGTACATAAACCTGCACTCATGCCACAAGGCTTCCTTTCCATAATGTGCCATAAATAAGTGCATTGTCATTATACATCATTATTGATAATCATGTTTTGAATGCCTAACATAATTGTTATCAGCTGTGCTGGGCCGCTTAAAGCAATCCTCGCACACCTTTGTGTTTCCCTACACCGTGCGCATTATTCAATAATTACATATGCGTGCATTTTTTAATGTATGGTTATGTATTGCCTCATAATTTGCTGCTTTGCAATAAAAGGTAGATGAACATGAACAACATACATTGTAATGTAAATCATATATTTCCCTGCCTATTTGATAGCATTGTGGTTTGGACCTCAGCTACGGCTGGCAAGGAGGATATGAGATTGGTGTGTCAGGCATAGACATAGGGGCCGATTCCGATCTCGGCCGGTAGGGCTCCGAATCGGATTTGGCTTTACCGGATCCGATTCGGACGCCCTGTTTCCGACCGAGTCGGACGTGCGTCCGGGCGAGCGAGTACGATGCGAACGTACGCGAAATCGCCGACCGACTGGTTCGCGGGACCCAACCGCTCCGACCGACTCGCACGGACATGACTCGCACCGCGCAATGGAGACGTTCCCCGGCCGGGTAAGTACGAAGCGCCGCGAGCAGTCCGACCGACTCGCGCCGTCCGGCTCGAAAGAGCAGTCGGAGCTGGACTTTGGGGGTCCGTGTCGGACCCCCCTGAACGCGTAGCCGTGCGAGTCGCACACAGGGGGGACCCATGGGTCCCCCCTACCTGTGCGTGTACGGCGCGACCCGCTTCGACGCGTACCCGCTATAGGGGGCGCCCTTGTTCGCCTCGCACCCATTGAGTCAATGGGAGCCCGCGTACGCGTTGTACGACTGGCTCCCATTGACTTCAATGGGAGTCCGACCGAATCGAGTCCGATAGCATGCGAACGCATCGTACTCGTTCGGTCGGACTGCTAGGGTCCAATTCGGTCGGACATCTCTCCGGGTCCGGCTCGGTCGGAGAGATTTCCTGCCCGAATCGGAATCGGCCCCATAGTGTCTATGTTAATTAGATCTCCATTTATTTTTACAGTTTTTAGCAGCATGAACGTGACCCAATTGCATTGAAGCTCTTTCCAACAGAACCAAACTCTGATCTGCACTTTTTTTTAGCCATTTTTAGACACAGTAAGGTTAGATGATTTGTCCAGAATCACAGGATGTTTAGCTGAGGCCGGGATTTGAACCTGGTTCCCTATGTTCGAATGAGGCCACTAAGCCACATCTTTTTCTCAATGACTTGTTTCCTAATTTCTGGGGTCGAGGTGTTTAGTTTGGGTGGCCAGCGCTGGTTGATTGGCACTAAACAAATTTAATAAACAGAGGACCTGCGACATACCTCATTGACTGGTCTTTTCCATGAACCATGGCACTCATGAGTGTGGGCATCCTGCAGGCCAGGCTGGGCCTCTCGCCTTGACGGGCCTGCACAAATGACCGGCTGGGCCCCACCAATAATTCAGTGACTGGCTCCCGTGAACCTCAGTTTCACCAGTAGCCCATGTTTGCTCTCTCTGTATGTGTAGTTTCCGCTGTACCTCTTGTTGCTTCCAGTAACTCCGGTTTGCTGCTCACATGCATCTTGTGTTTCCTTCTCTACCCCATGTTGCCTTTCTCTTGACTTGCTGTGTGCCCTCCCTGTACCCCCTACACACCTTAAAAACAGGCGCCACCACGCCCACGTCTATGTAGCTCCCTCATGAATCCTCTGCAGCCTCAAAGCACTTCCCCCTAGCCTGTAGGGCCCCTGCTCTCTTCTGTCTCCGCCACCTCCATGTTTTAACCCCTCCGGTGCCGTTACCCTTTAGTCACAGGCTAACCTTATGTCCTTCTTTCCCTGTTATTGCCTCCGCCCTCACATTTGCGGGGCACGAATACCTGCCTCTCTTGACTCTATGACCTATGGGAGCCCCGAACCCTCCGATTTTCCCCGATTGTCTTGCCTTGCACCTCCAGAACACATGGTTGGTTCATTTGCCGACCATGCCCCCACCATCGCCTATAGAGCCTCCGCCTCTTACCCTCTGGATCGATAGAATGGATGCTTTCTGTGTTTTCTGCCAATGTCCCTGCCCTCACCTGTAAGGCCCATCATGCCCCTTAGTGACTAGCACCTACGGAACACATGCGTCCTATATTTACTGCCCATGTGCCACCCGTCGCCTGTAGGCCTTTGCCTATTAGCCCCAGCACCTACAGAGCACATGCATCTGTATTTGTCCGTGGGACACGTGCCCCCAGATGTGCTCCCCAGCACCTTTAGAACCCGTTTCACCTGTATTCTCTTCCCCTCCATTTCATCTGTAGAACATACATCCACTGTGCCCCCACCCCTCCCTCACACCTGTAGGACACCAGCACCTTATTAGTCCCACCTCTGTATATCCTGTAGAACATGTGTACGCAAAATGTGCTTCCCGACCAATCAGCTGCGGCGCACCTATCCAGTGTACTTGCTCCCCCATACCTTCACGGAACCCCCGTCCTGTGATCGCCCTACCTCTCACCTTTAGAGCTCCTGCCTCCTGTAGTACTTACCCCACGCCTTCCCCTGAAGAACACGCATCCCCTAGAATTTCCCCTTCACCTGTAGAAACATGCCATCTGAACTTCCTGCCCCGTTTTTACTACCCCTTCCGTTCACTGTGCCTTCTGTTCCCTTCACCTGTATGGATACCTGCCCTCTGCATGCCTTCCCTTTGCCTTCACACCTGAAATACACATTGTCCCCTAGAATGTCCCCCTTTCACCTGTAGAAACATGCCCTCTGAACTACCCGCCCCCTGTGTTTACTGCCCCTCCCGTTCACCGTCCCTTCTGTTCCCATCACCTGTATGGATACCTGCCCTCTGCATGCCTTCCCTTTGCCTTCACACCTGAAATACACATTGTCCCCTAGAATGTCCCCCTTTCACCTGTAGAAACCAGCCCTCTGAACTACCCGCCCCCTGTGTTTACTGCCCCTCCCGTTCACCGGCCCTTCTGTTCCCATCACCTGTATGGATACCTGCCCTCTGCATGCCTTCCCTTTGCCTTCACACCTGAAATACACATTGTCCCCTAGAATGTCCCCCTTTCACCTGTAGAAACCAGCCCTCTGAACTACCCGCCCCCTGTGTTTACTGCCCCTCCCGTTCACCGTCCCTTCTGTTCCCATCACCTGTATGGATACCTGCCCTCTGCATGCCTTCCCTTTGCCTTCACACCTGAAATACACATTGTCCCCTAGAATGTCCCCCTTTCACCTGTAGAAACCAGCCCTCTGAACTACCCGCCCCCTGTGTTTACTGCCCCTCCCGTTCACCGGTAGAACATGGTTCCTCTTTATTGCCTTCTTTATTTACCTTCTGTTCCCTTCACCTGTATTGAAACCTCCCCTCTCAACGTCTTACCTTTGCCTTCGCACCTGAAGAACACATTGTCCCCTAGAATTTCCCCTTTCACCTTAGAAACATGCCTTCTGAACTACGTCTCCTGTTTATACAGCCCTTCAGTTAACCTGTAGAACACGGTTCCTCTGTATTTGCCTTCAATGTAGGATGCCTGCCCTCTGTATTTCTTACCCCGTGCCGTGACCTGACAAAGCACGTGCCCCACGTATGTGCCTCACATGGCCTGTAGAGACAAGCCATTTGTATAACCTATTTCCTGTTTTCCTCCCCCTTAAAGTCCCATGCCCCCTGTATTTACTCCCCCCTCCCGCTCACCGGTGGGAGACTTCACTCCTGTTATTTGAAGCCCTTACCCACCCCATGCCCCACCTTCACCTGTACGGCGCCGTCTCCTGCGTGTGCCTCCCGCCCCCTTCACCTGTAGAACATCGGGTTCTGTACGTGCTCCCACTTCCCTTCACCTGTAGGACTAGGACACCTGTCTCTTGTACTTGGCGCGCCTGTCCCTCACCTGACGCAGACCTGCTTCCCACGTTTGTCCCCACCCCCACATGGTTTGCCCCACAGGCTCGTGCCCCCCAGTCTCACCTGTAAGACACCTGCTTCCTGAACGTCAGGCTGCGCAGCTTCTCCTCCAGGCTTTCCTCCTTATCCTTGTGTGCGGGCTCCGCCGGGGTGGGGGTGGCGGCTGCTGCCCCCGGGGGTCCACTCTCGGCCCCGCCCTGCACCCGCTCCCCGGGGGGGTTCATGGCGGCGGGGAGGGGGTTCTGCCCCGGGGGAACCCGAGGCTGGGAGCGGGGAGAGCGGCTGCCGGAGGAGGCTGCGGCAGCATCCATGCAGCGGGGCATTGTGGGAAACTCCTCTTCAGCCAATGGAAGGAGAGCCGCCTGGGAGAACAGCCCCTCCCCAGAACCCTCCTCCCTCAGTATCTACTGCCAGCCTACTCCACACTCCTTACTACCCCAAGCTCCACAGGCATCGCTTTCACTCCTCCCTCACTATACTCTGCCCTCCTCCAAATAAAGCGCCCCTTCCCCTCTCAACCTGCCCGCTCTCCGCTTCATCGCACACTGCTAACCTCGCCCCCACCCTCAGCACCAGCTGCCAGCCCACCTGATCATACCCAGGGCCCCCAGCTCCCATACCACCCCCTGCCCTCTATCATCGCCCCCTCTGCCCTGCCCGCACTATCCTCGCCCTCATCTGCCAACGTCCACGACTATCTTCCAGCTTACACATCCTCTGCCAGTTTACCCCCACTGCCCCCTCCCCAGCCGCATTCTGTGCTGCCTGGCACGCGCACTCCTCCCTCACACCCTCTGCTCTTCCATCTTCAGAATCCTCTTTGTATGGATCGTTTGCCACCCCATCCCCCCCCCCCAGCATCCCTTCGGCCAACTTCCTCTGCCCACCGCCTCGCTATACCCAGCACCTTCTCCTGGCCACATCAGCACCCCTGCTCTCCCCCCCCCTCATCGCCCTGTGCCCTCCTGGGTCCCCCTGCTTCTCCTAACCACTCCATCCATTCCCCGATCTCCTCCCCTGCCATTCTAGGCGCTTTTACATCTGCCCTTCCCTCACTATCCTTTTATTTTTTATATATATATATATACATTTTTTTACTTACAACCTCCTCTCTTACAATTTTCTGCTATCCTTCCACACTAACCCAGGCCCTCCTCTCTCCCCATTATTGGGCCTCCTTTCTCACCCTCTTCCCTCTCGCGCCGAAGCCACACCCCTCTGAATCCCCTGCTACGTCATCATCCGTACACTCTTTACAACGGTCTGCCCTGCTCGTACTCCATGCACCGTCTCCCTTATTTACAACCCTCTTGCAAACTGCACTCTCTTCTGCAACCCCCACCTGCCCTCCACCCCTCACGATACTCCCCCTCCTCGCCCATCCATACTGTTCGTCACCGTGTACACCACCCTCTCCCCGCACAGGTATCAGTACCCTCCACCACCGTGTGCTCCCCGTCACTCCCTTTCTACCCCCTCACTCCTCTGCCATCCACCCACCACCCCCTCCTTTCTATCACTAGGCCACTCACTCACCAGCCTGTAACCTTTCCACCATCCTCATAATTTTCTAATCGCGCCTGCACCATTATCTCCCTCACCTGCACATTTCTCTCCCCTGCTCCCTCACCATTTACCTCACCTCACATATGCTCTGCCCTTCTGCCCGCCATCCTCCCCCCTCTCACATGCTCTGCCCTACTGCCCGCCATCCTTTCCCCTCTCACATGCTCTGCCCTACTGCCAGCCATCATTTCCCCTCTCACATGCTCTGCCCTACTGCCCGCCGTCCTTTCCCCTCTCACATGCTCTGCCCTTCTGCCCGCCATCCTCCCCCCTTTCACATGCTCTGCCCTACTGCCCGCCGTCGTCTTCCCTCTCACATGCTCTGCCCTACTGCCCGCCATCCTTTCCCCTCTGACATGCTCTGCCCTACTGCCCACCAGCCATCCTTTTCCCTCTGACATGCTCTGCCCTACTGCCCGCCATCCTTTCCCCTCTCACATGCTCCGCCCTACTGCCCGCCATCCTTTCCCTCTCACATGCTCTGCCCTACTGCCCGCCATCATTTCCCCTCTCACATGCTCTGCCCTACTGCCCCCATCCTTGCCCCCTCACATGCTCTGCCCTACTGCCCGCCATCCTTTCCCCTCTCACATGCTCTGCCCTACTGCCCACCATCCTTTCCCCTCTCACATGCTCTGCCCTACTGCCCGCCATCCTTTCTCCCGTCACATGCTCTGCCCTACTGCCAAACATCCTTTCCCCTCTCGCACGCTCTGCCCTACTGTCCGCTGTCCTTTCCCCTCTCAAACGCTCTGCCCTACTGCCCACCATCCTTTCCCCTCTCACACGCTCTGCCCTACTGCCCACATTTCCTTTCCCCTCTCACACGCTCTGCTCTACTGCCCACCATCCTTCCCCTCTCACATGCTCTGCCCTACTGCCCACCATCCTTCCCCTCTCACATGCTCTGCCGTACTGCCCGCAATCCTTTCCCCTCTCACACGCTCTACCCTAGTGCCCGCCATCCTTTCCCCCTCACATGCTCTGCCCTACTGCCCGCCATCCTTTCCCCTCTCACATGCTCTGCCCTACTGCCCGCCATCCTTTCCCCTCTCACACGCTCTGCCTTCTGCCCGCCATCCTTTCCTAAACTTCCTTTGCCCACATTCCTCCTCACCGTCCTCCATCGCCCCTCGTCTCTTTCACTCCTTTCTCCCTCAGGTACTAGACTCTTCGTTTTCCCCTCACACGCCCTCACACCTCCTCCTCTCTCCACCCTGTCGTTCTATATCCAACCTTTCTAGCACCCTCTGTCCTCGCCCTTCACCACGCACCAAAACTCCCCCATTACTGCCCTACACCCTTTACACTTCGCCAGTCACAAAAGCGCTTCGGGACCTCGGTCAGGTGTATAAAGCACTATACAAATGCTACGATGCGGTACGATGCAATCCCCTCTTCACCTCTCTCCACATATTTCTGTCTCAGTCCACCCATCATTCATTGCTCGCCACCCTACCCCTCCACCCCCCTTCCTACCACGCCCCAGGGCTTTAACTGCGCTGGGTCATGCCGGTGCTCAGCACTGGCAGTTTTAAAAAGCAGGTGCTGAGACAAGGTCCCTATCGGGGTTCTCCATTTTCATCTGCACCCCCCTTACTATTCTTGACACACTGCTCGCTTAAGAACTGGTAACCCCCAAACTGTCCGCTGCATGGAAGCGGTGAGTGGGTGAACCGCCTGTCTTTTCACACATCTTGCTGCTTACCAGCTATGACGTGGCTCCTGGGACTGACACTAGTAGATGAGATCTTCTCAAGACTCTAAAGCGGGATCTGACAACTTAAACACGTGATGACATGGAAGAGCACACTTTAGTGCTTGGCTAGGGTGCCCTCTGGTGGCCAACAGGGCGCACAGGAGGGATCTTTGTAAGTGTGTGCTCAAATACGCCCAGATTACAAAGACGCTGTCCATGCGTGGGGATTTGTTACTTTTTTAACGGGAACCCGAGGCTAAGTGTAGCGGTGGTATGTGCTATGTACAATCCAACGCACATCGCGATTTGTGTTGAATTGTAACGAAAAGTAGCCCAAAGTTGCATTACTTTGCATCAAGTGGGTGTCCCGTTGGTGGTGCATAGGCGTTCCCATGCAACCAACCACCAATGGGTTTTGAGGCAAATCTACAAAGAATTGTAGACAGGATTTGCGCCAAAATCCTGCGTCTCATTGAGGCAGGAGGAAAGAGGATAAATGTTTTCATTTCTCTTCATGTTTCCCATTTGCATGTGAGCTTAATGCAGCACACATACAAAGTGAGAAACACCCTAAAGCCAGTGCTTAATTTGTAAAATAATAAGTGCCAGCGCCCTGACCCGGAGGCCACTGTAGTTTTCACCACCCATCGCCCTTGTCATCGCTGCCAAAACAGCTACTAACCATCTCTCTCGCATGTAAATGCGACTGTTCAGATTATTCCAGGTCCCCAAAGGCAAAGGAATGGCTGGGGAGGCAGGTATTAGTGATTTTAAATGTATATTGTATTCACAAACAACCGTTCTTTTACTCATCTTTAAATTAGATGAGCAGCGCCACCATGTGGCAGACTGTCATAAGTGCAGTATTGACAATTAAGTCCAGGTGGTGAGCACCAGAAACCAATTAACTGCCAGTGCCCAGCACCGGAAACCACCAGCTCAAATTAAGCACTGCCTAAAGCATAGTTTTTGTACTGGAAGGGACCCTTTCCTGTATATGCACTATGGCACAAGGCTGTGTTGGCACATGATAGTCAAAAGCGTGCCAGCACAGGCAGAGAGCAGAAGAGTGCCACATCTTAGAGGATATGGCACTATTCTGCTCTCTCCTGTTCACACAACACAGTGCAGCAACTTTACATGCTTTGCTATGTTGCATGATTTTGTTTCTTGTAAATCAGGGCCATGATTAGTGATAAGAACAGATGATGGACGGAATGCTGAACAATGCAAACATTCCCCCTTAGTCAACAGATCTGGGTTTAATCCATCATTCTTTTGCCCACCATACCTCCCCAGTTCGGATCCAGCTATATGCAAATCAGTCTTGACCCTGCTCCTCACGGGAACAGTCGAGCCCAAATTGTCAAGCCAGGTCCTCCCTGGACTAGAAACTAGCATCCTGGGACTGGTTTCGGGGTATCACCCCTCATCAGCCAGGGTAGTACCCCGCCTATACCCAATCCTCTAGTACGTAGCACAAATTCTAAATTGGTCCCACTAACTCTGACCAATACCATAGCTCCAGCCCCCTCACACACCTACACAGTACTCGCCTCACCTTCTCCTTCTATCCCACCCCCCTCTTCTCCCTATAACCACCCCTCCTACCGGCCACCCTACATACGCCCAGGCTATTGAAACCCCCTAAGCCCCACTCCTAGCCTACCCACTCATCCCCTACCCCAGACCAAATAATATGTACACAGCCCTCACTAGATTCCAGACTTGACGAGATCTTACTCTCACTACAACAAGTCAAAGCAGACCTCCAAAGCCTACGGGGCATTATCCTACAGTCACCCAAGATCAGATGGCCTGATAGGGATTTGGTTACAAACTGTCATAGTAACTTCTCTCCAAACCCCCATTCTATGCAATCACCTTCTCCGAAACACTTGCACCCGAGATGGAGACCTTTACCTTACTCCAATGCGCCTATCCGACCATTCCGAATGAGGGATCCTTTATCAACCAAGGATATCCATTCTCTCCTCCGCTCCTACAATCTTCCGCAACACAATCACAACACATCGCGCCCAGACAACACAAATAGCCATGCCTTAATCCACACCATCCCCCCTAATCCACACAGAGATCCAAGACCCAACTATAGAGGAATAATTAAAGACAATCTTACGCGAATCCCCCTCACACAGGACCCTCTAGTTCCCGCCAAGCCCCATTTCAAATGTACACTTCTAAATTGTAGATCGGCCTCAAGACATGCGGCAGACATAGCTGATCTCATACTCACTCATGAACCCGACCTTCTAATCCTGACAAAAACCTGGTTAAATGAATCGTCTACGCCCATCCTCGATATTCTGGTCCTTCCAAACCATGACATCACTAGATTAGACAGAGTTGATCGACCAGGAGGCGGCATTGCTGCATCCATCGGATTAGCCTCTCTGTGAACCGTTCTCACTCACCGGTATTATCCTCATGTGAATACCTCTGTATTGATATCACAAGTAACAACAGACCAGTATGCACCCTGCACACATTCTACCACCCTCCAGGTGATAACCTCACCGTCATCGAACAGTTTATGGATATCGTGACTACAAAAACAGGACAACAAAGCACCCAAATCTTCTTCGGAGATCTCAATCTACACTAGAACAATCCAAATTACTTTGCTGTAATCAGCCTCAAAGCATTCCTTACGGTCCTTGAACGTGCTCAAATCTACAACAGCCCCACACATGATAAGTGTTCAATCTTAGATCTGGTTATTTCCAACGCAGATTCCATTCAACTTGAAACGATCCTCCCTTGTGATTGGTCGGACCACCACTCCATTATATTCCTCATTAATGAAGCTGTGAAACTAAACTCAGCCCAACCTACGAAACCTAAAATTTGGAAAAGGAACCTAAAAAATGCTAACATCAATCTACTAACATCCTCTAGTGTCAACCTCTTGCTTCCCCCTGAGGGCTTATCTGATGTACAAGCTCTTACAAACCACTACTTCAATTCCATGACTACGGTACTAGGCTCTGTTGCACCGCTACAACTGAAAAGACTCTCCACAAAAGACTCCAAACCATGGTACAATGGCAGCCTCAATGTGGACAGACGTACCTTAAGACTAATTGAATATCGATGGAGAGCATCCCCATCCTTTGACCACCTTAAGCTTCTAAGAGTTACCAGAAACTCCTACTACAAAAATATCAGAAGGTCTAAAGCAAACTTTTTTAGGAACCAGCTAGACCAAGCCAAAAATCGACCCAAAAATCTATTTGAATTAGTCAAAGCACAATCAAATGGCCTACCATAACCCCCCCCCCCCCGCCTCTCCAAGCTGGACCGAGCTCATTAACCAGTTGTGAAGAATTTGCCTCCTTCTTCATTGAGAAGACCGAAAACATGAAGATGGACCTGCATAAGGCCTTAGTGCTTCATTCTTACATCACCAAAGACACCCTCGCACCCTCTCTGTCAACCTTTAACATATGCACACCAAGGCTCGCCCTCAAAAACAATGCAGCATGGTCCTCCTTCAAAACTTTTAATAAAGGCGAAATCTTAAAAGTGCTCACATCATTGAACCCCTCTGACCACTTTGTCGATCCTCTACCCGCTAACTACTTAAATGAGTTCAAACCTTTGATACTGCCACTATGAACCAAGATTATCAATGCCTCTCTGCTTCAAGGCATTTTACCAGAAAACTTTACATCAGGACAGGTGTCCCCATCCTAAAAAAAACGACTGCGGACCACACAGACTTAAATATTTACCGCCCGATCTCTAACATTCCAACTCTGGCTAAACTCCTGGAAAAATGTGTACACATCCAACTTTGCAACCACATCGAACAATTCAACCTGTTAAACCAAACCAATCCGGTTTCCGTGCAGGGCAAAGCACTGAATCGGCTCTGACGCACATAGTGGATGATGCACTAAAAATCCTAGACCAAAACGAAGCTTGTCTTTTAATCCTGCTCGAACTATCTTCGGCATTTGACACTGTCAAACACGACAATTTTCTAGACCTCCTGAAACATAGAATGGGCCTATCAGGATCCGTCCTAAATTGGTTCACCTCCTTTCTCCAAAATAGATCCCAAAGATTCAAGGTCAATCAATCTCTATCTAAGTCCATCCCAGTCACATTAGAAGTCCCGCAGGGCTCCTCCCTTTCCCCCACTCTCTTTAACCTATTCATGGAACCTCTTACCGAAATTCTTAGCTCCTCCAACATTCATTATCACATGTACGCAGACGATACACAACTGTACCTAAAGGTCTCTTCTCCGGAGGAAATCAGATCTCTTAATTTAACTCTACAAAAAACACAGCTTTGGCTTGCTGAAAACCACTTGAAACTAAACACCCTCAAGACTGAAGTCCACCTAATCGCTCCCCCCAATCAAACAACCATCATAGAGGAATGGCTTAAACAATTTACAGCGCTCAACTGCCAGCCTAAAGTTATCGACTCAGCGAGATCGCTGGGAATAACACTCAACAGGAATCTAACCATGCATAAACATATCAGTGCCGCAACAAAAGGAGTAAACATACAGATGAATATTCTGAGAAAATGAAAACCCTTCCTTCCCGCTAATGACTTCAAATTGGCAGTACAAGCTCTAGTAATCCCCAGACTAGATTATGGGAGTGCAACTCTCTGCAGACTTCCCAGGTCTACAACGGCCCCTCTAAGAGCCTCCCTTAATTCAGCTGCCAGGCTCATCACGGGTTCTAAAAGAAACTGCCACATTTCCCCTGACCTTGAAGCTCTCAATTGGCTCCCATTCGAAGCAAGAATTCAACAAAAAAATCGATTGCATGACTCACAAAGCCCTTCACCACAAGACCCCGAGATATCTGACCCAGGAATTGGTGCTCTCATGTGGCGATAGATCCTCCAGAAGTTCCAGCGCTCTTCTTCTGAAACCACAAAGATTTGCCAAAAAGAAAACATACAACCAAGCCTTCTCTGGAATCGCCCCAAGGATCTGGAATGCATTGCCCCCAGAAACCAGACTGAGTCCCTCTACTGCCTCTTTCAAGAAAGAAGTAGAGTCTCTACTCATGAGTAAATTTACATGAACAACGAACTGACCCGCATAAGGGATGTTGTCCACCATTGTTTTCGATGTCTTTGTATTTTATGTCTCTGTGCATACATCTTTGTAACTATCAATAGCAGGAGACAATAATGGCATACATCGTACTTTGCTCTATGTTTCCACCTGTAAAGCGCTCTGATACCCGCAAGGGTCATGTTTGCGCTATATAAAACCTTCAAAATAAATAAAAATAAATAAATTGGCCATCATGCATAATTTAATGATGATCCAGCATTTGGTTCTTGGTAGAATCACTCTCGCACTCCTCAAAATGACATTATCATCATCAGTTAATTCAGATTGCACCTCCCAAAATGGTTTCACTAAAATGTTCAATAAATGTTCCTTGAGCCAACCCTTATGTATGTTACTCAAAACTTCCTGTAACACTTCTGTCCCGATTACGAGTGAAGGTGCAATTTATCATACCTCATAAATACTAATACCCCAGGCTACGTTATTTATCTGGTGTGATAAATAGCACTTCTTATGAGTTGTCAGGGAATAATATTCTGATTTTGGTGTTTAACGCACCAAAATTTGAATGGTACTGTATTTACCATACATATTTCCCCTGTTAAATTTCGGCAGTTTTGACCTGCCGAAGTTTAATCCTTTCTATGCTCATGAAGGAGCGGTTCCGTCATGAGCCACGGTGGGCGTGTACTCATGACGGAACTGCTCCGTCATGGAACCCACCCATGGGGGAAGCGCTGGCGCTCCCCCCATGGGCAGCCCATCTAGCCCCCACAAAGGTGGATGGCAGTGGAAGAGTTTCCGCTGCCACACCAACCCCCCCCCCCCAGGTAATCCCATGACATCAGCGCACACAGCACACGCCAACGTCATCAGGAAGCCCTGGACGCACTGAAAGCCATTTGCTTCCAGGCGTCCGACGGAGGAGGTAGGTGTTCCTGCTCCGGGGGTGTTTCTTTGTCCATCGAGGCATCAGGAGAGAGGAAAGAGTTTTTCCTCTCCCCTGAAGTCTCTTTGAAGGGCATTTGTGCTGCACGATTGTGCACAGCGTCGCGATCGTGAAGCAGAAATGCCCCTACTAGGCACCAGGGATGTGTTTTTTTGGCATAGAAGTGACCCCTTGGGCAAGGGTCACTTCCTTAAAGGGTAATAAAGAATGGATATTTTTTTTCTGCCCCTCCTGGGGGCAGAGCGGCTAGCTTTTTTGGCCTTACTGCCCCTGGGGGGGGGGGGGACAGAAAACCCCACTAGGCACCAGGGATTTTGTTTGTCTTTGTATGGAAGCGTCCCTTTGGGCAAGGGTCACTTCCAAGGGGGTGAAATTAACTAGATGAATTTTCTGCCCTCCCCCGTGGGCAGATCGGCCCGTTTTTTGACCTTTCTGCCCCCAGGGGAGGCAAAAAAAAACACTAGGCACCAGGGATTCTTTTTTTATTGCAGATGGAAGCGACCCCTTGCAAGGGTTGCTTCCAAGGGGCTTAAATTATGTTTATGTATTTTCTGCACCCCCATGGGGACAGACCTGCCTGTTTTTTTGGCCTTTCTGCTCCCAGGCGGGAGAGGGGGGAATGCAGAAAACCCTACTAGGCACCAGGGATCTATTTCTTTTGCAAGGGGGCAAATTTCTGCCTGCTGTTTTCTGCCCCACCTGGGAACAGATAGGCCTGGCAGAAAACCCCACCAGATCCCTTGGGCAAGATCACCCCCCCCCCCCCATTTTTATCGGCCCTATTTGAAGGCCCATGTGGCAGATTGACCATTTGGGTAGTGACATAGCGTGTTATAATGTTAATTGTTTTATTTCTTGTGAATTGCAATTGTAACGTTTTATTTCTCCTTTTTACTCTAGTTCAAGGCTTTTGCTCTCTAGACTGATGTTCCAGGTTGCGGCTTTGTTACTGGTGGTTCTACAGTTTGTGTATTTGCATGTGTTTGGTAAGAGACATTTTTTTGTACTATTTACTCTAAATGAGTTTCATGTCCCTGACTGAATGTGTTTTTTGCAAATGGTGTAATAATAGCAGTATATTTGGCTTCTGTTTTTTGAGTGTCAAAATCTTTTTGCATTAGTGCTCGATGTGTATTTTGTTGTCTTGTGAGTAATTGGTTTTGCTTTTTCTTTCTAGTGGGATATCGTTGCTTTTTGATGTGTCTCTGCAGAGTAGGTGCTGGTGAGTGTAGCTATCTTCGGCAAGTGAGTCATATTGTTTTTGAGTATCTAGATCTTTGTGCTAAAGCCACACTTTGTTTAGTACTTATTTTGCACAGTGTTGGTTGTTGTTGACTTGTTTGTGAAGTCTCCTTTCTTTGTAAGGTCTATGGCTAGCCGCAGGATTACTGCTCAGCAGGTTGTTGGTATGCTTTTTGAGTCTTCCTCTGACCATGGTTCAGAGACTGACACTGCATCTGAGGCAGAGGAGGCAGTGGAAGATTCTGGCAGTGAGTTTTCTGTCCACGAGGAATCATCGGATGATGAATCGACTCTTAGTGCAGATGAAGTGCCTGTCTTAGAGGAGGACATTGATGTGCCGATAGTGCAGCAAGAGGCATCCGGGTTGCAGCCTGGGGCTGCAAGGCCTCCCATTGGAAGTGCTGACCTCTGGGTGGCCCCAGGCATGGTGCAGCCGACATTGCCAGACTTTACTGATGTTCCAGGGTGTAGAGTGTATACTGAAAACCTTTTGCCTATAAATTTTTTTCAGTTGTTTATGGACGATGTATTTTTGGCAAAGATTGTTGAGCAGTCTAATTTGTATGCTGAACACTATTTGAAGGACAACAGTGCCAGCCTTAGGCCCCACTCTAGAGCTACCCGGTGGACTCCCACAAATCCAGAAGAGATGAAGAAGTTCTTGGGTTTAACTTTTTTGATGGGGTTGCTAAGGAAGCCATCGATGTCTTCATATTGATCTACTAGTCCCTTGCTGACAACGGTTATATTTCCAGCAGTCATGAGTTGTGATCGGTATTTGCTTCTGCTTTGGATGCTGCATTTTGTCAATAATTGTTTAGCATTGCCACAAGATCACCCTGATTGTGACAGTCTTTTTAAGATTCGGCCTGTCATTGATCACTTTGTAGATCGATTTTCTGAGATCTATGCTCCAGGGAAAGAAATAGCTGTTGATGAGTCGTAGGTCTTGTTCAAGGGCTGCTTGGTTTTTAGGCAATATATTCCTAGCAAGAGAGCATGCTATGGAATTAAGATGTATATGCTGTGTGACGGTAGGCCTGGATATGTCTCTAATTTCAGGGTGTACACTGGTAGGGATTTCAGGATTGACCCCCCTGGTTGTCCATCCACTTTTGGAGTGACTGAGAAAATTGTGTGGGAACTTGGTAGAGGACATTTTAACAAAGGTCACCATTTATATGTAGATAACTTCTACACTGGTGTGCAGTTGTTCAGGGAATTGGCCAAAGTGGACACTGTTGCTTGTGGCACAATCCGCTCTAACCGTAAACGTTTCCCAAAAGAACTTGTTTGTCAAAAGCTTGTGCGGGGGCAGTGCGTTGCGTAGCGAGGAACTTCTGGCTGTGAAGTTTGCAGACAGGAGAGATGTCTACATGCTGACTACCATCCATGATGGAAGCACTTCACCTGTGACTGTTTGGGGTCAGGTTGCTGAAGTGTGCAAATCTGTGTGCATTTTAGACTATAATAGGCACATGGGTGGTGTTGATAGAGTAGATCAGAGGTTGGAACCTTACACTGATCTACGTAAGGCTTCCATTTGGTATAAGAAGTTGGCTATCCATCTTTTCCACTTGTCAACCTTTAATGCTTTTGTTGTATTTAAGGATTGTTGTCCTGAGTCAAAGATGACTTTTGCTAAGTTTCAGGAGTCTGTAACAGGCAGCCTTGTTGTAGTAGAACAGGCAAGAGTTCCTAGAGTAGGAGTGGTGGAGGATGTGGCTAGATTGAAAGATCGCCACTTTCCTGATCACATTCCTCCCACGCCCTCAAAAGACTTTCCCAGTAGGAGATGTAGAGTCTGCTGGTGAAGAAGTAAGTGGAAGGAGACTCGTATGTACTGCCCCGAGTGTCCTTCTAACCCTGCGCTGTGTGTGCCTGCTTGTTTTAGAATGTACCACAAGCAAAATAATTTTGGGGAGCATCCATGAGTGATAAAGTGAACTGCCTGGTCTGTATTGTTTTATATTTTTGGTTCAGTTTCAAGGTTGGCATTAGTGCAATGTATTTAGTTTCAGATTGTGTGTTAGTAGATTTGTATATATTTACAATTTGTTTGTGTTTTCTTTTTTGTATAAAAAAACCCTAACTGTGATGGCGGTGTGTGTTGGCTGGTGGTGTGCGTGGACTGGTGCTTGGCTGGCGGTGTGCGTGGACTGGCACTTGGCTGGGTGTGTGCGTGGACTGGCACTTGGCTAGGTGTGTGCATGGACTGGCGCTTGGCTGTCGATGTGCGTGGACTGGTGCATGGCTGGCGGTGTGCGTGGACTGGCGCTTGGCTGGTGGTGTGCGTGGACTGGCACTTGACTGGTGGTGTGCATGGACTGGCGCTTGGCTGCTGGTGTAAATGGACTGGCACTTGGCTGGCAGTGTGCATGAACTGCCACTTGGCTGGCGGTGTGCGTGGACTGACGCTTGGCTGGCGGTCTGTGAGTAGTGACTTGCTGCTGGTCACTACACACACTGGTAGTCAAACGCCAGTCCACGCAATCCATCAACTGGTGTGGTTGCTGTGTCAGGCATGTGGGCTTGTGGGCGTGTGAAAGTGATGGGCCATTGAAAGGCGCTGTCTGCTGATGTGAGTGTTGTACTGTGATTTGGCCGCGGCTGGCTGTGTGAATGGTTTTGTATGTGTCACACATATGAAAGGTGTATGAATGGCCTGTAAAGATGTTGATGCCTTGTCGTGGCTTTACAGCTCATGAGCTGTGAGTCAATGGTTCAGTTTCTTGTCCTTTCAATTATTAACAGTGCATTTCATTTTTGTGAAATCTCTTGTTAATAAAATTGTATATACTGAACCATCACTCATCCTCGTGTCAAATCCAACCAATATGTATGTGTGCTTGAGGAATAGATGGTTGTGCAGTAATATTTGTCTTTTCTGTCTTTCTCAAGCAGGGTGTACCTTGTCCCTTTTTGTGAATGTTGTAATGTGTTGGTTCCGTGCCTGGTGGTGTGAATGGTCTCGTGTGTATCACGTACGACAGGTGTGTGAATGGCCTGTAAAGCAGTTGGGGCCTTGACGCGGCTTTACAACTCACAAGCTGTGAGTCACTGGTTCAGTTTTTTGTCCTTTCAATTATTGACAGTGCATTTAATTTTTGTGAAATCTCTTAATAAAATTTTATATACTGAACCATCACTCACCCTCGTGCCAAATCCAACCAGTATGTGTGTATGCTTGAGGAACAGATGGTTGTGCAGTAATATTTGTCTTTTTTGTCTTTCCCTGCTAAGGTGTACATTCCATCTAAGAAAAACCTACCAACTCTAGATATTCTCGTAAACTAAACACCCAGGAGAGTACATAGTGATGTCTCTCTTGTGGATCCCAACAAGTTATCTTACCCACAATGTCCTGCAAACCTCAAAATGTGACTGTCACATTTTCCTTGCATTACTGTGCCATAATTTTCACGCTTCAGAAAGAAACAACAAATTTCCTACCACCCAGCATTTTCCCAAGTCTCCCAATAAAAATGGTACCTCACTTGTGTGGGTGGGTGAAGTACCCGCGGCAGGGAAGGGCCCAAAACTATTGTGGAGACATCAAAAGTACTTATCATAAAACGATCTGGTTTTGCAGGGGGGGGCATCTGGGGTTTTGGCCCCGGGCGCAGCGGCCAACTAGGAAACCTACCAAACCGATACATTTCTGAAAGCTAGACACCCTGGGGAGTCCAGTGAGGTATGGCTTGCGTGGATCCCCCAACGTTTCCCTACCCAGAATCCCACGCAAACCTCACATTTTTCTCAAATTTTTGTGTGGGAAAGTTGTAGGATCACCGGGCTGGCACAAATTTCCTACCACCTAGTGTTCCCCCAGGTCTCCCGATAAAAATGGTACCTCACTAGTTTGGGTGGGTCAAGTACTCGCGACAGGCAAGGGCCCTAAATGTATTGTGGAGACTTCAAAATTACCTATGATAAAACGACCTAGTTTTGCGGGGGGGGCACCTGGGTTTTTGGCCCAGGGCTCAGCGGCCATCTAGGAAACCTACCAAACCCACACATTTCTGAAAGCTAGACATCCTGGGAAGTCCAGTGAGGTATGGCTTGCGTGGATCCCCCAACGTTTCCCTACCCAGAATCCCCTGCAAACCTCAAATTTAGCTGAAAAAAATCACTTTTTTTCTCACATTTCTGTGTGGGAAAGTTGTGGGATCACCGGGCTGACACAAATTTCCTACCACCCAGCGTTCCCCTACGTCTCCCGATAAAAATGGTACCTCACTCGTGTGGGTGGCCCAAGTACCCGCGACAGGCAAGGGCCCAAAACGTATTGAGGAGACATCAAAATTACCTATCACAAAACAACCTGGCATTTGGGGAATACGGGGTGGTGGAATTTTGTGGATCCACGCAGATTCCAGAACTTTCCATCACAGAAATGTGAGGAAAATGTGTATTTTTTTTACAAAGTTTGAGGTTTGCAAGGGATTCTGAGTAACAGAACCTGGTGAGAGCCAGACACGTCACCCCGACCTGGATTTCCCTGGGTGTCTAGTTTTAAAAAATGTATAGGTTTGCTAGGTTTCCCTAGGTGCCGACAGAGCTAGGGTTCAAAATCTACAGCTAAGCACTTTGTAAAAAAGGGTCCGTTTTCACTGTAAAAATGTGGTGTGTCCATGTTGCGTTTTGGGCTGTTTCCTGTCGCAGGCACTAGGCCTACCCACACAAGTGAGGTACCATTTTTCTCTGAAGACTTTGGGGGATGCGGGGTGGGTGGACTTTTGTGGATCCACGCAGGTTCTAGAACTTTCCATCACAGAAATGTGAGGAAAATTTGTTTTTTAACAAAGTTTGAGGTTTGCGAGGGATTCTGGGTAACAGAACCTGGTGAGAGCCAGACAAGTCACCCCATCCTGGATTCCCCTGGCTGTCTAGTTTTCAAAAATGTATAGGTTTGCTAGGTTTCCCTAGGTGCTGGCAGAGTTAGGGTTCAAAATCTACAGCTAGGCACTTTGCAAAAAAAGGGTCAGTTTTCACTGTAAAAATGTGGTGTGTCCACGTTGCGTTTTTTTTGCCGTTTCCTGTCACAGGCACAAGGCCTACCCACACAAGTGAGGCACCATTTTCATCGGAAGACTTTGGGGAATGCGGGGTGGGTGAAATTTTGTGGATCCACGTAGATTCTAGAACTTTTCATCACAGAAATGTGAGGAAAATGTGTTTTTTTTTACAAAGTTTGAGGTTTGCAAGGGATTCTGGGTAACAGAACCTGGTGAGAGCCAGACAAGTCACCCCATCCTAGATTCCCCTGGGTGTCTAGTTTTCAAAAATGTATAGGTTTGCCTGGTTTCCCCAGGTGCCGGCAGAGCTAGTGTTCGAAATGTACAGCTAGGCACTTTGCAAAAAAGTGTCCGTTTTCAAAGTAAAAATGTGGTGTGTCCACGTTACGTTTTGGGCCGTTTCCTGTCTCAGGCACTAGGCCTACCCACACAAGTGAGGTACCATTTTTCTCGAAAGACTTTGGGGAATGCTGTGTGGGTGGAATTTTGTGGATCCACGCAGATTCCAGAACTTTCCATCACAGAAATGTGAGGAAAATGTGTTTTTTTTTAACAAAGTTTGAGGTTTGCAAGGGATTCTGGGTAACAGAACCTTGTGAGAGCCAGGCAAGTCACCCCATCCTAGATCTGCTTGGTGTCTAGTTTTCAAAAATGTATAGGTTTGCTTGGTTTCCCTAGGTGAGGGCAGAGCTAAGGTTAAAAATCTACAGCTAGGCACTTTGCAAAAAAGAGTCAGTTTTCACTGTAAAAATGTGGTGTGTCCACGTTGCGTTTTGGGCCGTTTCCTGTCGTGGGCACTAGGCCTACCCACACAAGTGAGGTACCATTTTTCTTGGAAGACTTTGGGAAATGCAGGGTGGGTGGAATTTTGTGGATCCACGCAGATTCCAGAACTTTCCATCACAGAAATGTGAGGAAAATGTTTTTTTTTTTTAACAAAGTTTGAGGTTTGCAAGGGATTCTGGGTAACAGAACCTGGTGAGAGCCAGACAAGTCACCCCATCCTGGATTCCCCTTGGTGTCTAGTTTTTAAAAATGTATAGGTTTGCTAGGTTTCCCTAGGTGCAGGCAGGACTAGGGTTCAAAATCCACAGCTAGGCACTTTGCAAAAAAAGCGTTTGTATTCACAGTAAAAATGTGGAGTGTCCACGTTGCGTGTTGGGCCCTTTCCTGTTGCGGGGACTAGGCCTACCCACACAAGTGAAGTACCATTTTTATTAAGAGACTTAGGGGAACACAGAATTGTAGAGCAACTCTTATTACCTATTGACTTTCAATGCATTTCTGCCTTTCAAATGTAAGACAATGTGTAAAAATGAAGTCACTTTGAAAAATATAATTCACATGCTAGTACGGGTACCCACAATTTCGGAGATGTGCAAATAGCTACTGTTTCTAGACTCTATATTTTGTTCCCATTTCAGAAATACATAGGTGTCTTTCATACCGATTTTTCACTGTTTATATTTTCCCAAATTAATTGCTATATACCCGGTACACAATAAAAAACTATTGCAAGACGCTGCTCAGTTATTGGCTCTGGGTTCGTCGGGTTCTTAGTGAACCTACAAGTGCTATATATCCCCACAACCAGAAGGGTCCAGCGGATGTAACAGTATATTGCTCTAAAATATCTGTCATACTTAGAAGAAGTTACAGGTGAAAACGTTGGCACAAATGGCTGTTTTTTTCAACTAATTTTCAATTTTTCATATTTTCAACTGTTAGTTTCTATAAAAAAACCTTGAAGGATCTACACAAATGACCCCTTGCTGAATTTTGTCTACTTTTGTGAAATGTATAGCTTTCCAGGATCCATTATGGATTTTATACCCATTTCTACCACTAACTGGAAGGAGGTTGAAAGCACAAAAATAGCAAAAATAGGCTATGTCCCAATAAAATGCCAAAGCTGTGTAAAAAAATTTGGTTTTCTGAAAAAGTCTGTCAGTCCCTGAAAGCTGGGAAGATGGTGATTTCAGCACCACAAGCCCTTTGTTATCATTTGCAGGGGAAAAAACAGACGCTTTCATCTGCAGCACTTTTTTTCTCCAAAAAAACCAACTAAATGTAGCTGTATTTTGACTAATTTCTGGGTCCCCTCCAGGGGAATCAACAAATCCTGGGTACCTTTAAAATCCCCATGATGCTGGAAGAAAAGGACGCTAATTTGGCGTGGATACCTTATGTGGTCAAAAAGTTACAGGGGCCTAAGCTCGAACTACCCCAAATAGCAAAAAAAGGCTTAGCACAGGGGGGAAAAGGCCTAGCAGCGAAGCTGTTAACTAAGGTTGATGGATATAACAAAGCTGCTTATTATCAGCTGCGTTAAATACCTCCCAACTCGTAATTCAGACCCATGCGCAAACAGGGATTTACAGACGGGTCTGAATACATCGACCCACTCGTAATCAGGCCTTTCATCTTTTTGGTACTCCTGTGCCCACTTGTCTTTTCCAATCGGTGGAGACCCATGAACATATGCTTTTTAAAACTCATTCCAAACTTCATCCTCACATTGTTTCATTTGTTTTGGTAATCAACAAATAAACTCTGCAATCATATTTTCTTCATCGGCCATGTATACAATTTAGTGACTGTAGTCCTGTTATCTGATCGATAATCTCGCCACCCTATCAGAAGCATTTAACATACATTCCATTTTTTTTTGTGTAAAATATGTTTATTGATTTCCATCATATATCAATCAAAAGCAATTCAAACATGAGCTTCCGCTCGCATATAACTTCCCCAATACACATGTCTCCCTATACGGGCTCTCCGTTAATCCACGGATACAATTGGGAGTGCTCAATACCATACTGGAGAACAGTTCGGTGTTCCAATAACAAGGCCCACCTTCGCATTTCTATAGCAAGGCACAACGTGATAAAGGGCAATAACAAGTATTATATCCAGAAGCTCTGGAACATAGGAAAGAAAATGAGCACGAAATCATACACCCTATAACACGCAACAATCCCTCCTCCATCCCACCAACCCCCTCCCACAACTCCCCCGGCATGACATGATAACTTGAGACATAACAGGGCATTCAGCTCAATGTCCACAGCACAATAATCCTGCAACTGAATGGTACACAGCAAACTTTCATAATGTAGGACAGTTAGTAGGCTAATAGAGGTATCCCCCATTCTTCAACACCGTTCTAAACAGTTAGTGAGGAGGGCAGGTCGTGCGAGTCACTAGGCAAAGAGTCCACATCAGTATCGGAGTCTGTGGGTTTTAGCAGCTCCGTTAAGGCTCCCCAGGCACGGGCAGAGTCCATTGCTTTGTCGCCATGAGCTCGACCAGCCGCTTGCAGTCGGAGAACCGTCTCGCACTCTGCCCACCGAATAAATTCAGCCTTCCACCTCTGCAATCTCGGCCCCGCTGAGCCTTCCAATGAGCCGTAATTTCCCTTTTGGCCAGGACCAGCCCTAGGTCTATAAATTTACTAGTTATTTTTGTCTTAGAAGTATGGGGGAACCAATGTAATAAACATGGACCTATACCAAATTCAATATCCCTCTCCGTAACATCACAGAGTATTGTCAACACTTCCCGCCAATAAAGCCCAATCCGGGGGCAGTCCCACAACATATGGCGGAAATCCGCTCCCTCTCCGTTGCAGCGGGGGCAGGGTGCTGTGAGCGTTTTAAAATATTGTTTAATTTTGACTGGGGTGAGATAAGCTCTATGCAAAATAAAAAATTGAATCTGTTGAAATCGGGCGTTCCTGGAACATTTCCATGGGCGCTCAAGCAATTCAGCCCAGACTTTGTCAGGAATTTCCCCTTCCATGTCCTCCTCCCATTTTTGCTTCAACCCCAGAAGGGGGGCAACTTTTCATAGGTCATCCGACGATATAAACAAGTAACAGCTTTAATGGTACCAGCCGCCAGCACCACGTACTGGCAAGCCATTGATGTCTTAGGTTCAGACAGCCCCCTTTCCATCGCCGCTGAATAGCCGACACCAAGGCCGCATGCAGCAGATAATCTCCACGAGGGAGATCAAAGCGCTCACGAATGGCCTCAAAAGGCATCAGAACGTTATCTTCATACAAATCTCCCACCGCTGTCAATCCCAAAGCACACCACCCCGTTAGCGTCGACCAGTTGCCCCCATGAGGCAATTGCTGGCACATCAACAACGGGATCTCTGGAGCGTACGGGCAGTCGATCCGCGCCCTTTGTTGGCTCCTATTCCAACACAACCGAAAAGTCTGCACGTCCCCAGGGAGATCCTTAAGGCGAAGCGGCTGTTGTAAAATAATCCTAGATAGCAAGTAGGCAGGAATCCGTCCCCCGCAGCATCTCCCACTTCCCGGAACTCCCGAGCCACCGCTTGAGTAAGCCATTGCAGCTGGGCCGCCAAGTAATAAGACTCGAAGTCCGGAACTGCTAAACCTCCCTCCCCCGTGGACGTAGCAGAGTGTGCAAAGCTACACGTCGCCTGCCAGAAAGCCAGAGAAACCCAGTTACCATCTGTTGAAGCCTCTTAAAAATCGACGCAGGGAGCCAAACAGGAAGCGTCCGAAAATAATATAGCAGCCTGGGGAGTGCCACCATCTTGAGGAGCGCCACCCGCCCTATCAGGGACAGCGGCAACGTCTGCCAAAAGTCCATACTGCCCTGGAGACCCCGTATAGCCCTGCTAATATTACCCTCCACCAGATCCTTCTGCTCATGGTAGATACGTGTCCCCAGATACGTTATACAGGTATACTCCCATTTTACAGCCTCCGTAGACCGAGGACCCTCACCCGTCTTGGAGGTGGGGAACAGGCACAATTTTGTTCAGTTCACTCCCAGACCTGCCATTTCTTCAATATGTTGAAGCAGGCGCTTCGCTCCCAGCAAAGCCTCCTGGGTGTCGGCTAGGAACAGTAGGAGGTCGTCTGCGTAAAGCGCAATATAATGGGTATCGTCATGCACCTGGAGCCCCCTGAGCCACTTCCCAGTTCGGGCCTGGGCCGCCAGTGGCTCTATGGCCAGTGCAAATAATAGCGGGGATAGAGGACACCCTTGACGAGTCCCTCTACGCACCGCACAGGGAGCCAATATCAGACCGCCAGACTTAGTTCTAGCCGTGGAGTCCCTATATAGCAAAGCCGTCCAGGTCACAAACCTCTCCCCCAATCCAAAGGCACGCAGTACCTGAAATAAATAAGGCCACTCCAGGCTGTCAAAGGCCTTTTCGATATCAACCGAGAATATGGCAGCAGTATGTGACGAGTACGTATCGGCCTCCAAAACACGGAGCAGGCGACGAACGTTGCCCGCTGTATTCCGTTTGGGTATAAACCCCGCCTGATCCACATGTACTAGGCGGGTCATATACGGCAGGAGGCGAGTGGCTAGTATCCGACTTAAGATCTTATAGTCGGTGGTAAGCATGGAGAGTGGACGGTAGGCGGTCCTGTCCGAGGGGGGCCTCCCAGGCTTCAACAGAGGTATGATAAGCGCCTCACGCGTCGTGGCAGGAAGCCGGCCCACTTTCCTTGAATCATTATAGAGGGCCACTAACCTAGGGGCCAACAGATCAACATAAGATGCATAAAATTCGATCGGCAAACCATCCACCCCTGGAGTCTTCTTCCGCGCCATATGTTTGATCGCACCTCGTACCTCCCCCAATGTGATGTCTTGACCCAACAGATCGGCTTCTGCTCTGGCAAGGGCCGGTAAATCCACCTCTGCTAAAAACCCCTCTAGACGATCCTCGTCCAAGCAGAAGTTCCTCATAATAGTCAGAGAAAAGGCGATTAATGCCCTGCTGAGTGTAGCATGCATTCCCCACTGGATCGCAGAGTGCCAAAATAGGGACCGCCTGCCTCGCGGGGTTCGCTAGCCACGCCAGCAACGCGCCCGACTTGTCGCGCTCAGCGTGGGCGCGCACCATATACTTCTTATAATCATAACATCGCAGCCTCTCAACCCCCACTGCCACTGCCTCCCGGGCCGCTAACAGCTCCTCCTGCCTAGCTGGATGTTCTGGGCGATCACGCACCAAGTCTCGCAAGCGCTGGTCCGCGGTGTCCATCTCCTGGAGGAGAACTTTTCGTACCCCAACCATATTAGCAATACAGAGTCCCCTCACCACCACTTTAAAAGCGTCCCACTCCACTGCCATTGAGGACGCCGTACCTGCATTCTCCTGAAAATACTGGGTCAACCCAGTTCCTATTGCATCCTGGAAGACCGGGTCCTCCAGTAGCTCCGGATTTAATCGCCATGTCGGGATCGCTGGGCGCGGAGGGACCCAACGAAGTCTCAGCAACAGGCGATTATGATCCGAGAGTGTTCTGGTCAGGTATTCACTGTGCTGGACCGCCGTGTGTACGTCAGGGGAACAAAGTATTGCATCTAATCTAACGTGCAACTCATGGAGCGCTGAGAAGAAGGAGTAGTCTTGCTCATGTGGGTGGTGCTCCCTCCATGTATCCAACAACCCCCAATTCGACTGCCATGCACTGCGAGCCCTGGCGATCTTATTAATTGGTGCTACAGGAAGAGGGGGTGAGACCTGTCAAGGGCGACATCCGTAATGGAATTAAAGTCACCTCCCAGCATCACTGTACCAGACAAGTAGGACGCCAGCGTCCCCGACAATAAAGTAAAAAAGGCCTGTTGTTCAGTATTAGGGGCATAGATACTGCCCAGCGTGATGTCCCTCCCATCGAGTCTACCCTGTACCAGTACATAACGCCCTTCCGGATCTACAATGTGCTGCACGGGTTGAAAGGTGACCCCAGCTCTGACCCACACCAAAACTCCTCGGGCAAAGGCAGAATACGAGGTATGAAAAACCTGACCTCTCCATCTGCGCTGCAGTGCAAGACCCTCTGAGCCCGTGATATGCGTTTCCTGGAGGAAAGCTACTTGAACCCCCCTCCGCACCAGATATGTATGGATCTTATGCCGACGGCTCATGGTATGCAAGCCCCTAACGTTCCACGATATGCACTTTAAATCATTCAGTGACCCATGGTATATGGTATGTCCAGTGCCCCATTAATAAAGTACAAGCGTCATGCCAGAGCCCCTGATGAACATTCCCAAACTCCCAAATCCCCTCCCAAGGACAGTTACCTTAAAACTAGTTCCCATCCAAACAATAAAAAATAGCAACTAAGCAAAGTCCCCCGACTACTTCAGAGGCCAGGGTGGACGCAGCTGCCCCAGGACGAGCTCTGCAAACAAACAGAAGGCACCAGCCGCATATAAACATAAAACCTTCTCAAGGACTGCGCACCTAGCGCACAAGCAATTCCTGTCAGAGAATTACAAGAATTTCCCAACCTCCCCACAGTAGAGTCATATTATATCATCCGCACTCTGGGGCGTTACCACTGGGAGCCTCGCACTCCTAGTAGTGGAAGTGTCCGAGTCATTATCTGCAGAGTCCCTGGTAGAGCCTGCCTCATCCTCCGGCGGGGGCGGACCGGCGGAACCCGACACCGATTCCACCGCCCGTAGAGCGGCGGCCCGCTCCAATCCAGCCTGCGTCGTGGAGGGTTTCATCCGGACTCTCCGCTGCAGCCGCCGAGACCCACGCACTCCAGTCAATCCGCCTTGGGGTGCAGATCCCCCATGCCTGGCCGTGGCTGTCAGTCCACCCTTATACTCCTCCAACCAGTCCCAGGCCTCCGCCGAGGAGTCAAAAAAATGGGAGGTATTGTCAACAACAATTCGTAGCCGTGCCGGAAACAAGAGGGAGTACTGCAAGCCCTCCTCCCTCATCGCTTTTTTGACCTCCAGGTAAGAAGCTCGCTTTCGCTGGACCTCCAGGGTGTAATCCGGGAACAGTGTGACTCTGCTATTATCCACTGTGAAGGGCCCCGCCGTTCTCGCTCTTTGAAGCAATAGATCCCGGTCACGATAATGTAGCAGGCGAGCGACCACTGGCCTCGGTGGTCTGCCCGGCCTGAATGGCCTAGCCGGGACCCTATGAGCTCGCTCCAAAGTGTAAAAGACAGATAGGCCCTCCGGGGCCACCACAGTCTTAAGCCAGGTCTCTAAGTACGCCACCATGTCGGTCCCCTCCACTCCTTCTGGCAGCCCAACCACGCGGACGTTGTTCCTCCGGTTTCTGCCCTCCGCATCTTCGGCTCTGCGTTCCAGGAAGTTCACTCTATCCGTAAGAGCATGCAGATGTTGGGCCGTGTCCTTATGGGCTGGGAGCAATTCTGCTATGCTGGTTTCAGTGTCCTTGACCCTCCCCGCCAGCTTCTTGTGTTCATCTCGGAGGAGCCCTAGCCCAACCGCCACTGTGCTAATGTCCTGGTGGAGGGTGGCTTTAGTGCCTGTTATGGCTGCTAGAATTTCTTTGAGCTGCTGTTGGATAGGGTCCCCAGGGGTCATCTGCGACAGGTCAGGTGCTCCATCCTCAGGGTCCTGCCCCGTACCAGCGGCCTTGGCTTTGGGCTTACCCATGACGGTAAACCAGTCCCCCACCAAAGGCGCCCTGGTCTTCAGGCCGAGAGTCCCTGGACTGGAAAGGCCCTGCCACTCCCCGCGCCGTTCGCCACTCACCGCCGGCTAGGAGGTCCCAAAAACAGGCCCCACAGGCTCCCTCAGGGCACTGCAACCAGTATACCGGAACCTCTGATCTCAGGGGAGGCAGTTTCGCACTGTCCGCAGTCCACCAGCCAGGCCTCACAGGACTCCGTTCCGCACCCAGTCCCAGAGAAGAGTAGCAGCACAGGAAGCGTTCAATCAGGGCGACCTCAGTTCCAGCACCCCCAGATCCCCAGGAGCCGCAGCCAGGGAGAAACGCACACCACTCTTCGAAGGCTTCACCGCCAACTCCGGGCACCAGCGGCAACCATCCAGAGCCCAGCAAGATCCAAAATGACGGTAGACCCACGTGGGCCCTAGCAGACACTGCCCCTCAGTCTCCAGCCAAACCTCGGTAGGACCAGCTAGCACTCACCACAGCTCCAGCCAGCTAGCCCGCAATATGGGCCATCCGGGTCACCAGGTGCGTCACGCCGCCCCTTCGGCAAGAACCTCACTGGGCTGATGGTCCCAGCGCTCCACTCTAATTCACCAACCTTCACTGGGCAAGCGTTAGTACTCTGCAGGGATTCAGAGTGGTCGCTGGGTGGATCTGCCGCCCTTCCGCTGCTCACGCCTTCCCAACGTCTCGGCCGCAGCACCTCGGGCGCATCAATCAGCCCGCGACCGGGGAGTCACGCAGTCGCACTGCCGTCCGCGCGCGCGCTCCACAGGATATCGCAGCCAGAGCCCCTCGCGCCCGGGGAACCAGGGACAGCCGCCGCCTCGACCACACCGCAGCGTCCGCAGCGAGGATCGCCTGAGCGCCGCCGGTGACCACCGTCAAACGTTCGCGGGCAGTCAGGTGTGGCACCGCAGCCTCGGTCAGCGTTTATTTCAGGATTTCTGTGCGGCTGGTGCGGAGCTCCTCGCTCAAACGTCCGCCATTAATCCCAGGCAAGCCACGCCCCCCTTAACATACATTTCATTGTAAGGATTTTTACGTTATGGCCACATCTTATGGTATAAGACTTGCCCCACACAAATGCTCTTTAGACCTAGATTATAAAAATAACGCTTCACTTTGTGAGACATAACCTAAACTGAATTCCATTGTCACTGACTTAAAGATGCACGAATACCTCCAGACAAAAATTCCAAAACTCAATATGTATCTGCTCTGTCCACTAGTTTCATCAGAGGCAATATGGTAAACAAATCCAACAACATAATATTATATTTTTGAGTTACATCTATAGGACCCTTGATGTCAGTAGCCACCCACTTACAACGATACCTAGGATTCCAGCGGAGCGCAGCCACAGCTACAAGACAGTTCATGTCCTTCAGCCTATTCTGTGGAATTAAATACCCTGGCATCACATGTTCCATTCCACAGTGATGTAAGCTCACAACACTCCCCCTCCAACACTGAGGTGTGTTGTCCTGTGCCACCTGCAGTTTGTCCTGCATGCCTATGACCCACTCCTCCTACCCCCTCCTCCTCACTCAAAGCTCCCGATCAAACTCCACACAACACCTGCATGCACAGTACATGTCCACCCACTCTGACATGCGTGCTCCTCAACACCCACGTCTGGGACCTCCTGCACAACCTCTCACTGGACCTCATCTTCTCAACCGGAATTGGCTCACTCCGTCTTCAGCCCTTGACAGAGCAGTGGCTATCCCCCTAAGGCTTCAAGATCACAAGACAGGGCAGAACTTACAAATCTGGAGGAGGACTAGCCATCATCTATAAAGAAAAATTCCACTGAACCATCTTGTCCGTGAACTCCAGCAACCTCCTGGAATACCTGGCCTTCAAGCTACACATCTCCAGAAACAACACCCTGGGAGGGGCCTCTTTCTTGTCCCCTGGACCCCGACCCAATTTTAGAAACACCATTGTGGACTTCATCGCCACTGGTGCTTGACTACAGCTCCTTCATCCTGCTCAGCGACCTTAACTCCATCTGAAAGACCACACAGACCCAAACACCAAAAACGTCTTTAGGAACTAAACACGCACTCACCCAAAAAGTGAAGGATCCAACCCACATTGTCGGACATCTCCTCAACCCTACTTTCGCCAACATCATGGTGGATAAGCCCACGCCCCCAAATCTGGGCTGACCAATTCTTTGTCCGCTTCAACCTGCTTACCCCCAACCAATGTAGAACTGCACCCCTCAAAGCTGCTTGATGCAACTGGAACTAGATCCCTGAAGAAACATGGATCACAGAGCTCCAATCCCTCCGCTAGTGGCATCACTACGAACTCTCAAGATCCATCATCAACTTGAATGCCTGGATCACCTCCTGCACAGACTCCCAGGCCCTGCTCAAGAGCATCAAAGCCTCAAGGACCAGACCACAAGTGAGCTGGTACACAGAAGAACAGAAACTCACTAAGCACCACTGCAACCAACTCGAACGCTGATGGAGGCCCACTCACGACGAAAATGACAAAACCACCTACAATTCAGCCCTCTGATTCTACTGCCAGCAATTCAGACTCACCAGTTGAGCAGCTCTGACCAAACACATTGCGAACAACTACAACAACAATAAAAAATGTTTGCCATAGTGGAGGACCTGACCTCCCCCACCGCCAGCTCCCAAACCGTCGCCCCATCACAGGTCTTCTGCACCCAACTCTCCCACTACTTCAGCAACAAAATCAACATAATCTACAACTTTTCTCTCCAACTGGACCCATCAACCCTGGCTGCCTTCTACCATGACAAGCCAAGCACCAGAGAATCTGCAATAACCTGCTGGCCCACCAAATACGTAACGGAAAATGTTTCAACCATATGCTCCATTCACTCAGGATCCCCATTGGTTTCCTGTCAACACTTCATCTTCACCAAAGAACTGGACTTGTAAGAAAGTGCATCTTTTTGTTTGATCACCCACTAATGTTTTGGGTTGATGCTGCTGGCTTCTTGACTATAAAGTGCACTAGGGCCTGCTGAACAGACCACAGTGCCCTGACTTCTTAAATGTATATGTGTACTTAGCTAATCCCTGATTGGCATATTTAACTTACTTATAAGTATATGGTACAAAGTGTACACAGGGTGGTAAGTTAAATGTCATCATTGCACTTCAGCACGTATGGAACCCTACTGCTGTGTCAAAGTGAAAACATGGCTCTTGGTCTGCCGTTGTACCCTAGTCAGGCAGCTTTTAAACTGCCAACTCGACATGGCAAAATAACCCTTTTTGGCAAGTCCAAACCTTCCTTTTTAATATTTATAAGTCACCCCTCAGGCAGGCCTTAGTGGCCCATAAGGCAGGGTGCCAGATATTAAAAAGAAGGGCTTCTTGAATTTAAACTTTATATGCACTGACAGTAAAAACTCGAAATTATCAATTTTACTGTAGCAAGGCAGGTGGCCCTATTGGCTAACATGGAGTTTCACTAGCCCATAAGCCAAGTGCTAACTTTATTTTGGGACCACCAAAGCTAGTACTTCAAGGTATCAAATTAATTGTTACATTAAACCAGACATAATGCTGAAGTCAGATTTAAGGTAACTTTTAATACAAAGGTGCCTTTAGACAGTCACAATTGTCTTGTCCCAGACTTATAGTAGATGCTTCCAAATAATGCAGCAGTTGTTTCTCGAGACAGCATGCTGCCCTCCTGCTAAGAGGCGTGAAGCACTCCCAGGAAGGGGAACAAATTAGTCTGCTGCTAGGAGGAGGTGTAACCTCCTCCTGCCAGGATGGCCCAAGGGCGGTGGTCACAGATAGCCCAGCTTCAAAGAAGCTACCACCTCTAAGAGGCAAAGGTGAGTCACACCTTAGTTTGCCCGCTCCTTTGGGCAAGTATACAGGCTGGCCTCTCCTCCAGAGGGGGAAAACCACATTGCAGACCCGGTTTTCAAGGAGCAGTGGCTCATTATACTGGACACACCTCAAGGGTGTGCCCATTGCTCTGTCCTAGGGAGGATGGGTCCCAGCATCTTGGATTCAGGCAGACGGATGCACCATGAGATTGTTTAGTGCCAACTCCACAGGAAATGATGTAAACATGGGCAGGGTTGCCCCATGGAAATTGTGGCCCCATTGTTAGAAAGTCTGAACGTGGCATAAAAATGGCATCCCTGGTTTCCACCCTCAGAACCCTGCTGGATTCGGAAAAAACAGATGGACTGCAGCTGCTGAACTTGTGCACCCCAGAAGGAGAGGCTGCGGCAAGGAAGACTGCACCTGTTGCACCAACTGGACCAAGACCAGACTTCAGAAAGAGAAGGGCTGCTCCTGCTGTTGAACCCCTGGAGATAGACCCAAAGGGCTGGGCCTTCTCCCACTCATTTCATGAACCAGTGAGTGGGCTCAAAGGGCTAGTTTGCTAGTATCCTGTTAAGCTTCACTGACACATAAACTAAAGAAGCCATGCACCTGCAAAGTGCCCAGCTGACCAGTGCGTCCTGGACTTGCCCTGGACCCCGCTGGTGTAGCTGAGAGATCGTGTCCTAGCCCCTAAGAAGTCCCTCTCAGCTCCTGAACCCTTGGCTAATGCTAGAGTGTAGTCTTTCTCACCACAGGGCTACAAATTGTGAGGCAAAGCCAAACATAATGGTTTTCTAAACTCAAATCCCGAGGCTCATCAACTACTGCTACTTGCCAGTTTGTGGGTAGCCTTGAAGGCAGTTGAGAACCAAGGCTTTCACCAATCAATCAATCAATCAATCAGGGATTTTTGAAGCACACTGCTCACCCGTGAGGGTCTCAGGGAGCTTGGGGGGGGGGATATCGGGCAGCTCCGAGTCATCCGTAGAGTCAGGTCTTGAGGCTCTTCCTGAATGCTTGCAGTGTGGGGGGTTCATCTGATGCTGAGGGGTAGATCGTTCCAGGTCTTGGCCGCGATGTAGGAGAAGGCTCTTCCTCCCTTTCTGGCTCTCCGGATTCGAGGGATTTCGGCCAGGGCGAGGTCGGCAGAGCAGAGGTTTCTCTTGGGGGTGTGGAAGGAGATTCTTTCATTGAGGTATTGGGGTCCGGTGTTGTGGAGGGATTTATAGGCATGAGTGAGCAACTTGAAGGTCCCTCTCTTTTCGACGGGGAGCAAGTGGAGGTCTCGTAGGTGATGGGTGATGTGGTCTTGTCGTGGGATGCAGAGGACGAGTCTGGCTGCGGCGTTCTGGATGGTCTGGAGTTTGTGGAGTAGAGATTTGTTGATTACGGCGTAGAGGGTGTTCCCGTTGTCCAGTCTACTTGTTATGAGAGCGTGGGTGACCAGACCCCTGGACTTCGCTGATCTGTTGACGTCTAATCCAAGGCTGAACTCCTGCTACAAAGAACCCTGCCGACGTCACCATTGATGAGAAAAAATCACCAGAAAAGTTTCTAAATGCATAGATAAAATCTTGACCGTGACCAACCCGAAGCCCACATCCAACTACAATTTCATCGTGGTCAGCTTGAAACTTTGACGTTACCCCAGACCATTGTGTTCAAGGCACATAGACTTATGCTAAGAGTGAAAAGCAGTGACTTACAAACTTTTCAAAACTTTTTGGAGTGAAATGCAATGATTTTTGAAAATCTGGCAAAATTTGTTATTGTGTTTTGTTATTGTGTTGTTCTTATTTATTAACTGTTTTGCTACTGATAAGTGCTTTACACTTGTTTCCCTTTGAGGTAAGCCTGACTGCTTTGAGCCACAGCTACGATTTGATTTAAAGAACCTTAACTGGACCTGACACGAAATAGTGACATTATTACTTGGTGAGGTAGCACAACTACTCCAACTAATAATACACTTTTCTAACAGGCCCATGTTCACAGCAATAACCCCAATACTCAATGACTCCCTCACCACAGACACTTTTCCAGGTGCCTGGAAACACTCCACCAAATTATCCCTTTTAAAGAAATTCTCAGCAGACCAGAAGACAGTCTGGAAATATTTGTCACCAAATGACTGGCTGATCACCTCAACAACAACCACGCGACCCCTCTCAATCTGATTTGAGGCCCAACGACAGCACCAAGACCACCCTCATCGCTGCCACCGATGACATCCGTATGATCATGGACAGAGAAGACACAGCGGCACTCAACCTCTCAATCGCATTGGACCCCGTCTCCTCCACTATCCTTATACGTCTTCACAAAGCTAGCATACAATGTCCTATTTTACATGGCTCAGCTCTTTCCTCACTGGATGCACACAGTCCATCAGCCTGCCACTGTACACCTCTACACGGTCAACCTGATGTTCGGAGTCTCCCAAGGATCCTCATGGATCCTCATTCAGCCCCACACTATTCAATGCCTACATGGCACTTCTCGCCAACATCATCCGAACATCATCCCAACACACAGAATCAGCATCATCTCATATACTGACAACACCCACAGAATCAGCATCATCTCATATATTGACAACACCTACCTCATCCTCCCTCTCTAGTGAAACTCCCAACATCCAGACCAAGTTCACCACCTGCATGTCTGAAGTCGCCAGCTAAATGAAGATCAGCTGTCTGAAGCTCAACTTAGCAAGACATAGATGGTACTCTTGGAAAAGACACCTCACTATGGACCTCAGCCTGGTGGCCAGCCGAACTCCGACCAGCACAGATTCTGGCCAAATCAAGCTGGGAACCTCGGAATAGTGGTGGATAACCAGCTCTTGTTGATGAACCAAATCAACATAGTTGCCTCCTCCTGCTTCCACATCCCGAGATCTTCATAAAACTTTAAATGGCTCCCTCTCAGCACCTGCAGAAATCAGGCTCATCACAGCAAACTAGACTACAGCATTACACTATGTAAGTATCACCACTCAACTTACCAATAGGCTCCTGGTCATTCAAAATGCAGCAGCCAGACTCTAGCTCAAAGTCCCTCCCCGTACGCACAGCTCAAAGAGCTCCACTGGCTCCTCATGCACAAACGTGCACTCTTCAAGCTCTTTACACACACACACAAGGTCGACACAATCTACACAGTCTAGGACCCACATAACAGCTGCATCAGTTTCCACACCCCGACTAGAAGCCTCCGCTCAGTCTGCCACCTGCTTGTCCACGTCCCCCAGTACAGAAGAGCCAGAACCTGGAACAACCTCCCCCTGCATCTCAGAGCTACTGGCTCAAGTCTAAAAATTTTACAAGAAACTGAAAACCTGGCTCTTCCATTAGGCCCTTATTTCTAGTGCCTGAGTACCCTCCCGGGTGAGATGTGCGCTTTACAAATACACATAACATAACATGGTATAACTTAACAAGACATGGCATAGTACCCTAATTATTAATGTGTTTTAATACTGAACTTTTCCTTGCTTGCATTAGGAGTCAGGGCACCGCTGCTACACTATTGCAGACAGTGAAGGTTGAAAGGTAGTAAATTAAAAAAGAATGGGAAAGACAAGGTGAAAATAGGATAAAAGTAACAGTTGTTACTTACACACTGGGAAAAGACAGAAGAGCAATATGAAACCCTATAAAAAATTATTGTGAGGTAGTGTAAAAGGGTCATTCTAAACTGAAAGACTCACATATTATAAGGAAAGAAATACCCCTAAACTTACGTTTCTAAGGATATTGCAAGTCACCCCAGCGTTCTATGACCTTATAAAGGCTCTCAGCCTGTGGCTTTATCATATAGTGTTTTGTCATCCCCATGTACCGCTGTTTACCGCGTCCCAATATATCATTACGTTTTTGGCCCTTATTACTTAAAAACTACTGAACTAATTTACATCAAACACAAAAAGGACCATTTCTACACCATAATCTATATTCCTGCGAAACTTCATCAAAATCCGTTCAGCCATTTCAGTGCTACGTCTGATGAAAGAGTCTATGGAAAATACATTGGTGGAAAAATTTCTTTTGGGACCCCCTTTTTTCTTTGCATCCCCTCGACTAGTCACTACAAAACTTTGCATCGTCAGCCAATGTAGTAAAAGCAATAGGTCTGCAAAGTTTTGTGGAGATTCATCGAAATGGTGGAAAAGTTATTACCAATCAAAATTCCAAGGAATTCCTATCTCTGGGAATCCTAACTCTAACTACAGAGTAGTTACTGTCACTCTGTTATACATATATTTATATATATTCACTGAAAAAACAAAGATTAAAGTAACATTATAGTTAAGTGAGAATTTCAGTGACAACGTTTTTGTTTTGAACCCCAAAAACCACACCAATTCTGCAGTTATTACTGCTAACTATAACTTGCGTTCCCACCTTTCACTGCTTATGATCTCACATATTACATCACTCATGACATGTTCTATGACAGCATTGATGACATCACTGATGACATCTCAAATGACATCATTCATGACATCAACCAAAGTACTTTAGAACACATCATATTTATTAAATTTGATTAAACTACGTCTCTGCGACTCTCTTTTCACATAGTTTTTATTATTACATTTTGGGGTGAAAAATGTGAAAATAGTCAGTGATATATTATTTTTTCTTTAAGAGAAAAAATAAAACAAACATGTTTCTGAGTCTACCTTTTAACATTTTTCTCCCCAAAAAAATGCAATCATAAAAACAACCACAAAGGTTGGGGGTGGTTGGCCACGCTGGCGACCAAGATGGCCGGACGGCTGTGAAGCTCCGGCTCTGATAGCCCACCATCGGCGGCTTACAGGCCCTTAACACCCCCCATACTTCATCATCTACACTGCCTGCAATGCTGGTCGGAGCTATACCTGAGCAGTCCCCTGCTCCTTGCCTCTGGATACAGTGAATCGGGACCGGGACAACGAGCCGTGTGGATGGGTCCGGCCTTCATCAGAGGCCCTGCGGCGACAGGGGCCGTGGGTGAGCCTGCTGAGGACTGGGCTATCGAGCCCTGCTGGGCCCTCCCCGGCTCTATCAGCTACGCTAACGGCCATTGGCTCAAGGCAGCCCGTGCTCGCGGGCCCGCGTTGGCTGTGACGGCAGGTGCTGACGACGACTCACCTACTGGCCGGCTGGCTGGGACGCGCTGGGCGGCGGCGGTCCATGTCTCCTGCTGGGCCTACTCTGCTGGACGACTGCAGCCCCTGGGGAGGAGTGACGCGGGGCCGCCCCCCGGCTCCTGGAGGACACCGCTGCAAATCGTGGCGGGCCCTGGCCCGGTTGTCCAGCAGCCGGGACCGATGAGAGAGTGAGGTGAGTGCGTTGCCTGCAGCCCGGCTGACGGACCCTCATCATCCCCGCTAACAAACCTCGTTGGCCCCTCCTGCCCCAGCAGCCCTGCTCCTGCCATTGCTGCTTCCACCTGTGGACTTGGGGAAGCTCCCTCTTGGCTATATTGCTGTGCCCAAGGCCTGTTGGAGTCGTGGGCCGGCCCTTAGCCATTTTATACTGTGCACTGTAGGCATGCTGTTCTGGGTCCTCGCGCTCGTCAAGGCGCTTTCATCTACTGGACAGGCAGTCACTACTGCACCGTAGGACTGGCTCTCTCTCGAACCTACACCTGGAGTGACCTACCGACTAGGTGCTATAAGGGAGCCCCCCCCCCCCATTTTTTCAACAATCTGCTGCCCTGCTGATACGGGGCACCTCCTTTTACACATGTACAGTGCTCATTGTGATTCCCCAGTGCTGGCCCTGGTAGCTACTCGGCAATATGGGTAGGGGGACCCAAACAATGGAAGCTCCCATTTGAATGGACCAGGCAATCCGATAGATAGGGGAACATGTCCGATACTGAGGAGCGAGGGTCCGACCTTGGAGCGGCGGAACACGCGACGGGGACAGAATCCGTTATGGCATGCCTACAAAGTCCTCCACGACGCAGGACTGGCATACCTGAACCACCACCTCTCATTCCTTGTACCCACACAGACACCTCCGCTCTGCCCAGCTGGCCCTTGCCACCGTCCCTCGGATCCACAATACTAGAACCGGAGGAAGATCCTTCTCCCACCTCACTGCCAAGACCTGGAACACCCTGCCTCTCCACCTCAGACAATCCCCGTCACTGACCCAATTCAGGAAGGATCTCAAGACCTGGCTCCTCCATTTAACTCCTGCGCTCAGACAGATCAGCAGCCCCCCCTTACTCCACCCCCACCAGCGCCTTGAGACCCTCACGGGTAAGTAGCCGAGCTTTACAAACCCTGATTGATTGATTGATTGATTGATCGATTGATATGGCGGAGCGGAGGACCAGCTTCCACTCCACAGATGCACGATTTGACACTCTAAACAGCCGCTTGGATTGCATGGGGGAAAGAATAGAACACCACAATACTCACCTGGACAGCGCAGAGGAGCGCATCTCAAGCTTGGAGGATGGCACCACCTCCCTTCATAAACGTCTTGAAAAACTGGAGCGACTCTATAAGACAGTTGCTGTCAAAAACGAAGATCTCTAAGCGAGATCCCGAAGGAACAATATCCGCATCACGGGAATTGCAGAGTCCATCAACATGGGCAGACCGACCAGTTTGTAGAGGAACTACTTGTAGAGTTATTTGACAGTGCCAGTTCACAGACACATTTGCATAGAACGCTGGGTCCCAAACGACTGCCTGGCGCACCCCTTCACCCAATAATAGCCCGGCTATTACATTTTAGAGACAGAGATGCAGTGCTGCGCCTAGCTCGGGAACGGGGCCTACTACAATACCAAGGTGCTGCCATTTCTCATTGATGGTACAAGAGGCGCAAATTAATTTTCAAGATGCCAAGGCTCTCCTCCGCAAAAAAGGCATTAAATATGGCATGCTGTACCTTGTCGGGCTCCTAGTGGAAGTAGATGGCAGGACCCGATTCTCTGACTCTCTAGCTGAGGCGCTCTCCTTCTGTGAGGAGATCCCAGTCGCAGCATGTCCCTCTGGGCCCTGGTCCGATGGGCTCTCAGGACTCGCAACAGGTGGACCCTTTTCCCTCTGGCTGATTAGCACGTCCCTGGATCCCGCATCCTGGTGTCCCTGGAAGTTCTTCTGATAGACAGCTCATTCTTATTTAATTCACAGCGCCAACTTATGTGGGACAAATTAGCCTAGCCTGTAGACATATATTGGATTATATCAGATATGTACCTTAATGGGCTCCGTTTGCCGTAGCGTTGCCCACCCTCAAGGTGTTTACCATGTTTTGACCTCAAGACCTCTGTTTCTTTGTTGGTTATTTGGGATTCACTGAGCCATTTGGTGCTCTATGTGGGTGGGGGGTGGGGGTGGGGTTTCTTGTCTCAAAGGGGATTGTTTGAAGTTTGTCTTTTTTTCATTTCTTACACTCACTCAGAAGGTATTAAGTTTGCTGTCCATCTCACAGATTTTGTTCCGCTCATGACATCTTTAGGCCAAGCCACGTCTGCTGAGATAGCGTTCCTCTCTTGGAACGTTAGAGGCTTGAACGATCCTCAAAAAAGCAAGCAAGTAATGGCCTACCTCAATAGGCACGAGACAAAAATAGCTTTCCTGCAGGAGACACATTTACCCCCGTAGGATGCCCTTTCATTTGCGAAAGCATGGGGAGCCCAAAGGTATTTCTCTAGTTACAGTACATATTCACGGGGTGTGTGCATGCTTATCCCCAGAAGCGCCCCCTTCCACCTTATTAACAGTTTCATTGATAAAGATTGTCGATATGTGGTATTGAAAGGGAGGATGGCTGATCACTATGTACTGCTTGTGAATGTATACACTCCAAATGTAGATAACCCAGATTTCTTTCACAAACTCTCTTCTATAATGGAACGGATCGATGCTTCCAAAATCATATTGGGTGGGGATTTAAATATGGTACATTACCCATCACTAGACTGCACAAGAGCCCCTAGTGTTAGCAAACCCCAAGCAGCTAGGGTATTTCAGGATATCTGTGATACTTATTGCTTAACAGACGCATGGCGCCACGCACATCCTACCACACCAGCATGTACCTTTTACTCCACACCTCATGATGTGTGAACACGCATTGATTACTGGTACTTGTCATCTCATCTATCGCACTCTCATGGTTGCAGGACACACAACATCTACCTCGCACCCTTTCTGACCACTCCCCAGTTGAAATGACTCTCCGTATTCTGTTTGGCTGGGGATTGGAAAGAAGATGGTGCTTCCCCAGCACCTCCCTCCTGGACACCGTTTCCGCTCTGAACTTAGGGTCTCTAATTGGAATATTTTGAATTGAATACTGGCTCCGTCCCTCGTCAAGCCACCTTATGGGAAGCCTTCAAAGTATACATTCGGGGAATATGTATTTCAAAGCACGCTGGGGTCCTCTGAGATATCCGAAAGAGCATAGTGCGGACAGAAGCAGAGTTGAGAACTCTAGATGAGGCTGCTGCACAGGTAAGGTGAGGTGACGACTTGCTCCAGCGATCGAAATTGCTGGACGAATTCTGTTTGTTGGCTGAAAGGGAGACCACATTCCTCTGCAAGTTTGCTCGGGCCCGCCAATATGGGGAGGCTGAACACCCGGGATGCACCCTGGCACTACTCCTCCAACAGAGTCAAGGTCCAGGATTCATGTCTGAGCTGCTTCTTGAAAGTGGTGAACGGGTCACCAGTAATATTGACGTGACTCACGCCCTACTCCAATACTATGAGCAGCTGTATGCCACCAAACTCACGTAGGGAGAGGATGCTAGAGAAGCTTATTTAGAAGAGGTTGCAATGGTATGGGTCACTGATGCCCAAAGGCAATTTCTAAGTGAGCCTTTCTATGCGGAAGAGGTCACCCAAGCCATAGACACCCTAGATGGCACTGAAGCACCTGGCCTAGATGGCCTGACGGGCGCATTTTATAAGGCATATCAACACATTCTCATTCCAAACCTTTTGGACATGTACTCCAAAAGCCTCGAGGAGCGCACACTACCGTATACACTTAGAGGAGCGGTAATTACTCTACTGCTAAAGCCTGGCAAGGACCCTCAACCATGCGCCTCGTACCACCCATTGTCCCTCCTAAACTTTGAAAATAAAATTCTGGTCAAAAGACTTGCCACTAGATTGGCACTACTGATGGATCAGACCATATCACCAGTCCAAACAGGGTTTATACCGCACGGGTCTACGTACTTAAACATCCGTACAGTATTTGCAGTTCCCAACAGAGTCTCTCCAGACCTTCCAGTGGCCATTGCACTGCTGGGTGTGGAAAAGGCCTTTGATTCCCTGGGGTGGCCCTTCCTCCAGGTGACATTGCCTAAACTCAGGATCCCCACTGGCTTCATAAAACTGATTATGCTTCTTTACTCCGCACTGCTGGTACGGCTCTGTGTTAATGGCACGCTTACTGACTCGTTCGCTATAGCCAGGGGCACGAGACAGGGCTGCCCCCTGTCCCCCCTCCTATTTGTAATTGTTATGGATACAGTGGTGTGTCACTTGTAAGAAAAGCACCTACACGAGGCCTCCAATTCCACCCTGGTCTGCTCCTTATATCCATGGATGCGGACAATATTTTATTATTTATCCGTAATCCGGCACATAATCTCACACCTATCATCCGTAAAATCATCCGATATGGGGGGTTTTCAGGCCTCCATATTAATTGGGCGAAATCTGAATTGTTTCCTCTCACTGACGTCATCATAAAGGAGCCCTGTGAATACCCACTCCAATGGTGTCACGAGTCTACCAAATATCTCTGCATTACGATCCACAGGGTTAAGGAGCAGGTCATTCGTTTAAACTACGGTCCGGCCATTGAGAAACTCTCAATCCAGGTTGAGCTATGGCTGCGCCTTCCTTTCTCCATCATAGCCATTATCAAGATAGTTGTCCTGCCCATATTTCTCTATCTCTTTTTAAACAACCCCATACCCCTCACCAATACTTTCTTCCGCACTCTCCAGGGATTACTGATACAGCTTATTTGGGCCGGTCGCAGACCAAGGATTCAGTGGGATACACTTATCCTCCCTTATGACAGGGGCGGATTTGGGGTTCCTGATTTTCAATTATATTAGTTAACTGCACAATGCAAATTAGCATCATACTGGTTTCACGCAGACGCCAGACTGCCCTACTCTATGCCTGAGCAGGACCAAGCAGAGGATATCCCTCTCTCCTCCATCCTACCCAGTGGAATTAAACTGGACCACGCAGACATAAAGACACTGTCCTCTACGAGCTGGGCATGGTGGAAAAGTAATTGACTCCTGGGGACGAGCCCTTTGTTCTCCCCACTACTCCCACTAACCAACAACCCCTGGATACCCCCAACGTGGGAACTGGTCGTTCAACGTACGCTAAGGAAGTTTGAACTACACACACTTGGAGATGTCTTCCCTAATGGTCATGTCATCTCTCACACGGACAAGGTTTACACATGCTACACAACTGGACCTCTTTATAATGTGGCGGCTACATGCTGCTCTCCGTGCTTGTATCCCTACATACCCCATTGCTCCTGATGACTCCCCCCACTGACATTGTTATCATCAGACCCAGAAGGGGGTAGATTAATTTTTAAACTCTACCGGGCCTGCCTTTCCCTGAAACCCACTCGAGACAGGAAGACACGGGATAAGTGGGAAGCTGATTTCAGCCAAGCCATATTAGACAAAGAATGGCACTATTGTTGTGAGCAGCCCAAACTAATATTTCCAAATTACCACCACAAGCTGCTACACTTTAAATTCCTACACAGGGCACTCCCAGCGCAACTGCTAAAATAGACCCCGACAGGTCCTCCAATTGTCTGAAATGCAACTCACCTGATGCTAACTTCGCACACCTCACCTGGACCTGCCCACATATTGTTCAGTACTGGAACGCTATATTTGAACACCTTTCATCGATGATTGATATTGAACTCCTCCCTGACCCCTTCATAGCACTTCTAGGTTACGTAGCAGACATCCCAAAATCGGTGCGCAGGTACACAGAATAGCGCTGTTGCTAGCTAAACGATAGATAGTGCTGCGTTGGGGTAATGGTGTCAGGCCAACAGTTAAGGCTTGGCTCATAAGTTTAATCACTTGCTACTCTATGAGTAAAATGTATTATATACTCCAACCGCACACTTCCAGGCCAAAGGATATCTGGCAGCCACTGAAGGACTACCTTCTAACACATGACCACATCGCTGCTTCTTAAATGTGCACCGCAAATAAATGCGAGCCTCATAATACTATGTAATGTATGTTTGAACATCTCAAATGGTAATTCTGTACTGTTGTATAAATCTCACCACACCTGTAGTGCATGACGGAATGATGTTTCTGTAATATAGTCATACATGCTTACCGTCCAATAGTACTATTATTCAATGTACTATTACCCATGTACTGGGTTTTCTGTTTCTATTTTGTCTTTAAAAAAAACAAAAAAAACAACCACAAAAGGGACTTGTATGTTATGTTATACATCTTCAGGCCAAATAAAATGCAACCATACAACCAGTTCCTAAGTGGCACGGCAGTCCCAGCTGTAGAGAAAAAGCTCCAGCCTGGGAAATGCTTTAAAAAAAATGGTAAGTTCTTCTGGGGTCTTCGTTTCAGTGGCCAAGGAGACTTACTGTTTTTTTTCTAGTATTCCTCAGGGGGCTGCAGAACTCCCTGCAGCCCCCCACAACATAAAAAAAGAAACTGGGTGGTATACCTGCCCCTTCTAGGGACAACACCCAAAAAAAAATATATGTATATAGTCTTTAAAGGGCATTATTGTAATTGTAATTGCCTTTATATAGCACTTACTAGCCCAGATGAGCCGTCGAAGCACTTTTTCGGTGAGTAGCACGCTACTCCGGAACCCATAAAGGACTAGTGGTGAATTAGTATAGTGAAATATGAAAGTAATTTGAGCTGTGGATATGTTAGTTTGTTATTTGGATTGAGAAGGATAGTGGAAGGATAGAAAAGGGAAAAGGTTTGCATTTATATAGGGCTTGCTACCCCTGATGAGGTGTTAAAGCACTTTTTGGCGCGCAGCACGCTACTCTGGAACCCAAACAGAATTAGTGGGGAATTAGTATAGAGAAATATGAAACTAATTTGAGTGGTGGACATGTTAGTCTGTCATTTGGATTGAAAAGGAATAGTGAAGGATAGAAGAGGGAAGGGTCTTTTTTTGGGGGGAGTTCATAGCAGTAGGGCGGGGATTGGGATGAGTAAAGGGGAGGTGGAGGGGAAAGAGTCAGAGGGAAGGGTTTACAAAGGATTGTTTGGGGGATCAGAATAGTAAAAGAGGTATGAGATGATGCAAGGGGGGTAGAGGAGGGAGGAGTCTAGAAAGGGTTATTTTGGGGATCACAGTAGTGGTATGGGGTTTGGGGTGAATGATATAGTGGAGGTAGAGGATATATTGAAAGAGGTTTATTGTGAGAAATAGGATAGTGCATTGGATTGGAAAGAGCAGTAGAATGAAGTTTGAGATGCGTCAGAGAGTTGAGGTAAAGGATATATTGAGAGTGGTATAGGGTGAGAAATACGGTAGTGCATTGGATATGCTGAATTCAAAGCAAAGTAATAAATGTATAGATACATAAGTACGTGGAAGGTATATATATATATATATATATATATATATATATATGTTTAACAAAGCCCCGAAAGCTTGGCAGGTCACTCGGCAGGAAGCCGTCACTCAGGACTTCACTTTTCAGTCTCCTTGGCATCGCGGAAAATCGTGTAATCGCCTGACGCGTTTCGATGTCTCTCACATCTTGTTCACAGGCTTGCTGAAACGAGAAGCAGAAGAAGCTCTCTTTTATTTTCATTTATTTGCATATTTGATTAGTTCATCACCCACAGTGGGCTTGGTTTAGTACATCGTCTATTGCAAAGCATTTTGGGACCTGTAGTCCCTCTTCGAGCATTTACTATTCCCTTGGTAGGTTTCTGTTACCGTTTCATATATTAAAGCTTTTTTTCTTCCTTGGTAGGATCCGTGATGTTTCAGGAGAGCACTTTACTTAACGCTTCCTGCGCCGATTGACTTTAGGAAGGTTCCAGTCACAGCCCCTCTTCAAAAGGTGGTGCTCCCGCCCCCGGCAGGGCAGCCGAGCAGAATTTATGTTTAACAAAGGCCCGAAAGCTTGTCAGGTCACTCGGCAGGAAGCCGTCCCTCAGGACTTCACTTTTCAGTCTCCTTGGCATCGCGGAAAATCGTGTAATCGCCTGACGCGTTTCGATGTCTCTCACATCTTGTTCACAGGCTTGCTGAAACGAGAAGCAGAAGAAGCTCTCTTTTATTTTCATTTATTTGCATATTTGATTAGTTCATTACCCACAGTGGGCTTGGTTTAGTACATCGTCTATTGCAAAGCATTTTGGGACCTGTAGTCTCTCTTCGAGAATTTACTCTTCCCTTGGTAGGTTTCTGTTACCGTTTCATATATTAAAGCTTTTTTTCTTCCTTGGTAGGATCCGTGATGTTTCAGGAGAACACTTTACTTAAGGCTTCCTGCGCCGATTGACTTTAGGAAGGTTCCAGTCACAGCCCCTCTTCAAAAGGTGGTGCTCCTGCCCCCGGCAGGGCAGCCGAGTAGAATTTATGTTTAACAAAGGCCCGAAAGCTTGGCAGGTCATCCGGCAGGAAGCCGTCCCTCAGGACTTCACTTTTCAGTCTCCTTGGCATCGCAGAAAATCGTGTAATCGCCTGACGCATTTCGATGTCTCTCACATCTTGTTCACAGGCTTGCTGAAACGAGAAGCAGCAGAAGCTCTCCTTTATTTTCATTTATTTGCATATTTGATTAGTTCATTACCCACAGTGGGCTTGGTTTAGTACATCGTCTATTGCAAAGCATTTTGGGACCTGTAGTCCCTCTTCGAGCATTTACTCTTTCCTTGGTAGGTTTCTGTTACCGTTTCATATATTAAAGCTTTTTTCTTCCTTGGTAGGATCCCTGATGTTTCAGGAGAACACTTTACTTAAGGCTTCCTGCGCCGATTGACTTTAGGAAGGTTCCAGTCACAGCCCCTCTTCAAAAGGTGGTGCTCCCGCCCCCAGCAGGGCAGCCGAGTAGAATTTATGTTTAACAAAGGCCCGAAAGCTTGGCAGGTCATCCGGCAGGAAGCCGTCCCTCAGGACTTCACTTTTCAGTCTCCTTGGCATCGCAGAAAATCGTGTAATCGCCTGACGCATTTCGATGTCTCTCACATCTTGTTCACAGGCTTGCTGAAACGAGAAGCAGCAGAAGCTCTCCTTTATTTTCATTTATTTG